>CM056502.1:10639089-11239089 GCA_029783415.1 Anisodus acutangulus
AGTGCTAATTCCCATTTTATTGAATTAACCGATCGACGTGCTAGCGGACATTTATTTTGAATTCGATAATTTTTGAAAACCAGATGTCCATACAGTATGCATGGGATTAGCCGCTTCAATGGGATCTTTTATCCTGGTCGGAGGAGAAATTACCAAACGTCTAGCATTCCCTCACGCTTGGCGCCAATGAGGTTTTTATTTGAGAGAAAAAGGAAGACTATGCCTTCGCCATATGAATACTAAGTAATAATAGCATGGCACTTCGAATTCGATATGAGAAATTTTTGTATTGTTTTTTTTTTCAAAACATTAGATTCTGTATCGAGAGAGTAGTATGAGATAAGGGGTATTTCCGATTTTATCTTATCTATCTTGACTTCAGTTCACCGTCACAAACTTTTTTGTTTTCATGCCGGAGAGTTCTTAACAATATTTATGTTATGAAAGAGTACGAAAAAAAAAAAAAAAAAAAGATTTTTTCCTTATTTGATCGGATTAAAAAGAAACTTTGGGATTGCTGAATCACAGACAAAAAAAAAATAAACATATAAAGCAACGGAGCCATCATAGTATTTTTTAACTCCTCCGAAAGGAAGGATGGCAATTTGATCATTTACCCATCCGAGTGTGATAGATTCTATTTTTCTCTTTTTTCAATAGATAGGAGGGGGTTAATTTTTTTGTAGAGCCGTATGCCAAATAGATGCCTGTACGGTTGTTCAATTCTATCTTTTTTCTATTCTTTATCTTTCCTTTCTCTTTGCTTTATCATGCGAGATAGGGGAAGCTTTTATTTTGTTATATCATCAGGGTAATGATGCATCAACCTGCTAGTGGTTATTATGAGGCACAAACAGGCGAATTTGTCCTGGAAGCGGAAGAACTGCTGAAACTGCGTGAAACCCTCACAAGGGTTTATGTACAAAGAACGGTTTGACCTACGAAGGTAAAGCTAAGGTCTGCGTACATTCTACCCTCCTCAGACCCCACGTTGTGGGATTCACTTGGTATGTTGTTGTTCTTGTTGTGTTAAATGAGACAAAAACGAACCGTATAAAGATACCAGAGAAGAAGAATGAAAGCCACAGTTACAATGTAGCAGTCTATCTTGACGCAAGAATCAGCGGTTGATTCCACGGATCGAATCCATGACTTATGAGTCACACAGAGAGAACTTCACCATTGCTCCAAGACTCGCCTTCATATTAATATTACAGATTAGGAACATATTCTTATTTGAATACAATGTATGTTTGCACAAGATGATATTATTCCACCAGTAAAATTAATTGGATTTATTTTGTGCTTAAGGAGTGTCTATGTGCATGAATCTTTTGTACACAGATACTCTTCCATTTGTAAAATTTGAAGGAATGTGAAAGTCAAAATCTCTTGAATCTTATCCCATATGAGCTTACATTCATCTTCTTGATGTGTTTCTTAGCTGCATTACATATATAGGATCATAGTCCAAAAACCATAAAACCATGTGTATATAAAAATTAGGAAAAAGAAAAAAATAATGCTGTTGTGATGTGTTTGATTTTGACATATTCAAGGATGTATTGCCTTCTTTTCCCTTCTTGGGCTCATATTCATGAAGCCATTGAATTCCACCTCCTGCATTTAAGCACAAATTATAGGGAATTGGGAACAAAATGAGGGGATTTGGTAATTGCTTTTTATTGCAAAAAATCACACACTAACAATGATGGAATTTGGCTAAACAAATATTAACACAAAAATGGATACACACTATCTGAAAGAAATAATTCATTGATTATTTTCATTAATGAATAGGTATATATATACAATATACAATCTCTAAATATGAAAAATAAATCTACATTTTCCTAATATAATACTAATATCTATTCCTATTATAATACTAATATCATAATTACACTTGTACAAGAATTCTACAAAATATGATAAGTAACCTAATAGAATTCGGCTACTTGGTATACACGGGTATACCGTGTATACCGTCTATCTATCACACCCCCGCAGTCATAGCGGGCGGTTGTCGTACGCTGAGACTGTCCCTAAAATCTTCAAACAGAACCAAGGAAAGAACCTTAGTAAAGATGTCAGCAATTTGGTACCTGAAGGGACATGCAAGACACGTACTTGTCCACGAGCTACCTTTTTCACGAACAAAGTGAATATCCATCTCGATATGTTTAGTGTGTTGATGTTGGACCAAATTCGCAGAGAGATAGACTGCACTAACATTATCACAGTAGACCAAGGTAGCTTTCTGAATAGAAAAGTGAAGCTCTAATAGAAGATTACACAGTCAACATGATTCAGACATCAGGCTACCCCTCGATACTCGGCCTCCGCACTAGATCGCGATAATGTAGCCTGACATTTTGCCGACCAAGAGACCAAGTTATCACCAAAAAACATACAATAACCAGATGTTGATCATCTGATATCTGGATATCCACCCCAATCAACATATGTGTATGACACGAGAGTAGAGACGGAGGATGTATATAAATGCAATCCATAATCAAGTGTGCCCTGTATGTAATGTATAATGCGTTTGAGCGCATGCATGTGCTCAATCCACGGATCATGCATAAATAAACACACATGCTGAACTGCATAAGTAATAGCTGGTCTCGTGAAGGTAAGATACTGAAGAGCCACTGCAAGACTACGATAGTGGGTGGGATCCTCATATGGTGTGCTAGACTTACAAGATGACATGCCAGCTCTCTAAAAAATATCAGCCTCATACTTCCTCTGTGATAAAAATAGACCACCTGCATGACGAGTGACAATTATTCCCAAAAGATAACTCACGGCCCCCAAGTCTTTCATAGCAAATCCTGAACTGAGAAGGGTCATGATACACTTGCGCAATTCATCATAGGAGGCAGTCAAAATAATATCATCCACATGTAATAGAATGTATGCTAGCGAAGTACCACGACGCTAGATGATTCGCTAGATGAATAGAGAATGATCAGACCTGCTGTGAGAAAACTCAATAGTAGACATATAATCTGCAAACCTCTTATACCAAGCCCGTGGGGCCTGCTTAAGCCCATATAAGGATTTCCTCAGCAAACAGGCATGGTGAGAATAATTGGGGTCCTTAAAACCCAAGGGTTGATGCATGTATACCGTCTTCTTAAGATCACCGTGTAAGAAAACATTTTTCACATCCAGCTGATGAATGGGTCATGCTTTCGAGAGAGCCAGAGTAAGCACGATGCGAATAGTTGCCGGTTTGACCACCAGACTAAATGTCTCTCCACAATCCACGCCAACCTGTTGTATTTTACCATCACCTACAAGACAGACATTATGCCTCTCAAAAGAACCGTCAGAATTTTCTTTATGAGTAAAATCTACATAGACCGAATAATATTAACACCAGGTGGATGGGGCACCAAATCTCACGTCTTATATTCACTAAGAGCATTATATTCGTCATCTATAACCATTTTCCAATTCGGGCATGAAAGGCAAACACTGGGTTACGTGGTAGGGGTGATTTAGTGATATTAGAATTAAGATTAAAAGGTCATTTTAGTTTTAAAATACCTTATTGGCTACGCGTAACGGGCTCTTGACTCGAGATAAAATTGGACGGGATTTGGGTAATTGTTGGGTTAGTAGTGGACTGGCCAACAGGAAGTGGGCATGCTGGCCCAATAACGGTTGGCTGACGACATGGAGGAAGGGGAGAAAATTTTGGGGTAGAAACTGGACCAAGACTGGTCCGAGAATCTAGGATAGAAATAGGATTGAGTCGGGATTGAGTCTCGAAAATAAAAATTGGTCCAAGATCGTCACTGGGCCGGGACTGGGGACTAGGCTGAGATGCTGGAACATTGTCGAGAATGTTTGGGTCAGGCAGATTTGACTCAATGGCCCACTGTTGTAGAATGTACGGGGAGGGAGCATCATCCAAAAAATTATAAGCACTTGACACGGAATTAGACATTTGAGCAAACGGAAATTGAGTTTCATCAAAAATAACATGGCGACTAGGGGTGGAACAATTTTTTGAAAAATCGAACTGAATCAGGATTTAGTGATTCGGTTTAGGTTTTTAATTTTGGATACGAACCGAACCGAAAAACTGAATTAAATATATATATATATATATATATATTTTAAATTTTAGGCTACTACTATCTCTTGAATCATAGCCATTGAAGCCAATCTATGAAGCTTTTATGGAAGTCGCACGCGGCATGAACTTGATTAACATATCACAGAAGCATTGACATAAAATGTAGGGAGAGAAAGTAGTTGTAAATTGATAAAACTTTAAATGGTCATAACTCTGCGCTCGGATGTCCGTTTTACCTGATGTTTTTTTTGATTTTGCGTATTTTTTCGAGACGAGGCCGGTCAAACCGCCAAATGGCGGTTTGGCGCAGCCAATTTTTAGAAATACGCCCGTTTTCCCAATCAATTTGTGTTTTCCCCCAAATCGATTTCTAATTTTCCTTTTTCTTTTCCTTTTTCTTTAGTAAACATCACATGATACACAATAGATTTCAACGTCGAAATTTCATGATATTGTAGGTGTGAATGTCAATTTCAGTTTTGGAAATTCAATTTTTTTTTAAAAAAAATTTCTCGACCCGGCCCACTAGAAAAAACCGATATAATCCGATACGTTCGGCGATATAAACCGAACATATCGTTTTTTTTAAAAAAAAGTTTTATCGTTTTTTTTAAAAAAAAAAGTTGTATCGGTTTTTTTTAAAAAAATCAATTTTTATTCGTTTCATATTTTTCGAATACAAAACCGATATAAACCGATATATGCTCACCCCTAATGACGACTAATTATGATTTTATTGGAAGATAAATCATAACATTTATAACCACGGTGATTAAGGAAAACCCAAAAATACACAAGCGGTAGACCGAGCTTGAAGTTTATTAATTGTAGTGAACGGAAAAAGTGGATAGCACAAAATTCAAACACCCTAAGATGAGAATACAATGGATCTTTATTGTAAAGAATTTTAAGTGGGGATTGATATGTTAAACCTTTGTTAGGGAAAATGTTAAGGAGGTAGGTCGCCATTTGTAACGCATGATGCCAAAAAATGGGAGTAATGAAGCATGAGCTAGTAAGGTTCGGACAATATTATTAATGGTACGAATTTTTCATTCGGCTTCCCATTTTGCGAGGACGTATGAAGACAAGAAAA
Source organism: Anisodus acutangulus (assembly GCA_029783415.1). Classification (NCBI taxonomy): domain Eukaryota; kingdom Viridiplantae; phylum Streptophyta; class Magnoliopsida; order Solanales; family Solanaceae; genus Anisodus; species Anisodus acutangulus. The sequence goes on from CM056502.1 coordinate 10,644,282, forward strand.
CTGAAAAGATATGTCATGAGTGTCACAAAAATCCCGAAATGGCCCATTATCATATTCCGTACCATTATCACATTGAATGTTTTAATTTCCCGTTCGAATTGGGTACGGCTGAAAGTTCTAAATTTTAAGAATGTGGAAAAAACTTGATACTTTTTAGACAAAGAAAAAGTCCACAAAAAAATAGAATAATCATCCAAAAATAAAACATAATAACGATGGCCCAAAGAGCTCAAAACGGGAGATGTCCATAAATCACTATGAATAATGTCAAAAGGTATCGACGTACTAGAAGTAGAGGCTACAAACGGTAATCTAATATGTTGTCCTAGAGGACAAGAAGGACAAATATGAGTGTTACGCGTACTCTTGCAATCAATAAAATTATTATTTTTAAGAGAATAATTAATAGACGACCCCGGATGACCCAAGCGTGCATGCCATAAAGAAGGAGCAAGAGCGGCAAATGTTGAAGGTGTGGCTTGACTCATGGAAATAGTAGTAGTGGTGATTGGATAAAGCTCTCCCCAACTATTACATCTCATTAGAGGTATCCCCGCCGTGAAATCCTTCACAGAAAATCCAAAATGATCAAAGTTAACAGAAACTCAATTATCAGTCGTGAATTTTTTTATAGACACCAAATTTGTAATTAAGTGAGGGGCATAAATGACATTTTTAAGGACGAGATGTGGATGTGGATGGGGCAAATTTGTGTGACCATATCCATGAATTGGAATTGAATTGCCATTACTAACAATTATGCCACGATTATTACTCAAATTGAAATAAGACGAGATATTACCTTGTGCGGACGTCATATGAGAAATGGCTCCAGTGTCCATGTCCAATTTGCATCCCGGGGATTTAATCCAAGTGTATGCATCGCAGCCTCGATATCCGTGGGTGTTGGAACTGTTGCTGGGCCCGCAGCAGCGAAGGCCTGCTGAGGCCGAGGCCCGCAGCGACCGCTGCTAAGGCCCAAGAGTCGCTTGGCCTCGGAATTCGAACCGGGCCTCTAAAAATGCGAAATCGACCCGGCTGTTGGATAAGGCTGGAAAGGCACATTGGACCACTGGCCACTAGCCCAGCTCCACGGCCAGTTGGCCCAAGGTTGCGCCCCAGCCGGCCCACTACCACCACGTCCGCCACTACCACCACTGCTCCGACCACCGCCACTGTCGCGGCCTCCGTCGCAGTTCTTGCCACCATTTTTCTGATTTTGACCCTTTTGTCGCCACCGTTGTTACGATTTTGGCTAGAATAATCCGAGAACGAGTGAGGATTATCAAATGTGGCCATCATCATGACAGAATTAGCTCCGATAGCCTTTTTAACCAAGTCGGCCTCTTCTAATGTGAGCATGGAATGGGTCTGGTAGAACGGTGGAAGGGGATTACTTTGACAAAGAAGTGTCCCAACGCCATTATAAGCCTCGGATAGGCCTGCAACCATCTAAAGAACAAGAAGATCATGGGTGACGGGTGCACCAACATTCTTGAGTTGATCCGACAATTCCTTCAGTCTTTTACAATAGGCTGAGACATTCGAAAAATCCTCCATGTTGACATGGGAAAATTCCTGCTCAAGAGTGACAGTCCGGGAATTTTTTCTATCTTGGAATATATCACGCACCCTATTCCAAGTTTCCATTGTCGTGGCGGCAGACTCAATAATCGTCTGCAAGAGGTCCATAGAGATAGTAAAATAAATTCACTAGAGAACTGTAGCATCAAGAGCTATACATAACGCAGAGTCATCCTCAGCGGTAGGCACCGTCTCCGTGCCTGTTACCGAGGGGATGATGTGATGAAGGACTTGATGCGAGCGTGCGTGAACTTTAAATAATTCTGCCCACAATACGTATTGGACGTTTTCCATCTCAAGAACGATAGGGATGTGGTTCTTGATGTTGGAGACTGTAAGGGCATGATGAAACGTGTTCTTTGAGGAAGACACGAGGAAAGAACAAGAGGAGAATTAGGAATTTTTGGAAGAGAAAAAAAAAGGTTGAAGGGAGGAGGTTGGCCGACGGCCAATGGCAAGTAGGGCAGCAGAAGGAGGGATTTTGGAGAAGGAAAAAATTGTCCTAGACTGCTGATACCATGAAATAAATAATCTCTTGATTATTTTCATTAATGAATAGGTATATTTATACAATATACAATCTCTAAATATGAAAAATAAATCTACCTTTTCCTAATACAATACTAATACACATTCCTATTATAATACTAATATCATAATTACACTCGTACAAGAATTCTACAAAATATGATAAGTAACCTAATAGAATTCGGCTACTTGGTATACACGGGTATACCGTGTATACCGTCTTCTATCACCATCTGTTGCCACTCCTGCTTAAGTTAGGCTGATTTCTGACTTCTGAAGAGGGCTGCAAAAGTTACTATATATCACTATTTGTGCTGTAGAACGTTAAATTGAGACACTGTTGGGAATTCCTTTTCCAGGAAGTCCGCTTTCGCTGTTATCACCTGATGCATTGGGGTATAGCAACATATATGGCACCTTTACTGGTCCGTTGCGATTCTTCCATCTGCTATCATTGTTCCTTTCCACTATTCTGTTCTCAACATCTACTAATCTGTCATGGAATCTTTGAAATGCTTGTCGTGGTTGAACATCTGAAGTCCACTCTGGATTGTCTCTCTGTCCCAGATATATCTCGTCTGAAGAATGTCGTGACAATATTTCTATTAAAGAAACACCTAGCAGAGTTTGGAACTGAGCTGTGATTGTTTTCAGAAAGGCAAGGTCAGGATTTGACTCAAGCTCAGCATACTCAGGCGTGCCTGGCTCAGGCATGAATCGACGGCTTACTGTTGGCCGATTTGGTAGGTAACCAGCGTAAGGATACTGTCCGAAGTTGACAGCTGCATGAAGAGCAGAAGCCACCCATATGATAATTGTGCATGCTTCCACGAGTTCAGCTCGTGTCTGCATTTGAAGCCACCATGGTTCATCTTTCAAGTCACCATGACCTTCATTACGAACTTCTGTCCACCATGACTGGAGTTCAGTGTCACCTCGGATCATGTCATCCGTTGAGTAATAGAATGAACAGTATTCGTCAACCCAGGCTTCAATTTCTGCCCAAATCTCAAGCCCATCTACAGCAAAAGGATAATCCTCTATTAGAAGTTTAAGGCCAGAGGGCTCGCTTGAGTCTGGCACTGCTACTCCTCTGCGATAAAGAAAGTGGGACTGTTAGATTTTGGACAAGATTGATACTAACATGGAGTTAATAAATTGAAGCTTTGGACGCACCTCTTGAGCAGATCAGCGGGAAGTCCTTGCTCGGTGAACACCCAATTCTTATAGACAATAGAAGACATTTCCATGGCATATTTCCCTGGAAAAACTGTCAGCTCAAGTACTCCACCTGCATTGATGAGTATCTGCCGAGCCAACGCATTTATATACATGGTATCACGGAAGTGAGGTTGTAAAAGCTTGAATATTGGATGAAGTACACTCAAATTTCTGTTTGTAGCAATCACAAATGGCTCTATTACTGCATGAGTATTTAACCTGCAATTCAAGTAGAAGTTAATGAAAACTTATTCGGAATACCACCAAATATTTTCATCCTTGCATCTACTTTTTCTAAGAAGCTCACCAATGACTGATAAGCTGATGATAGCCAGAATCATTTACAGCGGCATAAGCTTTGGCCAGCTGCCAGACAGTGCCTTCAACACCCTCATCGGCTGGAGTAAATACAAGGCTGGTGGCACCATGTTTGTCTCCATGTGGATGAGGTAAGCTCAACTCAATTGCAAGTGGCCTCAATGTTCCATTGTCTTGATGAAAAAGGAGAGTCCGACTGGCATAAGTCTTCGTGTTTGTTGTATTAATCCGTCTGAGGTAAGGCATCAATGCATCATGATGGTCTAAAATGAACAGTCTATTATACTCAATTGCCTGCACCAACAAGTTAAGATAATCTTTACCATATTCTTAGACAAAAGTCAAGTTATTTCAGGACGTAAAGAAAGCCTTTGTTATTTTTTCGTAGGTTTCCTTGTTTATATTAAAGTACAAGAGGAAAATAAGTCAGGAAGTTACTTCATCCACAGTTAGTCCATCCATGTTTTTCTCTATGTGCTCCCTTTTGATTGTACTGGTCTGATTACCATATACTTTAGGATCCAACTTGCTAGCTGGGGGAAACTCCTGATAAGCATTTAATGGGTTAGAAATATGCATGAGAGCAAATATCATTAACACCAACTAGTACTGTGAATCTTTTTTGATACCTGAAGACGTCGAATGATAACAGGGTTAACTCCAGCTAGCATTTCCCGTCCAAATTCTTCATCTGTCCTCCAGGCAGACCTATCAACTGCAGTAATTTTAAAAAGATGCTCATAATCAGTTTTCGATTTATGATGCAAGATCTAACACCTTGGGAAGTATCTATTATCTAAATAGTTGGAAGAGTAAGCTTTGAAAGCTCTTTGGTACCTTTGATTACATCAGGTATCGGAAATTTGAGAAATGCTTCACCATCGGTGCGAACTAGTTCTTTGAGCATCTCCCATGGGATGCATTGCCTGAGTTTGTTTAAATGATGGTCAGGCAACTTAATCCCACCTTCATAGAGCTTGAGTACGTCTCCAAAGCTATCAAACTCGTTGATGGTTTTGTCAAATAAAGCAACAATCTCAGGAATGAGGACCTGACCTAAAGATTTAACAGCATATGCAAGAAAATCTGAAAGCTTCACATGAGTGAAACGCTCATCTCGTGGAACATATATGTCCAAACCTAAAGGTGGCAACCGCCTCTCTGAGTTAGGATCTGCAAAGATAACAGGAACATCAGCTGCTTATTATCCATAGTATTTCCTTGGTCTTTAATTCACTTATCTATTAAAGTTTCTATAACAATGTAAATAATAGCCTTTTAATATTATGACTTCAATTTATTTGGAATATAACCTGTTTTAGTTGCTCGACGGCTTGTCCTGCCTCTACGAGGATATGGGTATTCCTTCGACCCACCAAGCACAGGCCGAACATATTCTGGCCCCTTATCGGGAAATCCTAGATCATTATAGAATGCATAATCATACACTCTGTCCCACTCTTTGAGCATGCCTGAACCGCTTCCACGAAGACTAAGAAGCTCCTCTTCCCTGTATGATCGGAGCGGATCCGGTGTGTCGATTGGCAGGTATGTCTGGAAAACCAGAAAACTTGATTTTAGCATATCTTATCATATTATGAACCTTTCAACTGTATACAACTGTTCGGTTATCATTTCTAGAAGCTTAGAAATGGTTTTTCACTTATCATAATCTAGTTAGTTAAAGAAGTTCCATAGCTTTTTGTCTATTTAGAACAAGAATGAACCTTTCATCAGTATGTGTCTGGTTGTCGTTAACAAACATGAAGTACAACTCTGAGGCCTGAACCTCAATGCTTCTTCTGGTTTTCAATGTGATTTGCTCTACTTTGCCTCAGTAGGTTACTTTTCTTTATTTAACACACCACTGGTATTGCTAATTTAATGTTAGAGATACCTTGTTTGCAAAAAACACACGGTTGTATTTGTAGCGATGCGCTGGATACACCCATGAATTGCACACAAAATGAAGTTGACCATATCCAGGAACATCTTCCAAAACGACTGTCCTGAGGTAAAACTGGCTGTGGTGATAGTTCTTGATTATGAAAGCTCCAGGAACTCCCATAGAGTCATCCCAGTCAAATGTCACATTAAATGTAGCATCTCCCGCTGATACTGACGTCAATGTGGATATCCATTTTTCCAGGAATGCTGGTTTTCCCAACTTTCCTTTACATCCATTTCCTACAAAATTTAAACATGGCCTAAGCTTAAAGGTGTCTCTATTAAATATTCAAACTATACTTTTTTCTTTTATATACCAAGTTGAATATTAACTAGAGTCAAACTCTTTTTGCTTCAATTCAGACCGGAGGTACGCTGACCCCTGTGGAAGTTCCCTTTTCTATCCTTATTTATGGCCTGGAAATTGAATTTTAGTGAATTTTGATGCTTTGACTATCTTATGAAGGGGCTACACGGGAGGATTCAATTAACAAGAGCAAAAGATGAACTTTTTGGGTGTTTTTGATATTGTTTAGATATTAAATAAAGTCACAACCTTCTAATTGTGGGTTACAACAATTTGCAGGAAACGGTAAGTAAGTAAATATTACAAATTGCTAGAAAGGATAAACTAAAGATTACAACGAAACTGAAATCAAGAACGTAACAAACTGCTTGTGATTTGCTGAGTCGAGTGATGACACTCTGTCTTTAAGACAAGCTTGCCCCGTATATATCCTCTTACGTTGTCGGGCAATATTCTCCCAAGATACAACAGCAACTTAACAAATGAGCAAAGAAAACTCAGGTGTTACTCTTGAAGAACTTTGAGTATAGTAAACTTGCTAGAGAGAAAGAAGAAGATGTCAGAAAATTATGTAGTGTTTTCTTAGTGTGTTCAACAATTGAGCCAAAGGCCTCAATTTATAGTGCAATGAGATGACCCTTCAACTAGCCAACTAATGGCCTTCAATAGCCATGTAATGACACTTGATTGAGGGGTTACATTCAGCCAAATAATGGCTGAATTCATGTGCCAAATAATGGAGATTCAATGCTCCAAAACCAGCCCAAAAGTCAGAACTTTCCATCTTCCTGTCGCAGCATTCTGCCTCCGTAGCGCCGCGACTCTGCGAATTAGCGCCACGGCTCCAGTGGCTAAAGACCCAATTAGCGCCACGGCGCTCCGGCGCCTCAGCTCCGACGGGGCTGCGCCGCGGCTCCGCGGCAATTTCCGACTCGTTTCATCTTACACTTCGCACACTTCTTCCTTCGTTTACTAACGTGGAATACTTTGTCATTTGGCCAATAACCGTCCATCATTCTATGTCTCAAACGTTTCACTTACGTACCAATATCTCTTTCACTAATTAAATTTACGATACTTGGCACTACGTGTGCACGTGTGTAGAAACGACGTTTCCGACGTGCGAGGCCCCAATTGTTCGAATCATAAATAATGGGATAAACATAATTCCACATTAGTAAATTTTCAACAATCCCCTCTTGAAAGAGATTTTGGCACACTCACATGGTGCCTTTTCCAGCAATCTTTCAGCAGACCGTTGTTGCATCAGGAGAGGTAGCTTCAGCTTTGAACCTTCCATAGTTGAATAACATCGGATTTACTTACTGTGCGGTGAACGTGATGTCTTGAACCGCCAGTGTTTAGTGTAAGCCAAGTCAACGGTACCAACACAACAACTTCCCTTACTCTGTTCTTCGTAATGTTTTGTCCATTGTGGCCTTGAACACTTCTTGGATTCTTAAGTGCGTTCATTTGAGGCGGCCTGTCCTCGCACTTAAATAGGTGGTCTCCTACAAGGTATCCTGCTATACCCCACTTTACAAGTGTTAGGAACCATTAAAAATTTCCCCAAACCTAACCTCAACCGTTGAGGATCATTAAAGGTTTTGGAAACATAACATTTACCCACACTGCAGATAGCACCTAACGTCTATCGCGGGAACAACTTTGAATTTGGTGTTTCTTTACAGAAATCACTATCCGAAGTGCTCATGCTTCCACCGAAGCGCTCAACTGAACCTTTACAGCTTAGTTTTTCCATTGAACCTAATTCCTGGGATCTCCAATCAGTAAGGTTGGGTTACCACCGTATTAGTCCTTATAGCTTGGGTTTTAAGCTCATTCCCCTAGACAGGCATAACATCTGATCTTTAAGTAAGCCCTTTGTCAGTGGGTCCGCTATATTATCCTTCGATTTTATGTAATCAATGGATATTATACCCATGGTGATCAGCTGCCTAACGGTCTTATGTCTTCGTCGAATATGACGAGACTTGCCGTTGTACATAGAATTTCGTGCCCTTCCTAGAGCCGACTGGCTGTCGCGGTGGATCATTACAGAAGGTACGAGTTTGTTCCAACAAGGGACATCCTCTAAGAAATCATGAAGCCACTCAACTTCTTCTCCTGCTTTGTCTAACGCGATAAACTCCGATGCAAGTTTGCTTAGAGGATTTCCAAGACACAGCCCCACCATCAATTGTAAATACATACCCACTGGTGGACTTGGTGTTCTCTATATCAGATATCCAGTTTGCATCAATGTACCCCTCTAGTACAGTTGGATATCTCGAATAGTGCAACCCGTAAGTTAGCGTGTATTTCAGGTATCGTAGTACCCGATTCAACGCCTTCCAATGATCATTACTCGGATTACGAGTAAACATAGCCAACTTGTTGACTGCATAAGCAATATCAGGTCAGGTGCAGTTTGTTATGTACATCAAACTCTCAATCACCTGTGCATATTGCTCCTGGCATACGGGTGCACCACGATTTTTATCAAGATTTTGATTTCTATCCAGTGGTGACTTCGTAGGCGAACTGTCAAACATTTCGAACTTTCTCAACACATCCTCGATGTAGTGAGACTGAGATAAGACCAGTCCGTCAGACGTCTTAGAGATCTTTATCCCTAAGATGACATCTGTGATACCCATATCTTTCATGTCGAAGCATTGTTTCAACATATTCTTAGTCTCTAGGATCAAGCTAGGACTGCTCCCTGTGATCAACATGTCATCTACATACATGCATATCATTACGAACGAGTCAGAATTACCTTTCGTGTAGACATATTTGTCACATTCATTAATGGAGAAACCATTCGATAGTAGATTACTATCAAATTTTTCGTGCCATTACTTCGGGGCTTGTTTCATCCCGTACAGAGATTTGACAAGTCGACAGACTTTCTTCTCTTTCCCTGGAACCACATACCCCTCGGGTTGTTCAATATAGATTTTTTCTTCCAAATCACCATTTAGGAAGGTTTTCTTGACATCCATTTGATGTATCTCAAGGTCACGCAACGCTGCGATCGCAATGAATACTCGTATGGACGTCATCCAAGACACCGGGGAGTAAGTGTCAAAATAGTCGAGGCCTTCCTTCTGCCGATAGCCCTTGACTACCAACATGGCCTTGTACTTATCTATAGACCCATCTGCTTTATACTTCCGTTTGAGTATCCTTTTACAACCCAACGGTTTATTTCCCGGAGGAAGATCAACCAACTCTCAAGTATGGTTATGCAGGATGGAGTCTATTTCACTCTCAATAGCTTCTTTCCAGAGCAGTGCCTCTGGAGTTGACAATGCTTCAGCAATTGTCCTTGGTTCGTCATCAACCATATAAGCTACAAAGTCAGGACCAAAGGACTTATCCTTCCTGGCCCTTTTACTTCGCCTTGGTTCCATCTCTGGAGTCTCCAAGTTCTGAGAATCTGGAACACTAGTTTCCGGATATTCAACCACTTCGAAGTCCACTAGATCTGAACCATCTAGATCCGGGCAGTCAATGACTCCTGGTTCCTTAAAGCTTTGTTCATAACTTCGTTTACGAGAGGTTATGTCTTTTTCCTTTCTAGGAAAAGTATCCTCAAAGAATTGAGCATTCTTTGATTCCATGATTGTACCCCCGTGGATATCTGACTTATACACTAAGCGATAAGCATTACTGTTATTTGCATATCGGATGAAAATGCAATCTACAGTCTTAGGCCCAATCTTGACCTGTTTTAGCTTGGGCACTTCGACCTTTGCCAAACAATCTCACACCTTAAATTATTTATAGGTGGGTTTCTTTCCCTTCCATGATTCATATGGAGTTTTGTCCTTACCCTTATGTGGGACTCTATTAAGAATCGTATTAGCGGTAATGACGGCTTCTCCCCACATGTTTTTGGGAAGACCGGAATTGATGAGCAAGGCATTCATCATTTCCTTCAATGTGCGGTTCTTACGTTCCGCCACACCGTTCGACTGAGGTGAGTATGTAGCCGTCGTTTGATAAACAATGTCTGATTGGGCACAATATTCCTCAAATGGCGCTACGTATTATCCCCCTCTATCGCTATGAATGGATTTAATCTGCATGTTAAGTTGGTTTTCAACTTCTGCTTTGTAACGTCGGAATGCTTCAAACAACAAGTAAAGGTAACAATACCTTGTGCTATCATCAATGAATGTCACAAAATACTTGTTCCCCCCCTAGTTTGTGCAAACTTCAAATCACATATATCTGTGTGAATAAGTTCTAGAGGAGCGGTATTCCTTTCGACGGATCGAAAAGGAAGCTTTGTGAGTTTTGACTCTACGCACATCTCACACTTATGTTGAGGGTTTACGTCGATAGACGGCAACAACTCCAACTTAACCAACCTTTGGATGGACTTTTAGTATGATACCATAAATTAGAGGACTCAAGCAAGTAAGAAGAAGCTTCAATATTATTGCTTGCACGTATTACAGACATGGCGTTAACTTTGAAGAGGCCTTCACAGACGAAGCCTCTTCCCACAAAAGTTTCATTCTTGGTGATTACAAACTTATTGGACTCAAATATTAGCCTAAAACCAACATTAACCAATAAATGACCTGAAATTAAATTTCTCCTAATCTCAGGGACATGCATCACCTCCTTCAGAGTGAGCTCCTTTCCAGAAGTCATCTTCAGGACTATCTTTCCTACCCCAGCACGTCAGAGGAAGCGTTGTTACCCATGAACAGGTTCTTGTTTGTAACTGGTGTATAAGTGGAAAAGGCATCTCTATTGAAACAGATGTGTCTGGTAGCACCCGTGACCATCCACCATTGCATGGGATTCTCAACAAGGTTTGTTTCAAGCACCACCGCCGAGAACTCCTCAATCATGTCGTCCAAAAGCATGTCTTTGACGACGTTAGCCTGAGCCTTGCCTTTGGCCTTGGCCTTCTCTTGTTGCTCAGTCTTGAGCTTGCGACAGTCCTTGATCATGTGACCAGGTTTCCCACAGTGGTGACAGTTTCCTTTGAACTCCGCCGCTTGGGTCTTGCCGTCTTTCTGGAACTTGCGCTTCTTGCTTGAGTTCCCTTAGGCCTCAGCAAGATTTGCCTTTGCCTCAGCGGGTTGTTTTCCCCTAGGCAAGGCCTTCTTATTATCTTCCTGAATCTGGAGTTTGATAATAAGTTCTTCAAAGGTCATCTCCTTTGTCTTGAGTTTTAAGTAACTCATTCCACGAGGGAGGTAACTTTTCAATCAGTGATGTAACCAAAAACTGTTCATTTGGTTTCATCCCTTCCAAATCCAAGTGATGTAGAATCATTTGGAATTTCTGAACTTGGGACATCACTGTTTTACTATCCACCATTTAAAATTTCAAGAATTTCCCAACGATGAATTTCTTTGTAACATCATCTTGTTCATTGTACTTCTTCTGCAGCTTCTCCCATAACTCTTTGGCGGTGCCTACGGTGCAATACACCGTGTAGAGTGAGTCTGACAAGCAGTTCAAAATATAGTTCTTACACATGAAATCACTATGACTCCATGCATCAAGAATCATCTTCATGCCATTAATGACATGGATACCTTGGCCCCCTTCAGCCGTTTCAGTAGGCGAAGGGTCCACTTCATCTCCAACTTGTAGAGGATCTTTTGTTAGGAAACGAGTCATTCCCATAACAGTCAGATAAAATAGCATCTTCTGTTGCCATCTCTTGAAGTTGGAGCCCATGAACTTTTCAGGGCGTTCATGGTGGAATCCAGCGGGTGGAGGAATTGTAACGTTCCCTTGAGCAGGCGTTAGATGAGCCTTGAGCAACCGAAAAGGCATTGGGTGTGCCTTGAGCAATGGGGAAGGCAGAAGGGTTGCCTTGAGTAGCAGCGGCAGCAGAATCAGAAGCGAGTTGTTCTCTTCCAGTCATCTTTCTAAGCACTTACAATAATCTTGTCTTAAACTTGTGGGTTACAACAATTTGCAAGAAACGAGAAGTAAATATTACAAATTGCTAGAAAGGATAAACTAAAGATTACAACGAAACTGGAATCAAGAACGTAAAAAACTGCTTGTGATTTGCTGAGTCGAGTGATGACACTCTGTCTTTAAGACAAGATTGCCCCGTATATATCCTCTTACATTGTCGGGCAATAGTCTCCCAAGATACAACAGCAACTTAACAAATAAGCAAAGGAAACTCAAGTGTTACTCTTAAAGAACTTTGAGTATAGTAAACTTGCTAGAGAGGAAGAAGAAGATGTCAGAAAATTCTGTAGTGTTTTCTTAGTGTGTTCAACAATTGAGTCAAAGGCCTCAATTTATAGTGCAATGAGATGACCCTTCAACTAGTCAACTAATGGCCTTCAATAGCCATGTAATGGCACTTGATTGAGGGGTTACATTTAGCCAAATAATGGCTGAATTCATGTGCCAAATAATGGAGATTCAATGCTCCAAAACCAATCCAAAAGTCAGAACTTTCCATCTTCCCGTCACAACATTCTGCCTCCGAAGCGTCGCGATGCGAATTAGCGCCACGGCGCTCCGGCGCCTCGGCTCTGCGGCAATTTCCGACTCGTTTCATCTTACACTTCGTACACTTCTTCCTTCGTTTACCAACATGGAATACTTTGTCATTTGGCCAATAACCGTCCATCATTCTATGTCTCAAACGTTTCACTTACGTACCAATATCTCTTTCACTAATGAAATTTGCGATACTTGGCACTACGTGTGCACGTGTGTGGAAATGACGTTTCCGACGTACGGGGCCCCAATTGTTCGAGTCATAAATAATGGGATAAACTTAATTCCATATTAGTAAATTTCCAACACTAATAACTTTAGATTTTAGATGAGGTGGTCACACCATTCAACATGGTATCAGAACAAGCCAGAGATCATGGTTTCTGCTGTCGTCATTATCCAAAAAAACAAAATATTTCCACGTACTTGAGCTAAAAAAGACTCACACATGAGAGGGGCGTGTTGTATAAATTAAAGTGCACCCCCTCTAGTAGTTTAAGTTTTAGATGAGGTGGTTACACAATTCAACGGCTACAAAAATGGGAGGAAAGATAAGGAAACAACAGGTCAGACACACTCGGAAAATTGGGCTAGGATCAACTTAAGTTGAATCATTAATATTATTGCTATTTAAAGCTTGTGGAAAATCCAAAATCTCTCTCTATCTTCTACTACTTAGTTTCATCATTGAAAAGGGATACTGAAGTTCAGTGGTGGAGCCAGTATTTTCACTAAGGGATTCAATATATAAAGAAGTAAACACACAAAGAAGTCAAGGGGATTCAACTCTACTATATACACATAAAGAAGTCAAGGGGATTCAACTCTACTATATACACATAAAAAAATAATTTTGACATTGTATATATAAATGAGATACCAGGTTCTGCATGGTCTGCACTGATGAGCTGCAGGGAGACACCTTTACCGAAGACTTCATGAACTCGATCGAAGAAAGAAGAACCAACATCAGTCAAGTCCAAGACATTCTTCTTCATCAATACAACAGTTCCCCTGACCTTCTTGACATTGATATGATTGTTGTTATTGTTCTCTTCTGTAGTGTCATGGTTCTTGCCACATACCACTTGAAGCAATTTGTCCAGCATCTCTGTAGAACATGGTGGAAAGAGCCCCATTTAGCAAAACTTAGAAAGTCAGAAATAGAAATTTTTTGAGTTAAAATAAAGGAATAAACATGAGTATTTATAAAGGGCAAGGTATCACCTTACTTCAATTTGATGCTACAGTAGCAATGGTAGACTTGGCAATGTATATGTTTACAACTTCTTGACCAAGAATCTGGTATTCTTTTACATCCAACTTGTACACTTCTTATACTAGTCATACATGGAAATATTGAGGTATAAGAAAGTTTCAATCTTTAATATAAAAAAAAAAATTAAAGAACTTATTCCATCTTGGCAAATCCCATCTGCCATTATGAATTTAAAATATTATCATGTTTGATCTCACAAATAATACTGACAATGTATAAGTTCACAACTTCTTGACCAAGAATTTGGTATTCTTCTACATCCAACTTGTACACTTCTTATACTAGTCATACATGGAAATATTGAGGTATAAGAAAAATTCAATAAAGTATAAAGAACTTATTCCATCTTGGCTATCCCATCAGGCATTTTGAATATAAAATATTATCATGTTGATCTCACAAATAATATTGACATACCTTGTAGTCTGCAGATACTATGTGCTTAGTGCAACCCGTGTATTTCCCACGGGAACTAAATTAATTGCTTTGAATTTTCTTCTTTTTTCCCTGTTATGAATGGACTTCTCTATATTCTTGGTATTCTCCTTGTTTTCCCACTTCTGATTCACTCACTGAAAGTGATGATAATAAGTTGAGATATGGAACAGGGATATAATATAGGTGTGAACAATTGTAAAATTTAATAGGAGTATAATTTATAAGCAAAAACTTTTCAAATTGACCAATAGAAAGGTTTAAAAGGCATATAATAGGCTCATTTCTTTGCTCTTTTGTGCAAAGAATCTTCGAGGAAGACAAGAAAAGAAAAGTAAATGGGCATTGGCCACTTGGGTTCCTCCCTCGCCCCCCGCCCCCTCCCCCACCTCAAACCACCCCACCAACCTACTCCACTCCAATGTCTCGTAAAAGGGTCACATGTTAGGTCGTTAAAAGAGTGAACAAATCCTTGGGGACGGATGTTTAGGGTGGTGGGTATAGGATAATCGTGCTGAAGCCAAAATTTTCACTAAAGTGTTTAAAAATATAAAGTAGCAAACTTTATTTAAGGAGTTTAAAAATATAAAATACTAATAAATAAAGAATAAATTAAGGTTCAACATTTACTATATACACATAAAAATATAATTTTAACATTGCACAATGCAGGGTAATTTTTGCCGAAGGAGTTGGGTGAACCCCCTAGCCATTACCTGGGTCCGTGGGGAGGTGGGATATGTAAGTTAAGCAGAAATTATACTAACCTTTAAAATGTGTAGCTGTCAACACAGGGAATGTTATCAATTTCCAGTGCTAGGGAGGAAATTTCTTAAAAGTATTTCTTACAGAGAAGAAAAGAAAATGATGTTGACCGGAAAAAAGTGGATTCTTGATTTACCGGCGAAGTAAAAGAGTTTCCCGCGGAGGAGGACTAAGGAATTTCGCTGCTTTTGGAGTCAACAAACAAGGTGCACGTGGTGATGGTTCATTGGAAAATCTGGAATATACCTTGGGAGTATTAAACTAGGTGGAAGTGTTGAAACATGTTAGGACGATTAGAGTTACTGTAGCATCTAATATTTTAGATTTTTTCATTCAAAACTTATAACATGTATTAAAGCTACACACCGTGTTATCATTTGGCAGTATCATGTGCCCTTATGATGTATGTTGTTTTCCTTAATTTAACAAAGATTCTCTCTTAACGTCCTAATAATATGTTTGGGGTATAATGTACCAAGAGGATTGCCTCATGATGCGCATTTCCCATATGATAAGATGATTCTTAGTCCTAAATTAGGGAATAAAACTAACTGCTTAAAATTGCTTCAAATGGCCTCATGACTCGCATGTTCCTTATTATTAGCGAATATTCTCAGAATATTCGCCGTATATTTTATAATTATGATAAATGTATATTTAAGTTAACTTAGGATTCTAATTGTATTAGGAATCAACCTTTGTAAGGTAAGTTAGGATTCGTACCATATTAGGAATCAACCTTGTACAGCTATATATATTGTGAATAATGAAAGAAATTCCTAAGGGAAATTATTTTATCTTTCATGGTATCAAGAGCCTAAAACCTAATCCCTTCTCTTCATCAATTCGGCCAAACCAAAAAACCAAAAATCTGGTTTCTGCCTCTTTCTCTCGGCCAACCAGAAATTCCCTTTCCTTGACGAGCGGCAATCATGTCTTCCCCCACAAATTCATACACTGGCACACTTAACCACACATCTCCACGTTCAGTATCTTCTTTTCATCCGGCATTCGTCGTTAATAACATCAAGAATTTTATCCCTATAATTCTTGATCAAGAAGAATGTCAATATTCCATGTGGATGGAACTATTCTACATTCATACATGTGCATACAACGTGTTCGATCACATTGACGAATCTATTCCTCGTCCCACCGATGTTACAGACTCAATCTGGCATCGTCTTGACGCCATCGTCAAACAATGGATCTACGGCACCATCTCCAAAGACATGTTATGCACTATCATGAAAACATGTGCTACGGCACGTGAACTTTGGGCCCGGTTAGAAGAAATCTTTCAGGATAATAAAAATACTCGGGCTGTGTATTTGGAAGAGCAATTCAACAATACCCGCCTTGAGAATTTTAACAACATGTCCGAATATTGTAAGCAACTGAAACTCATAACCGATCAACTATCCAACGTTCGAACTTCTATTTCAGAAACCAAGATGGTGCTTCAACTTGTTGCGGGTTTACCGAAAGGTGAATATGACACGCTCGCAACAATGATTCAACAAGCCGACCCTTTCCCAAGTTTCAACAAGACACGTTCACAACTATTGTTGGAAGAAACTAGACATGCTAAACAAGAGGAACATAATCAAAAGGCGTTAGCCGTTGACGGGATGGCAACACCTGCGGCCAGCAGCAACCAGCAGTTCCAGCAGCAGCAGCAAAGTGGCGGAGGTTGTGGCGGCAGAGGTCGCAACAACAAAGGCAAGGTCCGCGGAAAGGGCCAACGCAACGATGGGTGACATCATCGGCGATGGTCCAATGCGATCCGGCGGCGATGGCCCAACCAGAATCGGCCTCGCTGCGTACCGTACCCAACCGGCAGGGCCCGATTCAGCAGACCTTGGTCGATCACCTCTTGGGCCCTGCCCGGCCACCAGGCGAGCCCACCAGCGGCAGCGAGCCCATCCGATGGCAATCCAAAGACTGCGGCAGCCGGCCACTGGCCCCGACTGATTTGGGCCAGGCATACACCACCGTGAACCTTCAACAGCCCGACGACAATTGGTACATGGACACCGGAGCCACATCTCACCTCACCCGATCGTCAGGTAACCTATCTCAACTACGTCGGCTAAAGTGTCCTCAATTTATTACTGTCGGCAATGGTAATCACATTCCAATTGAAGGTTACGGTAACACACACACCAAACATCCACACCCACCTTTCTCCCTAAACCACGTCCTATACACACCTAACATCATTAAAAACTTAATCTCTGTTAGAAAATTCACTAGCAATAATTCTGTGTCTGTCGAATTTGACCCTTTTGGCTTTTCTGTGAAGGAACTCAATACGGGGAAAATTCTTACACGCTGCAATAGTGTGGGAGATCTCTACCCATTCACTCAATCTTTCGCTGACAGACCGCAAACACCTATGTCCCTTGCGGCGATCTCTCCCTCCACTTGGCACAACAGACTCGGACATCCCGGAGACTCAGTTTTACCTTTCTTAGGACTTCTAAGCGTATTCAATGTAATAATGGAAAAATTGCCCAACACTGTTTTTCTTGTCCACTAGGCAAACATACTCGTGTTCCATTTATGTCATCAAACAGTGTTACTTTTTCTCCCTTTGATATTGTTCATGCTGATTTGTGGACATCTCCAATTATTAGCTCTTTTGGTCATAAATTCTATCTAGTATTCTTGGATGATTTTTCACATTTTGTCTGAATTTACCCACTGAAATTCAAATCTGAAGTTTTTGCCAAATTCCTCGAGTTTCAAAAATTCATTAAGACACAATTTGAAAAATCTATTAAATCATTCCAATGTGATAATGGACGTGAATTTAATAACTCGGCATTTCACAATTTCTGTTCTAAACAAGGCATGATTTTCCATTTTTCTTGTCCCTATACTTCTTCCTAAAACGAAAAGGCTGAAAGAATTATACATACCATCAATAACATGGTCCGCACACTTCTGTTTCATGCATGCCTACCACCGCCTTTTTGGGTCTATGCTGTCAAAATGGTAGAATCTCTTCTAAATATTTTACCAACTAGCACACTCCAAAACAAGACCCCTACCGAAATTCTATACCGTAGGCAACCATCTTATGATCACCTACGTATTTTTGGATGCTTATGCTACCCCAACATAGCCTCAACTACACCTCACAAACTTGCCCCTCGCACTCTGCCATGTGTCTTCCTTGGTCTGTCTCCTAATCATCGGGGTTATTTGTGCTATGACATTGCTACTCGCAAAATCATTGTCTCCCGTCACGTCACCTTTAACGAGACAACCTTTCCTTTTTCCAATCTCCGAAAATTTCAGACCACCAATTACTTCTTTCTCGATGAACCGAGTTTGTCTCCGGTCATCCAAAATCTGTACCAGCAGCAGCTCACTGTTCTGACACCACTGATGCCTCCAGCAGTGTCATCTAACCCTCCCGCAGCAATCCTGCCACCCAGTACAGCTCCCACACTACCCATGCTGCACCCTGTCGAGTCTAATGCACCACCTACACTGCCTCCACCCAAAGAAATCCAAAGAACTGTCGAGTCTCCTACTTGGCAAAGAACACCGCCGCTAACTGGCCCCGCAGCCATGACCGCTTACCAGTCTAGCAACCAGTCCCGACCTCCCACTGCTGCCCTCTCACCGCATGGAGACTCGTGCACAACACGGGATCTTAAAACCCAAGGTTCACTTCAATCTCTCCACACAAACCTTATCACTCATTCCAAATAATCCAAAACTAGCTAAACTGGACCCCAATTGGAATGCGGCCATATGCGAGGAGTTTAACGCTTTAACCAAGCAGAACACTTGGGATTTGGTACCTAGACCAGCTGGTGTGAATGTTATCCGGTGTATGTAGCTATTTCGTCACAAGTTCAGAGACAGTGGTGACTTAGAGAGGTATAAGGCAAGACTAGTTGCAAATGGCACTAATCAGCAGAAGGGTGTTGATTGTGGTGAGACATTCAGTCCGGTTGTTAAACCGGCCACTATTCGGACTGTTCTTAGTATTGCTATGGGCATGCATTGGCCGATTCATCAGCTTGATGTCAAGAATGCGTTTCTTCATGGAGATTTGAAAGAGACTGTGTACATGCATCAGCCTCCTGGTTTTGTTCATCCGGCAGCTCCACAGTTTGTGTGTCGTCTCAGGAAGTCATTGTATGGATTGAAACAGGCCCCCCGCGCTTGGTATGATCAGTTCGCCAGGTATTTTCTGCAAATTGGTTTTGTATGTAGCAGGTGTGATACCTCTCTCTTCACTTTTCACCGAGGTAGCAGCACTGCATATTTGCTATTATATGTCGACGATATTGTTCTTACTGCCTCATCTGATGGGTTGAAGAATGAAATCATTGCTCTACTCAAAACTGAATTTGCTATGACTGACTTGGGCAAGCTAAGTTATTTTTTGGGTATATCGGTGACTAGATCTGCTGCCAATATGTGTCCTGTGTCAACGAAAGTATGCAAAAGAGATAGTGTACAGGGCCAAGATGGCAAATTGTAAAATTATGGCAAATTGTAAAATTATGCCAACTCCGGTGGACTCAAAATCCAAGCTTAGTTCCAATGATGGTGCGCCAGTTTCTGATCCCACTCTATATCGGAGTCTAGCAGGTGCTCTTCAGTATCTTACATTCACTAGGCCTGATATTGCACATGCCGTTCAGCAGGTGTGTCTGTTCATGCATGACCCCCGAGAGTCCCATTTTTCCGCCCTCAACCGTATTATCAGATATGTTAAGGGCACATTTGACTTTGGTTTACATCTATATCCCTCTGCCCCAACCAAATTGCTAGCCTACACGGATGCAGATTGGGCAGGATGCCCCGACACACGTCGCTCCACCTCCGGGTACTATGTATTTCTTGGGGATAATCTTATCTCATGGTCCGCCAAGCGGCAAGCCGCGATGTCCCGTTCGAGTGCTGAAGTAGAATATTGCGGAGTTGCTAATGTCGTCGCTGAGATCTGTTGGCTCCGAAATCTTTTTTTGGAGCTCCAGTGTCCATTACGCAAGGCGTCTATAGTCTATTGTGACAACATATCTGCTATCTATATGTCTCATAATCCAGTCCAACATCAGCGGACTAAGCATATTGAGATGGATATCCACTTTGTGCGAGAGAAGGTTGCTCATGGTCAGGTCAAAATTTTACACGTGCCTTCCTCGTATCAGTATGCAGATATTTTCACAAAGGGACTACCGCGACAGCTCTTCACCGACTTCAGATCCAGCCTTAGCATTCGGCCTCCTCCCGCTCCGTCTGAGGGGGAGTATTAGCGAATATTCTCAGAATATTCGCCGTATATTTTGTAATTATGATAAATGTATATTTAAGATAACTTAGGATTCTAATTGTATTAGGAATCAACCTTTGTAAGGTAAGTTAGGATTCGTACTATATTAGGAATCAACTTTGTACAGCTATATATATTGTGAATAATGAAAGAAATTTCTAAGAAAAATTATTCTATCTTTTACTTATGATAAGATTATTCTTAGTCCTAACTTAGGGAATAGAGCTAACTGCTTCAAATAAAATATTTAATAGTAAATATTTAATTTGACAGTTGAAATTCTTTCTAGTATCATGTACCACTTGTGTATACAAAAAAGAGTTCCGTCCTTTTTCGAAAAGGTAATTATGAAGATGTATAAATTCACCCTTTCCCCCAGCAGGCCATACAGCTTCCAAACTCTAATTATCCTTGTAGTATTAGATAGATCTGGTAATAATATGTTGAATAGTTTAAGCTTATAACAGTGGATGTTTTGATTTTATTCCAAATTTTTTTGGACTTCAACTGGTTTTGTCCAACAATACGTTGGGAGAGTATGAAGCTTTGATTTTTTTACACTTCCTCTCTCTCAAGTCTCAAACTGTAACCCAAAATGTGAGCAACATTATTTCTTTTATAAATGCTCAATATTGACAAGTCATATATCACATGCTTAGAATTTATGTAATTTCTGCCACCATTATCCAAGCATCACTTTGCAAGTTGCGACAACGGAATACTTTTAATTATTAGACAATCACATCACATATGCTTATTAAAAAAAATTTGTCTTCACCGCTGTCTTATCAATGAATTTAATTAACATAACAATCCCCCACCCTTCAACCCCTCCTTGCAAGTTGCAAACCAACAAAACAAAGAGTCGACTATCAAAATTATAATATACGTATTCTTTTTTATTTTCTTTGAAAGACATATTCTGTTTATTAGATAGTCGATACAAAATGTGGCTCTTCTTTCTATGCATAATATGAAGGGTCATTAACATAAATGAAGGTGCAAAAATAAGTGTTTATGCAAAAGATTTCAGTTACTCCAAAGATATAACATATATATTATATCTTAATTGGTTCTTTAGATCCAAATAATGCGAAATTGATTATTAGTTCTATAGTTTTTAGTTCATATTATGTGGACTGGTGATATAGCACTATAATATTTTAGGCCTTTAATCACACCTAAAGGTATGACGTAAACTATCTGAAAGATATATAGTAATATCAATGTCCTTATAATAATATTCAGATAAAACATTGATCAACCATAATGTTTGTTTCTCTGAAAACGTTTGGGGCAGGTGGCCTCTAAGTTCAGTAAGATTTTAAAAAAATACTTTCCATAAATTTTACCTAACCTCAAAACTATTTTTAAATATAAAATACGATGTTAATGACTTTGAGAGATGTAAAACTTAAGTTTAAGAAAATATAACTCGTCCAAATATCTGGTAAACTATTGCTAAAAATTGATCGACATAGCCGGTTCTAATTATCGATAAATCTAACTGCAAACAGATTTTACAGGTTTCTGAAAAATCTCTAATACGAATGTTATGATTTTTGTGTACAACAAAAGCTCGCTGATATTAGGTAAACAAAATTTAATTCGAAGACCTAACAATCAACATATAATTCGACGTAGCTTTGAAACTTGTAGTAATTCTTTAACAATATATGAAGCAGATCCTCCGTGCATGCAATCATTAGCTTCCATTTTCGCAATCATAATGTTCTTTTGGATAACAATATCAATTGAAATTTGTTTCCAATTTAATATTGAGTAATCAACGATTCATTCAATTTAAATTCACTCAGCATAAAACTCATTTAAAGAGATTAAGAGAAGCACTCTCTGTCAGGAAAAAATAATTATATATAAGGTTTAAGGATGGACAAATTTTGTCCTCTAATAATATTGTTATCTAACACCATTAACATCTACTGATATTGGATAACAAGATTATTAGATGACAAGATTTGTCCCAAAAAGATGAATAAAGGAGAACTGATTATTTCATTAACTTCTATTTTTCACGAAATTAAATGGATTGATTACAAATTATTTGACAGCTATATGAGCATGTATCCAAAATTCCAAATCTTTCTTGACGTTTACAACCAGGCATATATATTTTATTAGGAAGTCACGTCTTTTTCTGATCTTTATTGCAAGGTCCTCGTGGTGCTTTTCTTTTTATTATTATACATACGCCCTTAGTTGTTTCACTTTTCTTGGAAAACATACATACATATATATATATATATATATATATATATATATATATATATATATATATATATATATATATATATATGCTATTAATAGTGATACATCTGCTTGTATATTGTTCAAGTTATTTGTTGATTATACTAATTTTTAGTGTGTAAAAAGTAGTACAATTTTCAACCCAAATAAACGAATAATTATGTGGTTAATTAACATTTATTGAGTGGTTCTATTTGTAGAAATCAGCTAAACTTACCCCGTAAGTCAGTTGATTTGCTTTTAGGTAGCATGTCGTAAAACTCGATTCGTTTTTTAGTTGTTCCTTGATAAATAATGCCGTATAAGTTGTTATAATTGCCTACCATGATTTTTATTTTTTTTAAAAAGGGCATATAGCTTTTATGTTCTCAAAATCTTACCTACCTTAATACTTCATGTAAATACAACACCATCCTCTTAGGCTATTATTGAAGATTGTACATTTTTATTGAATATTAGCAAAGCCTTTATTAAACACATTTAGAGAAACGTGAACCAATATTCTGACTTTCTGGCAAATGAAAGGCACAAGCATGATGAAGAACTAAAATTTGGGAAATACGTTTAAGGATATGGAATTTCTTCTCCTGATGGACTTAAGGGATGTTGCTTTTGATAAAATATAATCTTTTTAATCATTTTCAGTGTACCAAAAAAATGTAAATACTCTTGGTTCAGCTAGCATGTGATGTTTTTAACATCTCGAATAGTTATCTCGTAATGACTCGTGCATTTCAAGATCTTGCCTACTTCATGTAAATAAGTGTTTTATAGCATATGGTGTTTTTTCTTTCTGAAACAGTTATCTCATAGACAAGTCGTGCATTTCAAGACTTAATATATATCTTACCTACTTCATCAATTAATCTTTACAGTAATTGAATTTTTTATAAAAAAAGGTACACTTGATTTTTCCGATAAGTATACGTACCTGATGCATTATTTTAAAAAATATTGCATATGATATAAAAGCCAAAAATTTCTTTTTCGGTCGAGCTCATCGCATGAGATTTGCCTAATGCATTTTATCTCTCCTGTGTTATTCACGGGCTATTTGTTACATTGCGGAATCATTGAGTTGATTCATGATAAGTGCAGCAAAGCTGGGTCGGTGAGATGAGAAAGAAAGAGAGAAAATTTTATTTCATACAAATGAACCAACTGAGTCTTTACAAATACAAGAGACTATATATACAGGTACAAGTGTAAAGTAAACAGAACTAAATGAACCTAAGTGTAATAAACCAATCCTAAGTATCAACACCCCCGCAAGATGGAATGGGATACCAGACCAAGCTTGGAGAGAAAAACAGTGTGATGCACTCCTGGAAGAGCTTTGATCAAAACATCAGCCACTTGAGATGAAGTGTGAACACTATGGAGATCAATGATGCCAGACTGAAGAACGTCTCGACCTCAATATGCTTAGTTTGTTCATGAAAAATAGGGTTCTTGACAATTGTATAGCTGAAGAATTATCACAAAAAAATAAAGTAGGAGCAATAGAAGAAAATATAGGGTTTTGTTGGGTTCAAAACACATAAGTAAGGCACAGCGGAAGTTTAAAAGTTTTGTTTCTTACTTACCTCAGTCCTTCAGCGGACATCAAAAGGCCAATAATCAACCACTGTTGACATAGGAATTTACAGGCTAATCCATTGAGAAATTTTTTTTTTTTTGAATTTTTTTTTTTTTGTTATTATTACCTTTGGAGATAGCTTATTGATCATTTAAGACTAACATAAGGAGAAGTATAACATGAATGATTTGTCTTTACCGGCAACCGTTTGCACCGGACTAGTTGTACCTACATCTGGTACAATAGATTTCTTAGCATTCAGGAGGGAATGCACACCTATCTCATTCATTTTTGAAGGAGATGGAGAACTCTGTGGGACTGTTGTGGCCTGAAAATTGGGTGTGGCTAAAGACGACTGTCATGATAGGGGTAAAGTTTAAAAAGCAAAAAACCTAAGTTTAATAAATATGGAATTTTTTTTTTTTACTTCTGGACTCTGTCCAGTCATGAATTTTTAACTATTGTTCATCTCTTAGTTATTGTTCATCTCTTTGAATACTTTATGCTTATTCACTTCTTCTTCTAAACAGTTCATCTCTTCTTTTAAACTTTACCCCTAGTGTAGCTACAAAATGACTTGTGTCTTTTTTATTGTGGGCAATCCACAAATTGTCTATCAGACATTTCTGTTGTCTATCAATTATGTAGTCTGGGAGTATTTTAAAAGTTAAGTTTTATTGTCGAAGCATATAGAATTCTTTGATTATAACAATAACTTCAAAATTTAACAACTTCATATTAACAAACATACTTCTTGCATTTCTGCAAGCTTCATAAAATACAAACATAATTTCCATTGTCTTGGTGCCTGTTTAAGTTCATACAAGGATTTAATCAGTCTACATACATGTTTCTCCCCCTAACTGGTGAATCATTGTGGTAGTTCCATGTATATTTCATCATGTAGGTCTCCTTGTATAAATGCATTGTACACATCCATCTGATGAATATGCCAGTTTCTAGATGCTGCAATTGATATAACAGATCTTACATTGACCATTTTAACCACTAGAGAAAAGGTTTCTTGATAGTCTATTCTTTCTTTTTTACTGTAGCCTTTTTCCACTAGTCTAGCTTTTAGTCTCTCAATGTCACATGTTTCCTTGTATTTGATCGTATAGATCCATTTACATCCTATTGGATGTTTGCCTTCTGGTAAAGACACAATGTCCCATGTGTAATTGTCTTGTAAGGCTTTTATTTTTGCTTTCATTGCTTCTACCTATCTGGAATCTTTTGATGCCTCATTATAGTTTTTTGGTTCAGTTATATCTGAAAATGAGGTGAGAAAGGCTTTATATTTTGGTGATATGTTTTTATAGGATATGTAGTTGGCTATGGAATATGGAACATTTGTAGTATCAGACTTTTTTGTAATGAAATCCTTAAGCCATATTGGAGGTTGTTTTGATCTGGTATACTTTCTTACAGTATTACCTTAGCTGGCTGACTTAGAGTATGAGAGACAGTAGATCTCAGTATTGTGTTGGTTTCATTTAAGGTTGTGTCTTTATTTGTGTTAGTTTCAGCTTGAGTTGTATTATCTGTTTAGAGATTTGTAGTTGTGAAGTTCTCAGTATTTTTAGGTGAATTGATATAGTTTATGTTATCAATTATTCTTTGAAATGATTGGTTATGGTTTCTGTTTTCTGTAGCTCCTTGTGAGATACTTTGATAGTTACAGTTAGGTATAGTTCTGTGTATATCTGGCAATTGATATTCACTGAACTTATCACTCTGAATATCCTAAAATATGGGTAGTTCTGGTGTATTTTTTTTGAAGGGGAACTCAGTTTTCCTAAAGTGAACATCTCTATTAACAAATAAGACTTTGGTATTCATGTCATATAAAACATATCCTTTCTGGTTTTCAGAGTATCCCATCAACACACAATATCTTACTCTAGATAGTAGTTTATCAGAT
The DNA here is from genome assembly GCA_029783415.1 of Anisodus acutangulus. NCBI lineage: Eukaryota > Viridiplantae > Streptophyta > Magnoliopsida > Solanales > Solanaceae > Anisodus > Anisodus acutangulus. Next base: position 10,670,243 of record CM056502.1, read on the forward strand.
ATAGACAAATCATTAGCAAAACACAGACAACCAAGAGTTCTTATATGGCTTATGGAGGGTTTCTTCTTGTATAGTTTCTCATAAGGTGTCATACCAGTAATAGAGGATGGAAGCCTATTGATTAAATACACAGCATCTTGAACACAAAACCCCCAGAATTTTAATGGAATATTTGCTTGAAGTCTTATAGCTCTAGTTATTTCAAGTATGTGTCTATATTTTCTTTCAGCCACACCATTTTATTGTGGTGTATAGGCACATGATTTCTGATGTGTAGTTCCTAGTTTCAAGAATAAGTTAGTACAAACTTCATTCACAAATTCTATTCCATTATCAGTTCTAACTATTTTAACCGTTATATTGAACTGAGTGGAGACAAAAGTTAAAAATTGTTGAATGACAACACAGACTTCTGATTTTAGCTTAAGTAAGTATATCCAAGTCATTCTTGTGTAGTCATCCACTATTGTTAGAAAATATTTTTTCCATTATGTGTTGGTACTTTATAAGGACCCCACACATCCATATGAACAAAGATCAAATTTTAAATTACTGGGACTATTACTGATAGGAAAAGGTAGTCTACATTGTTTAGCACAAGGACACACATTACAATCTTTTATAGTTCTAGATATTCCTTCATCTTTTGCTCTAATCAGTTTACTTAGTACATTACTAGAAATATGATCAAATCTTCTATGACATAGCTCAATTTCTTCCTCAGCAAGTGTCATATCTTCCTGAGCTTTCATTACACTTAGGCCTAACTTCACTTGATCATTTATAGGTTTTGATGGAGACTGATTTACTAACATATGCAGACCATCTTGGAGTTTACCAATCTCCTTCACCCTCCCACTGTAAAGATCCTAAAACAGACAGAAGTCAGGATAGAAAGTTGTTGCACGCTTCAACTCTCTGGTTAGTTGGGACACAGATAATAAGTTGAATCTAAATTGTGGTAAGAAGAACACATTGTTGAGAGTGATTCTGTTTGAGATAATACTTGAACCAGTGTGAGTTATTTTAATTATTTCACCATTTGGTAAATGTACTTTCTTAGACTCAGATGTATTTTCTACTTTAGTAGCTTCATTTAACATATTTAGATTAGACACCATGTGATTAGTAGCACCAATGTCTATTATCCATTTCTTAACTACATCATCTACAAATAAAGCTTTGTGATGTGGCATACCTGCAGCATTTGCAGAGGATTGTGTAGCCAGTGATCCTTGACACGGAGTAGTTTATGTCTGCACCTTATTGTGGTTGAGTAACTTCACAATTTGCTCATATTGGTCTTTGGAAAACATTGGTGCTCCTCCAGCTTGCCATCCAGTGTTAGTTGTAACAGATGTAGATGCACCAGAAGAGGATTTATCCTTCATGTCACTGGTTTTGTATATTTTTCCAGTTACACCTTCATCATCCAAGGTATATGCATATGCATTGTGAGCAGAATGCTCTTTTCTCTTTGACTTGAAACCAGGAGGATAACCAACTACTCTATAACAGAATTCTTTTGTGTGACCTCTCATTTTACACACATCACATATTAGATTTGTGTGCTTCCTGAACTTTTGTGTACCTGATCCTGCTTTAGAATACATTGTTGTGGAATCATGGCTTATATTGTGACTAATTCCACTAGGACCAACACCTAGTAAACCAGCAGATTTAGCTGTTATGGGTTTCTGATTTTCATCACTAGTAATCATAGAATATGCTTTGTTTACAGTAGGTAGAGGAGACATTAATAGAATCTGACTTTTTGCTTGCATGTAACTCTCATTCAATCCCATCAAGAATTGGTACATCTGTTGCCTTTGTAGATATTCTACAAAATCCTTAGACTTAGGACATCCAAAGCTTGGTGGTGAGACTAAGGACTGAAATTCTACTCATAGTATCTTCAGTTTAGAGTAATACTCAAATACACTAGAGTTTCATTGTGTTAAAGTAGTTATTTCTCTATGAAGGTCATATGTTCTTGATCCATCTACTTTATCAAATCTTTCCTTTAGATCTTCCCATACTTCATAGGCTGTTTCTGCATATAACACTCCACTCAATAAAAATACTTGAAATTGAATTCATTAGCCAGGCTTGAACCAAAACATTCACTTTATCCCATTGATCCCACCATTCTACTTCATAGTGTTCTTTTTTACACTTTCCATTCACAAAGCCTAGTTTGTTCCTTCCCAGCAGTGCAATTCTCATGGATTTACTCCATAATGCATAATTTTCAGACCTTGATAGTTGGAATGAAATAAGAGAAACACCACTTACATCAAAAGCTTGAAGAAATAAAGGGTGATTGTGGTCTATGGATGAACTGATTCCAGGATTTATCCTCACATATGAATCTATCGTTGCATTTTCTTGGTTGTTGTCTTGATCAGTATCCATTCTTATTTAGCCAATCAAATATTCAGATTTGTTCAAGATCATGTACTTGAAGTTTATATCAGAATATGCTACTTCTTTGTACATACAAACTGTGGTTTATAAGTAAAAATTTCTGGTATTAATGTGTAGCAAATTTCTCAGAGTTTAAGTAATCTACCAGTACTAGACATGCAAGAAATAGAACAAAAAATGTGTCTAAGATCTACACACCAGTATACAGAATCAGTACAGAAAATAGAAGAACAAGAAAGCTGAAAAAGATTTCAGAATTGCAGAATACTTCAGAACTTTTGGTATATAGACCAGAAAACTTCAAAGGTGGAAGAATAATGATCTGAATTGCAGATCAGTAGATATGCTTTACATATGATTGCGGAAGAGACGATATGATCCAGATTTAACCACCTGCTTTGATACCATGTAGAAATCCTTGTGGTATTCACTGAATATACACAAGATATTCAAGACATAAATTATGGAAGAAGAAGAAGAAGAATACAGATGCAGAAGAAGACATAAGAAGAAGAGAAAGTAGTGTAATCTCTAATGTTTATCAATTCAAAGAGTGTTTTTACATTGATATGAATGTGATGTATTTATACAATTCATTGTGGAGGTTATTTAATTAGATGGAGATAATCTTTATCATAACTTCCTTAACAACCTTCTTAGGCTCCTAACTAATTTCTTAACTTCCTAACTTACTCAACTATCTTTGACCTTCTCAACAAACTTAAAAAGTGAAAAGTGAAAAGTGAGTTGGAAAACATCTTATAACCTGTTTTCCAAATTTGAAATACAACTTTAAGTTGGATTTGAAATTTTCATGGCCGATTTCCAAATAAAGTAAATTTTTTTTGAGAAAATAGAGAATAATTTTTATGGCCAAGGGGGCTCTAAAAGGTTTCACATTCTAAGTTCTAAGTAGGCGTTTGGCCATGAAAATCAAATATTTTTACTTTAGTTGAAATTTTGAAGTTGGAGTTGAAGATGTAGTTGTGTTTGGTAGTTTTAATATACTGAAAGTGAAAAAAGTAAAACAAGATTTTAAGTGTTTTCCAAATTTCAAATACAACTTTAAGTTGTCTTTTGAAATTTTCATGATCAAACGATGATTTTTAAATAAAAAATTTAGTAAAAAGTAAAAAAAAAATTATGGCCAAACGGGTCCTAGTATAGTCGGAAAAGAGCTGCTCCAAGTATTATACATCGCTGCTTCCAAGTATTATACATCGCTAACATACAACAATTAGCATTACTCCCACTAAATAATAATATTTCACATTTTCTAGCACTTCAGTAATTTTTTTAAACTATACAAAGCACCAGTCACTTTTTATAATATAGAATTTCTTAATGCTCTTATGCCTTGTAATTAAAGTATTTTATAAAAGTTTGTGTTGAATTTTAGCTTCAAGGTAATAGTTGAAAAAACTTATGCAGAAAATAAATGAAATGCAACAACTACCCACTAGTATATATATATATATATATATTCTAAAGTTTAGTTGAGATGATTAATAACGTTATACTTAAATCTAATTTAAATTGAAATCCTTACCTAATAAAATATATCTACTCATTTCACAAAACTTTATACTCTATTTTTATACCAAAACTAATAATAATTGCAAATCACTCACATTTTCCCTCATCAAATAACAAGCACTTCTAACTTTCAATTATTTTCTTATTCTCTTGTTCAATGAAATTAACATAATAATTTTGAAAAGAGGGGAACCTTCAAATCTACTTAGTTAGAGAATTACATTGACAAAGAGACTTTTCTACTAGTAGCTATTTCTAGTTTATCTGCTTCTACAGCTATTTTTGCACCTTCGTTAAGGGGTTGAGCAAAACGAGTCGCGGGAGCCAACAGGGTTTATCTGCTTCTATAGCTATTTTTGCAGCTTCATTAAGAATTTAATTTTTTTATAAGGCGGGGAGATTTCAGATCCATAAAAAATAGTAAATTGGGTCTAATTTAGAAGAGTTCAGGATGGTATAACTATAAACAGATTTTGTGGTAAAGTTACTGAAGAAAATGTTTTCATGGTTTATGTTGGATATTGTAAAGCAGTACGAGAAGTAAATAAATATTACAAGTGTTCGAAAGGATAAATAAATAGGCATCTTGATAACATGAAATCAAGAAACACTAAATCTGGATTGTTACAACTGTGTGCTGAGTCGAGTGATTGCACTCTGTCCTTAAGACAAGATTGCCCCGTATATATATGCTTTTACGTTAACGGGCAATAGTCTCCCAAGATAAAACAGCACTTTAATCTCAACACTACAAAGCAAATATGTTGAGTCTGACGAAGAAAACAAACACGAAACACCTTGCTAAAGAAATGGAAAAGGAATAAAGAGTTTCTGTTTTTCGTCCTAACGTTACTGCTCACGTTGAGGACTTTGTTTTACTCTTCTGTTTGTCTCTATGTATATAATTCTGTCTCGTTTTTGTTGTGTATACTTTTTGTATTTTTCGTCACTGTATGTGCAACATAATTGAGCCAAAAGGCATCAATATATAGCATGAGGGAGGGACTCCTCAACTGCCAAAACATGACTGGTAATAGTCATTAGGAGAGCTGTTAATGGCATGTTTAAGGCCATTAGTGAGGTTGTTCAAAGCCATTGAAGGAGGGCTAATTATGGAGGAGTTAATCAACCAAGTAATGGCTAATTAATGCACACTAACGCCCCAAAAATCAACTCCAACGGTAGGCAGAAAGTTTCTGTCTTCCGTCGTTCCAAATTCAACTTTTCAGAAACTCTAGGGACCAAACTGTAAATATTAAACAATTTGGTGTCCAAAGAGATAATATCAGAAAGTCCCACGACCCACGACCCGAGCCCGGACGGTACGGGCGCGCGGCGGCGGCGCGCGTGTAGGCTGAGCCTTGAACCCAAGCACATCTAGGTCCTCCCTCCTTCAAACACATGGGTTACCCCTTGGGGTCCCAAACCCTTAGCTAATTTTGAGACTTATAAAGAGAACAATTCTTCCTTTTCCCACCGATGTGGTAGATTTGTCACATACCATATTTCCATGCCTCAAACACCTTACTTCGTGGACCAATATCTCTTTCATTTCTCAACGAAATTAGACGATTCTTGGCCCTACGATCATCTACTCACTTAGTAGATTATGCATGTGTGAAGAGACAAAGCCTCCAACATGCGGAACACTAGTGTTTAATTCATTAAATATGGGTGGACGCACCTCCTCGCCAAAAGCAAATTTCCAACAATTTATTTCATTCCAAGAATACAATATATATATACAATCATATAGAAATCAATCTAGGCTACTATTAAGGTAGACTATCCTACGAATATGCTAATAAACTTTACAACCTAATTATACAATATTTGATTTAATTATATAATATTTGATTTGATATTATGGAAATAATATCTTAACAGTCCCCCGCAGTCTTAGCGAGAGTTTCTCGTATGCTGAGACTGTTCCTGAAATCATCAAAAAGTACGCGTGGAAGACCTTTCATGAAAATATCTGCAATATGATAACGGGACGATACATGGAGAACACGAACTTGTCCACGAGCAACATTTTCACGGACAAACAAGATATCCATATCGATGTGTGTTGTGTGTTGTATGTTGATTCTGGACAGGGTTTCCTGATAAATATATCACACTCACATTATCACAATAAACCATAGTTGCTTTTTCGATCGGACAATGAGTTCCAGGAGAAGATTACGGAGCCAACATGATTCAGATACCACATTAGCTACCCCTCGATATTTTGCTTCAGCACTCGACCGAGATAGTGTCGGTTGGTGTTTCGACGACCATGAAATGAGGTTAAAATGATGCTTGGGCTGAAAAATCATGTGCATGGCATGAGTTTACGAGGTGGGACCGAGATAGATGGCTGGGGTTGTTGGCTTTCGGGATTCGGACTGGGTCGAGAGGGACTTATTATGTGGGCTGGTGTAAATGGGCCTATTTTTTGGGTTGGTGAAGTGGATGAGGGAGCACTGGGCTCCCCCATGTTGGCCAACCGGTTGCGAGAAATGGACTGGACTGAGGCTGATGAAGAGGGAGCAGTGGGCTCCCTGACTCGGATTGGCCCAATTTTATAATGTTGTTGGACCGCAACATTTTGGGGTCCATTTTGGGCTGGTCCAGTCGAGACCGAAGAAGCAGTGGGCCCCTCGATTGGGCTTGGTGAGATGGACCATTTAGATGGTAATTTAAAAATGGATGTAGCCCCTCGTCCAAAAATTGTTAAGAAAGTGGGGACGACACGTGAGAATTAGCAAACGGGAATGTGGACTCATCGAAAATAACGTGACGAGAGATGATAATTTTCCCATTAGACATATCATAACACTTATAGACCCTATGATTTTGTGGGTATCCAAAAAAGACACATGGAGTGGAATGGGCTTGAAGTTTGTTTATGGTTGTGGAAGGAAACAATGGATAGCACAAACACCTGAAAACCCTCAAATGTGTATAGGAAGGATTATGATATGTAACACCCCCGTACTTTCGGATGATGGTTTGGGCAGCTAGACGTATACAAGTAGACCTGAGTCCTGGAGAAACTTTGTTATAAGTAGGTATTCGCCTCAAGAGCTTAGTATAGAAATGGATGCGGTCCCGAAATAATTTAGGATTCAACATGTGTGACGACGGGGATTAATAATAGTAGGTGTATGTCCCAAAAGAGGTTATGGACTAGTGCTATATCGCATGATTTTGCCATTGAGTATATGAAGTATGTTAAAGGTGATTATTATTTAAGTAAATTGAGATAGAGAAATTAATTATGTGTGTAATTGATTAAATATTGGATTTTAGCGGAGATAAAGAAAGGAATAAATATATCAGATAAGTGATGAAATGTCATCACCTCTCCAGGTGGCAGTAGAAGGGAAAGTAAATCGTGACTATGCACTAGTATGAGTTGGTGGCAACATTTGGTGTAGACTAACCATTATGAAATGATAACATATAAATGGACAAACTTCATTTAATATAAGCCTTGGATAATTTCCTTCAAAGCGAAGTACTGTTAACTGCCTTTAGCTCTAGTTTATTTTTTAGGACTCAACGTGTTATGAGATTTCATTTTAAGCTAAGCCATTTCTCTTAGCAGTTAATAGGAAGCAACTCTTAGCAATTATAGATATCAATTCATGGAAATTATAGGCAACAAGTATTAGCAAAACGTGAGCAGTGACATACAATTTGGGTATTTATTAATGCCGAGAAGTATTAGCAAAACATCATGGCTGATTCGTATGTTGCGTTGAAGTGAGGAAGGGAAGCTCTAAATGTTGTATCCATTGTTTGAGAATGAAGCGTTATACAACTTGCGTACATTGTGTTGACGAGTAGACCAACAGAAGGTATGTTAAGGCAAATCCTTCCTTCTTTTGGCATGTTCCAAGTACGAAACGTAAACATAATAATGTTCCATAAATAATTCTACTCTTAGTAGTTAAAGATGTTCATGTTATTCATTCCTATATTCAAAGCATGTCTAAATATGTTCCTAAAATCCCTATTAAGGTATATGTAAAAGTTGTTAGTATTCATAATGTTAATCGGAAGTGAAGCGGTATTCCGTCACTCCGACAAACTTAGAGTATCTTAGTATCATTCATGCATTATAATAATGTATTACCCTTGACCTAAAAGGTGTTATATACACTACTATATGATATACATTATAGATATGTATGGGGTATGGAAAAAGGGAAGGTGTTATATACGCACCACCACCTGCAGCTGGTACAGATATACGATGATGATTATGCCCACAGAGGCCGATATGGTATGATGAGATGCCCACAGAGGCCGATATGGTATGATGGGATGCCCACAGAGGCTTGATGGCATTATATATATATATATATATATATATATATACCGCATGGTGCATGACATTTAGGCATATTATGGCCCTCAGAGGCATTCTGCACATGTATGACACTTAGGCATATTATGGCCCTCAGAGGCACTCTCTACTGGTTTGTTGTTTCTTGTCTCAGTTTACTTTCAGGTCTCTATTATGCTATTATTCATGCCTGACATACTCGGTACACCAGTCGTACTGACGTCTCTTTTTTCGGGAGACGATGTGTTTTATGCTCGCAGGCTCAGGTAGACAGGGCGACGGTCCGCACTAGTGGGTTGCTGGTTCAGCTGATATTGGAGCACTCTATTTGTTTCAGAGTTGTAGTCTAGTCGTGGTATGATATTTTGGATATGCATAGGGGTATGGCGGGGCCTGTCCCGACCTTATAGTGTCACGTACTCTTTAGAAGCTTGTAGACAATTGTCCTGTGTATGGTGGTCGTGTATGACATTATCGGTCTTAGTATGTATATATGCATGGGTTGAGTTCTTCTGTTTGTAAGATTTTACGTAGCTCCTTTTCAGATTATTATTTCTATGTATCAACAGGGTACTTGGTGATGGCCCTCGTGGCCCATGATTAATTATGGTTAGATACTAAATATATGATTAGTGGTACTCGACAAGTAAGATCCGGGTGCCCGTCATGACCCTCCGGATTGGGTCGTGACAAACTTGGTATCAGAGCATGTCTGTCATAGGGAGTCTACAAGTCGTGTCTAGTAGAGTCTTGTTTATGGGTGTGTTGTGAACCATACTTATAGACATGAGGCTACATGACATTTAAGATGATGATTACCTTCCTTCTTGATCTAGAATCATGCTATAGAGCTGAGTTGTAAGAGTTCTCTTTGTAAATCTTATCGTGTTTATGATTACAGCAATGCCTTCTTCTAGTAGGGCTATGATTAGCAGGGAAATTGAGGTTGGATTGAGTGTAAATGCGAGTAGTATGATCTCTATTGGGACATATCCGTCAGAAGGTATAAGTAAGTCGCTTTTCCAGGTATCGACAAATTTAGTAGTACCAGGGAAGTTAAGGGAATCTCCCGTATAATCAGTCCTACCACCGGCTCCGTCTGATAAAGATGTAAGGAGAGAGGTGCATGTATTGAATTAGTTGGTTGCCTCTCAGGCACGACTTCATCCTAGAGCCTCTGATAGAGATAAGCTCTTGAGGGTCATGGAGCTCATAACCTAGGGAGTTTATTAGTCAGGTATCACCGATATTTAAAGGGTTCAAAGATGTCAATATCTCAGGGTCAAAGTTGTAAAGGTCGAGTGAGAACGCCCCGACCATCTTGTAGTCAGTGTGGTTGAGCGCATGTCGGATTATGCTGCAAAGGTACAGGGGGTTGGTTTAGTGTGGCAGCCATGGCCACAACTGTTACACCTCGTAATTTTAAGACTATAATTAGAGGACGTAATTAAGGAGGTAAGATTTGAATCTTGGATATAGAGTATATTTATATATGCTAATCCGGAAATTAGTATAGAAGAGGATGTGATTCCGAAAAGATGTTGGTTACAATAAGGGTGACGTTGGATACTTATAGCAATAATTGTATATTCCCGTTATGGAATAGTATTGTATTATAAAATTATGACATTGAGGATACGAGGCTTATGAAATTCTCGGGAATTAAAAGAAGTGGGTTTGAGATTTATTAATTGAAGAACTTGGGGGCCAAAGTGTAAAGGAAAAATCAGATTTTTTCCTTATAAACTTACATTACCTCTTCATCTTCTTCTACACTTAACAAAAAAAAATAACTCTCCTTTCATTCTCTCCTCTACACTAATCCGAAAATCACCCTCCACCCATAACCAAAATTAAGGTTTTTATCTTCTCTTCCTAGACTACATTCTTCACCAAAAATTAGAAGCAAAACAACACCAAAATCAGTAAAAAACAAAGGGCAAACAACATCGCTGCTTAAAATTGCCCAGAAAATTGTGATTTTTTGGATGAAATTTTGGAAGAAAAACATGTACGGATGATGGCTTAACATTGTAGAACACTTGCATGTCAATTGGGGTTGAAGGAGAGAACAAAAAGGAGGAGAAAATTACAAAACAGTGGGGATTTTCGGACAAAACAGTGGCAGAAAATTTGCGGACTGTTTTGACGAATTTGAGGTATAAAAATTCTTCTTTCTATGATATAATTGGAATGCATGTTGTTAGAATTAAGGTAATGAATTTGTGTTAAGGAAGAATTGGAATTTAAGCATTGCATGTGACCATTTTGGGCTAGTTGCCAATTTGGGACAGATTTTGGTGTTGTTGGATTCGTTGGTGATTGTTGTTATTATTATCACTAATTGCATGATGAAATTGAAAGGAAACATGGAGATTTAGTTGGAATTAGTTATATGGAAGTATTAAAATCTGAAATTAGATTATAGGAATTAAGATAAGAGTTATGGAATTATGACATGTTGTGTCCAAGAACTTGCATGAAATTGTTGGACATGTTGTGATGTATATGGACTGTTTTAGGGGCTGTTTTGTGGTGTTATAATTCTGAAAATTTAGTCATCATTATGCATGTTTAAGTGTGGTAATTTCTAAGGTAAGTCCTAAAGGAATAAGGGTGTGGAAAGGCATAGAAAGGCTTCACATTCTACCCTCGTTGTTGTTGAAACATGGGCTATTTTTAAGGTGGATTAAGAGGCTAAATTTACATGAGAATTGGGTGTGTAAATTCCCTTTATTGTTGTCTTGGTTGTGCCCTTAATTGGTGCTTGTTTATTGATGTTATTAGCCTCGTTTGGAAGTTGTGGAAACATGTATAAACAGCGGAAGTGCTACCCGAATTTTTATAAAATAAGAAGTCGTTATTCGATATAAAGTATGCTAGCGATCATAGAATTGACGAACGTATTACCATTATTATAGGTTGAAGTTCTAAATCGAGACGTACTCTAATATAGAGTTGATTAGTTCGTCTAAGAGGTATGTGAAACTCTTACTTCTTTCTTTTTGGCATGATTTAATGAAAGTACAGCGGACGTACTTAATTCTTATACAGTTTAATTCCTAATGAGGATTGTTATGAGAAGTGCCTATGACTTTTCAGCAAAGAGTTTATTATGACATTATTACAATGATTTTATTGAGAGTCAGATGATAATTTTTACTTGCATATGGTTACTCACGATATCTACTCGTGCTAAGTGTTACTACTTCACCTCACCGAGTCCCGGGCCGGGTTACGACTCTTGCACAGCCTTGCATTGTTCACCGAGACCCTCACTAGAGGGTCGGGTTACGTAGGATGGATCCATAGATGAGAGATGATTTTACCGAGTCCCAGCATGGGCCGGGTTATGATATGATTCCACCGAGTCCCGCATTAGTGGGCCGAGTTACGTTACAGGTATATATATGTTTATGGACATGCCTTCATGTTTTCTTGACTTGACTCTCATTTTTATAAGGCACAATTGACTTTTATGGTTTATGGCACAGTTGGATTTGAATCCTTATTTTTATACTGATCTTCTGTTTCTGTTGGTTAATTATGGTCTCTTTTACAGCTTCATGTTTTACATACTCAGTACATTATTTAAATCGACCCCCCCTTTCCTCGAATTGCGTTTCATGCCCGCAGGTACATGTTTTCAGTTTGGTGAACCTCAGGCCTAGGTTCCTACTCAGCAGGTTGGAAATCTCTTTTGATCCAGGGCTTTGTCATTTTGGTACCGAATCTCTTTTAGACTTATGTTCGTATTTAGGGGCACGACGGGGCCCTGTCCTGTCATATGTCGTTATTCTTCTTATAGAGGTATGTAGACAGTGGTGGGTTGTACGTGTGTAAGGGTTATGACTCTGTTTTGGTCGGTCATGTTATTGTATTCTGTGCCGGGGTGTTCCCATGTATATACGTTACTATCTGGTGGCAGCCTTGTCGGCTTGCTTGTTATGTTATATTGGAGAGTTGTGACTCCTCAGGAGACAGGTACAATCTTGGGTAAAGGCAGCCTCGTCGGCTTGCCTACCCTGGCATAAGTTGCTATTGCGGCGTTATGCTGCCGGATTTCAGACTCACTAAGTGTTAGTTGGATTATGTGTGCCAGGTTAGAATAATGACGTCATTAGGGCGGTTAGTCGCGGCCCGTCGGGTCGGGTCGTGACAAAAACGTTCTGAAGTATCCCAAGTTGATGCGCAAAGGTAAAGATAAGATGATTATGAGTTGTACAGATAAAAAGCAAAAGACATCATGGGAAAGTTTTAGTAGGTTATGGAAATCTACACGTGTTACAGTGACTCTTGCTTATTAGAATGAGGGAATATATTATGTACATGCGACCTAAATTGTAATGTCTTACCTAGAATAGATTGGGAAGTGTTCTAGGATATCATTAAGGAGAATGAATTGCCATAATCGAATCGTGTGAAGAGTGACCATCAGTAAATTTAAGAAGATCACGAAAAGTGACCTACCCAGAATAGTGATCCCAAGACATATATAAGGATCGAGTTATCCACGATAGTGGAAGGGGACATAAGCCTCTCGTCCGTGCGTAAAGGGTCATACCGCGTATTATTGAGAATTACATGTATCAATGTTAGTAAGCAAAGGCATGATATAGGTATTGGACTGGTAAGGTATTCAGCTTCATTGTGCATCATGTTACAATTCTAAATAACCTCTGAATAACAGTAGCTTGTTGGGGCAATTGAGGACGAGAACTATGGAACAATCGAAGAATGGTTGTAAGAATTTTGAAGACAGTTAGTAAGTATGAATGGAATGGTATGATCAAGCATCAAGGCAGAAATGTTTTTTATTTAATGACGAGTAGAATAAAGGATTACGACAAGAAGGATAAATGTGAATGAGATTATAGTTATGGATGTTTCATAAATGTATGATTACCCCAGAACAGCATAAGGACCAATGGTAGAAGAGGGACAATAAGAACTCTTCGGCCAAAGGTAGCGAACCTCTGATGTTCAAGAAGATAGTATGAGAAATACTTTAAGATACGAGACCCCCCAAGGCAACTTGAATTGGAAATGTAAAGGTAAGATGAATGAGCACTCGGTCGATAGAAAATCTAATAATGATAAGACAATAAAGGTTTATTGAATTTGCGTACAATAACAGTTATCATGCTAGCATTAAAATGGCTCCATACGAGGCTTTTTATGTACAGAAATGTAAATCTCCTATCGAATGGTTCGAAGTAGGCAAATCAGAATTATTTGAGCCTGACCTAGTGCGCAAAGCCATAGCGAATGTGAAGCTTATTCCAATAATGACTGTTAACCGCTCAAAGTCATCAGAAGTCGTATTCAGATGTGCGGCAGCGGAACTTAGAGTTCCAAGTGGATGATTGGGTCTTCTTGAAGATTTCTCTTATGAAGGGTGTAATGAGATTTGAAAAAAAAAAAAGGAAAGCTCAACCCAAGGTAAATTGGGTCATATTGCATAATTCGACGAGTTGGCCAAGTGGCTTACGAATTGGTCTTGCCTTCGGAGTTAGAGTTTGTTTATCCGGGTTTCCATGTTTCTATTTTGAGAGCGTGTATTGGAGATCCTTCCCAGATTGTACCGATTGACGATGTGAAAATTTCAGAGACCTATCATATGAAGAGGTTCATATTGCTATCTTAGATCGATAAGTCTACAAGTTGAGGACTAAAGAAGTATCCTTCGTAAAAGTCCTATGGTGGAATAGGAATATAGAAGAAATAACATGAGAGTGAAAGAGGATATGACGCACAAATATCCTTACCTATTTCAGACCAACGCCGAGGTACCAAGAGAAGCATAAGGTGGGTTCTATTTCAGATTATTATAATTACTGCTTGGTGACCATGTGAGGTCTGGTATAATGATGTATGTTATATTATATGGTCACGTGAAGCGGTGGTTATGTTTCTTACTACGTGACGAGGATTAGATATGTCACCCCAACATTCGAGGACGAATGTTTCTAAGGAGGGAATGATGTAACACCCTGTACTTTCGGATGCTGGTTTGAGTAGCTAGACGTATGCAAGTAGACCCGAGTCCTGGGGAAATTTTATTATAAGTAGGTATTCACCTCAAGAGCTTAGTATAGAAATGGATGCGGCCCGAAACAATTTAGGATTCAACAGGTGTGACGACGGGGATTAATAATAGTATGTGTATGACCCAAAAGAGGTTATGGACTAGTGCTATATCACATGATTTTGCCATTGAGTATATGAAGCATGTTAAAGGTGATTATTGTTTAAGTAAATTGATATGGAGAAATTAATTATGTGTGTAATTGATTAAGTGTTGAATTTTAGCGGAGATAAAGAATGGAATAAAGATATCAGATAAGTGATGAAATGTCATCACCTCTCCAGGTGGCAGTAGAAGGGAAAGTAAATCGTGACTATGCACTAGTATGAGTTGGTGGCAACATTTGGTGTAGACTAACCATTATGAAATGATTACATATAAATGGACAAACTTCATTTAGTATAAGCCTTGGATAATTTCCTTCAAAGTGAAGTATTGTCAACTGCCTTTAGCTCTATTTTATTTTTTAGGACTCAACGTGTTGTGAGATTTCATTTTAAGCTAAGCCATTTCTCTTAGCAGTTAATAGGAAACAACTCTTAGCAATTATATATATCAATTCATGGAAATTATAGGCAACAAGTATTAGCAAAACCTGAGCAGTAACATATAATTTGGGTATTTATTAACGCCGAGAAGTATTAGCAAAACATCATGGTTGATTCGTATGCTGCGTTGAAATGAGGAAGGGAAGCTCTAAATGTTGTATCCACTGTTTGAGAATGAAGCGCTATACAACTTGCGTACGTTGTGTTGACGAGTAGACCAACGGAAGGTATGTTAAGGCAAATCCTTCCTTCTTTTGGCATGTTCTAAGTACGAAACGTAAACGTAATACTATTCCATAAATAATTCTACTCTTAGTAGTTAAAGATGTTCATGTTATTCATTTATATATTCAAAGCATGTCTAAATATGTTCTTAAAATCCCTATTAAGGTATGTGTAAAAGTTGTTAGTATTCATAATTTTAATCGGAGGTGAAGCGGTATTCCATCACTCCGATAAACTTAAAGTATCTTAGTATCATTCATGCATTATAATAATGTATTACCATTGACCTCAAAGGTGTTATATACACTACTATATGGTATGCATTAAATATATGTATGGGGTATGGAAAAAGGGAAGGTGTCATATACGCACCACCACTTGCAACTGGTACAGATATACGATGATGATTATGCCCACAGAGGCCGATATGTATGATGGGATTCCCACAGAGGCTTGATGACGTTATATATATATATATATGTATGTATGTATATATATATATATATATATGTATATATATATATATATGTATGTATGTATATATATATGTATGTATATATATATGTATGTATGTATATATATATGTATGTATGTATGTATATATATATGTATGTATGTATGACCGCATGGTGCATGATATTTAGGTATAGTATGGCCCTCAGAGGCATTCTGCACAAGTATGACACTTAGGCATATTATGGCCCTTAGAGGCACTCTCTACTGGTTTGTTGTTTTTTGTCTCAGTTTACTTTCAGGCCTCTATTATGCTATTCTTCATGCCTGACATACTAGGTACATCAGTTGTACTGACGTCCCTTTTGTCGGGGGACGCTGTGTTTCATGCTCGTAGGCTCAGGTAGACAGGGCGACGGTCCGCACTAGTGGGTTGCTGGTTCAGCTGATATTGGAGCACTCTATTTGTTCCAGAGTTGTAGTCTAGTCGTGGTACGATATTTTGGATATGCATTGGGGTATAGCGGAGCCTGTCCAGACCTTACAATGTCACGTACTCTTTAGAGGCTTGTAGACAGTTGTCTTGTGTATGGTGGTCGTGTATGGCCTTGTCGGCCTAGTTATATATGCATGGGTTGAGTTCTTCTATTTGTAAGATTTTACGTAGCTCCTTTCAAGATATTATTTCTACGTGTCAGCAGGGTACTTGGTGACGACCCTCATGGCCCATGATTAATTATAGTTAGATGTTAAATATATGATTAGTGGTACCCGACAAGTAAGTTTCGGGTGTCCGTCATGACCCTCCGGTTTGGGTTGTGACACGATGGTACAAAATTTGTGTGTGTGATAGGTTTGAGAGTAACTTGCTAGGAATAATGTTAAAAAGATATGTGGCCATTTGAAGAGAATGATGCCAAAAAGACAGTGGTGTGGACGAATGCGCAAGAAGTGTGCGAATTAAATTGTTGATTGTTCGGATTTTTTTCTTTCGGCTTTCCCATTTTGAGGAGAAGTATGTGGACATGAAAGAGGCAATGACATTCCACTTTGGCAACAAACTTCCTTAAATTGGTCATTTATGAATTCCCTCCCATTGTCATATTGAAAATATTTAATGGACTTTCAAATTGGGTTTGGATGAAAATACTAAATTGTTTAAAAATAGTGGGGACCTGCGATTTTTTTCCAACGGAAAATGTCCACAGAAAATTAGAATAATCATCCAAAATAAGCATATAATACTTATGACCTACCAAACTTAAAATTGGGGATGTCCACAAATCATTATGCATGAGATCAAATGGCATAATAGTATTGGAAGTAGAAAAAGAAAAGGGAAATTTAACATGCTTCCCAAAAATACAAGCCTGACAAACATGAGAGTCCACAAGTTTGTTAAAGTCAACAAATTTATTTTTTTAAGAAATTGAACACCGGTGCTCCCGGGTGTCCCAACCGGTTATGCCATAAGATAGCAGAAATAACAAGAAAAGTTGATGGATTGGTGACTTGGTTGTTGGTGGTGGCAGTGATGGGATACAAATCCCCAGTGCTATTACATCTCATTAGTGGCATCTCCTTCTGAAAATCCTTCACAGAAAATCCAAACGGATCAAAATTAATAGAAACATTGTTGTCAGTTGTGAAACGACGTATAAATATCAAGTTTTTAATAAGTTTGGGTGCATGTAGGACATTTTTCAAATGTAAAGGTGGGTGGGGGGGGAGGTTTAATTGACCAATATCACGAATTAGAATTTTGTGCCCACTGCCAACGATAATATTTTTATTACTGCTCATATTAAAATAAGACGTGAGAGTACCTTGAGATGTCTTCATGTGTGATGTTGCCCCCGTGTCCATGTACCATGAATCATCGAGAATTTTGAGATTCCTGTTGTTCATGGCTTGCTCGATATCTGTGGGAGCATAACTTGCAGAAGATGGTTCATGGGATGCAAAAGCTTGCTGCAGATGAGAACCGAGAACCCCGAGCTACCTAGATGTTGGAGGAGGTCGGGTCCACTGAGCCGTGGGGTACGAGCAGGGAGGAGCAACCCACTGTTGCGGCTGCCAGCCCCACGGTGGGTACTGCCCCCACTGCCCGCCGGCTGGCTGGTTGGGCTGCTGCCAGTGGGGTCTGTTTTGGCCCTGCTGGCCGCGGTTGTTGCCGCCACCGGCAGCCTGTCCACCACCCCGACCTTGTCCATTTTTACCATTATTTTTACCATTATTATTATTACGATTTTGACTCCTTTTTGGCCCATTATTTTGTTGGTTAGTACCACTGCCCGAACCAGAATTTTTAGTGCCAAAATCATCGGTATAATTGTTGGTGAAAATAAGAGCGGTGTCGGCATTGGTTTCCGCCCCCGTCGCCTATTTTTGTTTCCGGTTTCTTCAAGAATTAATCTCGAATGAGCCTCATGTAATGGTGGTAAGGGATTGATTTGTTGAATGAACGTAGCAACACCATAAAATTGTTCATTCAATCCCGCAATCAATTGGAGAACTAACCTTTGATTCGTCACCGACGCACCAACATTTGATAGTTGATCGGCAAGCATTTTCAACTCTTGACAATATGCGGAGACGTTTGAAAAATCATCCAATTTGACATTGGTGAATTGGTTTTCAAGATATACCGCCCGAGGATTTTTTTATCTTGAAAAATATTCTGCAAACGCTCCCAAGCTTGTTGAGCCGTAAAGTCCGGTTCCAAAATGGTGTGCAAAAGGTCATTAGAGATGGTGCCGTAAATCCATTGAAGGACTATAGAATCTAAGCGAGACCATAAAGTTTTGTCAACAACGGTGGTCTCCAATGGAGACTTGGGAGAAATAATATGGTCTATGACTTGGTATGCTCAGCAATGGATTTTGAATAACTCCGCCCAAGAAGAATATTGCCCTTTTTCCATCTCAAGAATAATTGGAATAAAGTTCTTGACGTTGTTTACGACAAGAGCGAGATATAATTTTTGTTGGTCGGCCATTGTTTCTTTAGAAAAGGAGATGAAAACCGAAAATGAGTGGTGGTTTTGTAAAAAAAAAAAAAGAAACTGAAACAGTGGGTTTCGACTAGGGGAGGGGGTGGCAGAACCCTAACTAAGGTTTGAGGGAGGATGTGTTGTACAAAAAATAGGGTTTTCGATTTTAGGGTTTGGCAAAAAAAACGGTAGGGTTTTCGGCTTAGAGGGGGTGGGTTTGGCCTAGTAGAGGAAAAAATTGGAGGATTATTTTGTGGCTCTTGATACCATGAAGTAAATATTTTCCATAGTTTATTTCATTCAAGAATACAATATATATACAATCATATAGGAATCAATCTAGGTACTATTAAGGTAGACTATCATAAGAATATGCTAATAATCTTTACAATCTAATTATACAATATTTTATTTAATTATACAATATTTGATTTGATATTATGAAAATAATAACGGATTATTTCCATAATTATCTTAACAATTACTATTAGGGTTTAGAGATCAATAAGGAGTGTCAGTCCTTGTATTGTTCATGTAAGGTTGGATTGTGGCAGCAAGGTCTGTAATTGAGGTGGGGATGTCAAAGGATAAACTGGTCCAACCCCGTTGAGTACCATTCCATAGATCAACCACTTTAAGATTAGTGGTATCTACCAATTTTTAATTTATATCTTCCTCCCCCAACCCCCTCCCCCCCTTTCTTTTAAATTTGTGTCAGTATCTACCCCTTTTAATTTATTTTCCCCCTTTACATTTGGGTCAATATCTACCAATTTATAATTGATATCTACCAAATTTAAATTTGCATTTCCCCTTTAAATATGGGTCAGTGTCAAATTGCCATCTGCTTATACTGCATTTACCTACTTCATTTAATTAGCTGATTTATTTAAATTAAAATATATTACTAGGATATATATTGTGATAATATTTATAGGAGTATTTGTTTAACCTAGGGCTGTCCAACGGGGCGGGGCGGGACCCGGTGGGACGGGGGAAGGGTCGTGACTCGGGTTTCGGTGGGCCTGGCGGGCCGGGATAGGCGGGACGGGAAGAGGTCCCGTCCCGTCCCACATCCCGCCGGTAGAGGGGCAGGGATTTGGGGGGACGGGTCGGGTCGGGATCGAGATTTAGTTTTTTTTTGCCACTTAATTTTAAAAAATAATACATATAAATACTTCAATAATTGAATAAGATAGTGTAATAAAAATATCCCAATGTTGTTTTTGTGCCTCTTGTATTATTTAATAGAAATATAATTTTTTGGTAATACAATTTCAAAATTGCAACTTTGTGGTGTTGTTCAAAAGTTGCAAATCATATAGTAAAATTGTAATTAAAAGAATTACACAGTTAACCATATTTTTTCTAATTTCCTCACAATGTCTTGAGGATCTTCGGTTGGAATTGGAATTTTTCGGTCAAATTGATCGACGTCGTTTTCTGTTTCCTCGGACAAGATTTCGTTGTAGTTGTTGTCTTCTTCTTCGTTGATCTCCGGTTGACCGCACCTTCAACATTTCGCTCGAATCCAATCTGTGAAAAGAACTGCAATATCCAATGTGTCTCCCGCCAATGAATGTCTGTGCTCTCTTATTTGAAATCTGTCATCATAAAAAATGCTTTCAGACGCTGTTGATGACACTTGAATATTCAAAACATCTCGACCCATCGTTGCTAGTGTTGAAAATGTATTCACATTCTGCCTCCAGTATTTCAGCAAGTCTTCGTGTCCTTCATCATTGACAATTAATTCGTACGGTACAACATTATGCAAAACATAAACATCAAATTCGCTAACTTGTGAAGAAGTTGAACCACTAAACATTTTATTTCTAAGACCTTGAATACTAGCAGCAGAAACTGCATGTGTTTTTATAAGGTTGCAGCGAAGTAGTAGAAGATGGTACAAAAGCTAGTTGATTATTTGCACTTTGTTGTTGGTAATACATATATATTTGTTTGCATTCAGTGTGTACGCTAGACGTAACTTCTTCTTTAGTTGGTTTGTGAGTTGGTGCTTTAGTTGGGTCTGTTGGAAGTACTTTTATACAATCATAAATCGTTTCTATTAGTGTTTTACAACAGTCTACTTTAATAGTCGGATATAATACTGCACTAATAATATAAATAGTGGAATAGGAAAAAAATATTTTTAAATTTTTTTAAATATTTTTTCAAGATGCCTTATAAGTTGGTTTTTGCATATATTCATTAAGTAACAAAAATATTAGAGCTATATAAAATAACATATTTGAAATAGTAGGATAATAAATACCAAAAAATTCTTTAGTAGCTTGAAAAAATTTCTCTAGAAATTAATTAAGTTCTAAAAAAATTTTCCAATCATTATATACAAGCATATCCTTTGAATTTTTATTATAGGCGTTAAATAATAAAGTTATAGGTTGTCTATAATCGTAAGCAACAAGTAGTTGCTCATACAACGAATTCCACCTAGTCGAAATTTCTTCTGGATTTTTCTATAAGGTAATCCACAATCATGACAATTTTTTTATATTCTTTGTGTCTTTGTATTTTATTACATTGAAAAATAAAATTTATAGCAAACTGTATTTTTTCAAAAATGCTTTCAAAAAGTTTTAGGCCATCCTTTACAAATAAGTTATAAATATGACACGCACATCTTATATGAAAATGATCAGGAAAACATGAAATTAATCGAACTTTTAAAAGTCTTATAGCATAATCATTAGAATAAGCATTATCTAATTTAATAGTTATGATTTTATTATTTATTCCATAATAATCACAAATTTCATTAATATTTTATGCAATAAAATTTTCTGTGTGCCTATCATCAATATAGCTATAAGCTAAAATACGTTTTTGCATAGACCAATTTTGATCTATCCAATGACATGTTACCGTTATATAAACATTACCATTAGTACTACGGCCTATGTCAGAAGTGATAGCCACTTTTCCATTAAAATGATACAATGCATAACGTAAATATTGTTGATATTCACTTGCAAATTTAAAAACATCCCTTCTGACAGTTGATCTAGGAAAACCATTAAAAACAGGATTATATGTTTCTCGAATGTAACGAATAAAATCAGGAGAGGAAGGAAATGAAAAAGACAAACCCTCCACCGCAACTAATTTTGCCATATTTTCCATGTCTTTGTTTTTATCATATTTAGGACAAAAAATTTCTCCCGTCGTCGGGTTAATTTGACCATGTACTAGGTCGGGGACACTATGTGAACCTTGTCCCGACTCAGTTGGCATTGACGCACCCGATTTTTTAGCCTGATATTCATTCCACCTAGATGTGTGCTCGCCTTGTACATGTCTCAATAAACCTCCCGTCCCACCTTGACCTTTTCCGATTTTAAATTTACATTTTTACAAATTTTACATCTAGCTAGTTGATTCTCTTGGTCCATATCAAAAAAATGTCATGCAACTGATTTTAATTTTCGTTATGTGGGGCCTTAACTTATACCAAAGGGAATAAGAGACATTCCAGTTTCAGTTTCAGGCTGAGACTTAGTCTGAGCCTGAGGTTGAGGTGCAGTAGTGAGTGTGTCATCTAGTGGTTCATCTAAATTAAAGTTTGGTTCATTTATCTCATCGTCTAATGGTATATCATTAAAAAAAGTAGTTTCATCTATATGACTGAAATAAATGAAATCATCGGAACTAGGAATAAGATTACTGGAAGAAGTAGCTTTTCCTTGTTACCCCTACTAGAAGAAGTCTTATCCTTACCCTTAAACATACCTTTTAGTCCTTCCATTTTAATTATGCAAATAAATAATTAAAGATAATGAAATTAGGTGTGATAATTAAAATAAAGTAACAATAATAATTTAAAGAAGGAACGAAGGTACCAAACGCCGACGTGTAATCGATGTTGAAAATTAAAACTTTGCGCGATGGATGATCCTTAAGCTAGTTGCCAACTTCACTCTCAATTTTTTAATTTTGATATAATATTTAATAGTAGGAAGATTTGTAGAGAGATAAATTGAGAAATTAGATTAGAGAGATGGTAGGAAGATTTGTGAGAATAAAAGAGGTACTTATAGTTAGGGGTGAGCAGTGCAGGTACCCAGATACGGCACCGACACTACGGTAGGTTAGGGTAGATATATTATAATAACGGGTAGGGTCAGGGTAGTAAAATTAGGAACCGATCAATGTCGGGTCCGGTTAGGTTCCGGCAAATAGAGGCAGTGCGGACCGGAGCAATACCGGAACCTATAAAATATTAAATATTTTTTTAACATTTGGACCACTTTTAACTTTCTCCAAAATTATTTGTTGCCTTTGCATTGATTTTTCCCACCCCAAAACTCTCTCAATAACAATGACGTTTTAGCTCACCGCAAGAGCCGTCATCGTCGTTGTTGAAGCTCTCTCAGTACTTTCATCGTTGTCGTCATTGAAGCTTCACCTTTGCCTCTTTCTCTCCTTTGGTTGTGTTCACGTCATTCCTAAAATGCATATGGGTTCATATCTAACTCTTCAATTTCTTTTTTAATATCATATGCTTACATTTCTATTTCAGTGATACTCATCTTCAATTTGTATTACTTTTTTATTTGAAATGTAAATCTATTTTTAAAATTTGTGTATATTTTTGTAGTTGTGAAGATGAAATTTAGGGATTTACTAGTATTATAAAGCTTTTCTTTTGTATCGAAGAGCTTATGAACACGAAAATAAGTTTAATTCAATTATTTTCAAATTTATTTTGAAATCAACACGTTCAATTAATTGAGTGTCAAATTTGACTTGCAATTTTAGGTTTTGCAATGAATTAACTTTTCTACAATGAATAAGTTTTCTAAAACTTATAAAGTACTAAAAACTCAGATTGCAGCTAAAAACTACTTGATGAAATTATTTTAGAACTCTTTTTTATTCTCATAGGCTTAAAAATTGTTGCTTAATTTGTGTTTTTTATTGACAGTGCAGGAACCTACCGGGACCATGAGTCAGTAGGTTCAGTAATGATTGCTACGGGTAGGTTCCGGGTAGTAAATTTAGGAACCGATCTTTTACCGGGTAGGGTCCGGGTAGTTAAAAAATGTTAGGGTACCCGGACCCGCTCACCCCTACTTATAGTTGAGAAATATGGTTAAAGTGTAAATATATTAACTTAGGGGTTAAAAATAAATATTAACGGGTAGAGGATTTATGGGGTGGGGCAAAAAATGACGTTATAGCCGTTGCACAACGGTCAAAATCGAAATTTGGCCGTTGTTGCAACTGCAATTTTTGCAGAGGGTGAGGGGGACGGGTCGGAACGGAGCGGGACGAGATCGTGTTGGGTCGGGTTGGACCGGGATCGGTACGGACGGGACGATCCCAAGCTCGTGCCGAGTTTGAACCCCGATACCGATAATTTTTTTTTTAATTTGAGATCGGGACGGCGTGGGCCGGGTAGCAGGACAAGCCGGGTCGGGATCGGACCGACCCGGCCACTGGACAGGCCTAGTTTAACCCAGTGATCTGGGTCACCCCAAATTGTTTGAAAATTACGACCCCTGAGAGTCGCTTAAACAGTAGATCTCACGCAAACCCACTTCAGATTTACTTGTTTACAGCCCTCAGATCGATCGATTTTCCAAGTTTTCTTCTGCAATCCAACAGTTACTTGGATTGCTTAAAAGGTGGAAGAAACAAACCAATTAGCAACAATGCGGTCCAAGAAGAAATTAACATCTCACAAAAGTTTTCGTTCTGCTTCTCCAGTTAAACACATGTCTATTTCAGGCAAGTTTTTTTTTGGAACTTGTTGATGGATGAGCTTGGTTTTTTTAATATTGGGTATGTGTTAGTACTTGCTAGAAATTAATAAAGGAAGAGTCTTTGTCAATTTGATGACTGCATATGCTGGATGGAGGTGTAAATCTGAGTCTTTAATGTTGAAAGAAATCAAGAATTGTGTTTTGTTGGGTGTGCGTGCGTGTGCGTGTGGTGGTGGTGGTGGTGGGGGGTGTGTGTGGGGGGGGGGGAGGTTAAAGTTTTGAACTTTTGATGGATGTCTAATTGAAAATGAAAAAAAGAAAGTTGTTGATGGATGAGCTTGTTTTTTTGAATATTGGGTATGTATTAATACTTGCTAGAAATAAATAAAGGAAACATTTTTGTTAATTTGATGACTGTATCTGCTGGATGAAGGTGTAAATCTGAGTCCTTAACGTTGAAATAATGAATAATTGTTGTTTGTTGGGTGGTTGGGGGGGGGGGGGGATGTTACTGCAATTTCATGATGTGCAACTATGGCTCATAATTGCTTGTATTAAGCATGGTCTTGTTTTTACGGTCGGAGGTGAATCCAAGATTTCAAGAGGATGGATGCACGATTGTTTTAAGATAAGATAAAAAAATTATAGTGCGGCAAAGTTGAGTACTTGAGTTCAATCCCTTGACATTCAGGAACTAAACCCGGCGCCTTAACCAGTGCACCACTCAGTCTCCTTTGACCCTGGGTTCCTTGAGATAATAATAGACATATTTTAAGAATTATACACATAATATACCGAGTTTAGTCGGGTGGCTGTGTGTACACGTGACCCAATTCTTGCACTTAAATTCACCATTGTTTATGGTGAATCTTGGGAAATTAATGTAGATGAATCTAAATACATGGAGTCAAAAGTTAGGAAAATGCTTAAGTAAGAAAAGAGATCGTAAATGGTAAACTTAGTACAGTTTTTATGGTTACTCAACAAGGTATGAAGTTATTGGGATGTAGCAATGAGTTTTTGGATCATTCCTCTGCATGTGGAATCAGGAATATAGATGTGAAAATGCTTTGTAAATTTAAGTTGTTTGTATGAATTAGGCTTCTATCATTGTGTTAATTTTTTTGGTTGTACCATATCGGAGAACTTGAATGCTGAACCCATTATGCACCTTGGTCGATGTACACGGGATGGGAGCATTCCTTTAAATATGTTGATTTAGGCAGTTGTCTGTTGTAATCCTGCCAGTCACAGTTGAGAGTATAATACAGGAGTTAGAAACAGTCATTATTGACAGCAGTGTTGTCAAAGGCGCGCTTAAGCCCTGAAGCGAGGCTCAAAACATGTTGAGCGCGTTGCCTCGCTTTATGTGCGCTTCAGTGTCATCATCAAGGCTCTAAGACATACTTTTCCTTGCCAATGAGCCTCTATTAAAGAGGTGACACTAGATAATTAATATTTCACTTTATCGTAATGTTTTAACCATTTCTTTGTCCATATATTTGTTATTCATGCTTATTATTATTAGTCTTGGACTAAACATATATATATATATAATATTTGTATTTTTGCACCATTGCGTCTTTTTCATTAAAGTCCACACTTTATTTGTGCTTAAATCCCCAACTGACTTTAGTGCTTTTTTGCGCTTTTGATAACATTGATTGACAGAGGATATATCTGCTGATTTTTATTGCATTTTGAATGGAAATGTTTGTTGTTTGCTGTAGCATCACAAAGGTGACACTAATCTTATGCACCCTTGTCTTCGTGATGATATGCCAAATCTATGGAAGATTTCCTGTTTTCCCTATGTACTCAGCTAGTGAACTCCTATACTGGAAGTGCCGTACTCATTTCATTAGGTTTTTAAGGTCATCTGATCATCTTTTTTCCGGAGAACAGACAATTGTCTAAAATGTGTCTCATTGGCATTTAAATATAAGACGAAATATCTCAAACTAGAACGATTTAGTAGGTTCTCATCTGGACTAGATTAGTTTAAGCTTCATCCTAGTTTTCTAGTTTGGTTAAAGATCACTTTTTATAAGGAAAATACCCTACAACAACAACAATAACATACCCAGTGAAATCCCACAATGTGGGTTTTGGGAGGGTAGAGTGCGCATACCTTAATTCTACCTTGGTAGAGCGGCTGTTTCCGAGAGACCCTCGGCTCAAGACAAAGCATAAGCACAAAGAAAAAGCAAAAGCAAAAGCAAAAGCAAAAGCTAAAGCTAAAGCAAAGCAAAGCAAAGCAAGAGAAACGGTCAGACCCGGTCAAAAAAATTTAAAGCAGTATGAAAATGCTGGTATCAAAGCGAATAAGCCATGATAGCGCATTCGGAAAAAGTGAGCAGTAACTAACGCGGGTAAATAAGCTAAACAAAGTACACTAAAGAACACATAGTAGCAGAAATCAAACTACCGGGGACTATAAAGCAATACTGCGCCTATTAGTATGGTAGGCTAAGCGGGCCTACAATAATAATAATACAACTATCAGTTTGCAAGCGTAAGTAGGACTACGCTCGACTACCTACTACCCTTCTACCTTAATCCATGTCCTCCACAACCCTCTATCTAAGGTCACGTCCTCAGTAAGTTGCACTTGCGCCATATCCCGTCTAATCACCTCTCCCCAATACTTCTTCGGCCTACCTCTGCCCCTCTTGAACCCGTTCATAGCCAACCTCTCACACCTCTGCACTGGGGCATTTGTCTCCTCTGCACATGCCCAAACTATCTCAACCTCGCTTCACGCATCTTATCCTCCACCGAGGCCACTCCACTCTGTCTCGGATATCATCATTTCTAATCCTATTCCTTCTTGTATGCCCACACATCCATCTTATCATCCTCATCTCCGCAACTTTCATCTTTTGGATATGCGAAGTCTTGACTGACTAACACTCTGCCCCATACAATAGGAAGGAGAACGTGTTCACAGTTTGCATAGAATTATTTAGTACTGCCTCCGTCCCACCATTTCCTTTTTAGTCTGTCCCAAAAAGATTGTCACCTTTCCTTATTTGGCAACTATTTAATGGCACCATCCCTGTTTTACCCTTGTTGGGTCCCATTAATTTTTAAGATGTACTTATTGCGGAGAAAAGTCAACTAAAGTAGGCACTAAAGTAAGGGCAATTTGGTAAAGATAACAAAGTCTTCCTTTATTTCATAAACACCGAGCCCAGTGAAATAGTCAAATTGGTGCCACATAAATTGGGACGGAGGGAGTACATTTTAGAATATAGCTTATTTGTGATGCTCATTGTCTAGGCAGATTTGAAAAGAGAAAAGAAAGTAAGGGACAAAACCAAGGGGACAATCTAATTTCTTAACAAGGAGAGGGGGGAGGGAGAGGAGGGGTGGGGGTGGTTTACTCCTTTAAAGAGAATGAAACATTGCTTTCTAAAGTTACTTGACTGAGTTAATTTCTATTGCCTTGCAGATCAATGCGCGAAGCATCAAAAGGACTTAGAAAATTTGAATTTGTTGACACAGCCTTTCAGAACACTCAAGCTTTTCAGTTTGGTGATGATGCAGTATATCAGGAAGTCGATAGCATATCTTTTGTCGCATCGATGGTGTATGCTTTTCAGTACCATTGCTGTACTTGCCTTAATACTGCTTGTGACAACCGATGGTC
The DNA here is from genome assembly GCA_029783415.1 of Anisodus acutangulus. NCBI lineage: Eukaryota > Viridiplantae > Streptophyta > Magnoliopsida > Solanales > Solanaceae > Anisodus > Anisodus acutangulus. The sequence goes on from CM056502.1 coordinate 10,698,232, forward strand.
CTCATGTAAAGGTATGCTTCATCAATTTCAGATGCTTTTGTAGTGGAGAAAGATGGTTACTTGTACGGTACAAGTTGTACCATCATCAGAATATATGCCTAGCACCCAAGGGTGGGGCTTGTGGTCAATGAAGTGGGAAATGCCCTGAGAGACCAAGGTTCAAATCCCAAAATATACAAAGAAAGAAACTGGGTGATTTTTCCTATCCGCCTAAGCCTCGGTGGACAGAGTTATTTGATATATGTACTGGTGGGAGGTGATATGTACTTGGTGTAGTAGCCGAGGTGCACGCAAGTTAGCTCGGATACCATCGTTATCTATAGACACACACATACACATGCCTACCTAAGAAAAAGAACTTTATTGCTTGTTGCTGGAAGTTGACAATTGGTCAACTTAAAACTGAGTTTTCCATTGTTACATCGCTAAGTGAACTGTTTATTTTGATCTTTTTGACAATTTTCGATTATTTTGTTGAGGAGTTAGAAAATGTCAGATATCTATGTTTCCTCAGCTTGTATGATACATCTGATGCCGAAAGGAAGGGGATGGATATAGAGGATTCATATAGCCACCCATCTAGTTTTGATGAGGCGTTGTTTGTTGTTTATGGTACCTATTATGTTGTATTAAAATTCAGTCTCCTCAATGCTAATAGAACATTTCTGTTTCAATGCAGCATGTTGAGGAGGTTCTTAAATATCTCCAGTTTGTATTATGGTGGGTGACTCTTGGTGTTGCATCTTCTATTGGCCTTGGTAAGCAGCATTCACTGTTAAAGTTTTTAGCTTCTTATGTTTAATGGCTTCTATATTGGAGGGAGACTTATCTACTCAAGTATCCATAAAAGGAACCTTACTGATAGTAATGGGGTTTTAACTTGCTTCCTTCTAGCTTTTCCCTGAAAATACTTAGATCCTCTATTTTGGTGCCGTGTTGCAGGGTCTGGTTTGCACACTTTTGTCCTCTATCTGGGCCCTCATATCGCTTTATTTACTATAAAAGCAATGAAGTGTGGGCGAGTTGACCTCAAAATGGCTCCCTATGATACAATACAATTTCAAAGAACTCCTCTGTGGCTTCGCAAAGATTGTTCAGAGTTTGGCCCCCCTGTATTTTCATCTTCACATGGCACAAGTGTTCCTCTTAGTAGCATACTGCCCCAAGTGCAGTTAGAGGCTGTTTTGTGGGGCCTTGGAACCGCACTTGGAGAGCTTCCCCCGTATTTTATTTCAAGAGCAGGTTCGTCTACACTATCTTATGTCTGTAAGCCTACATCTGTATTGCATAGATAGTTCAATACCTGCAGCACAAACCTATTTTGAAGCTACTGGTCCTTGTATGTTAGGCGGTTATTCAACCTTGCAGGGTGTTTAAATATATTCACCTGTAATTTGAAAAGTTCTCCCCTTTTTTCAATCAAGAATCAAATTAGTTGTGATATGAGATTTAATTTTCTTCTTTGAGTTTTAAATGTGTGCCTTGTGGGTCTTGCTTTGTCTTCTGGGCCTTCAATCTTTTAGAACAGTGTAGGAATTTGATTTTCCTCAATTAGTCAATCAGACATGCTGGGCAAATTGGTAAAGTTGCTGCCATGTGACCAGGAGGTCATTGGTTCGAGCTGTGGAAGCAACCTCTGGCAGAAATGCTGGATAAGACTGCGTACAATAGACCGACCTTTGTGGTCTGGCGCTTCCGGACTTCACGCATAGCGGAAGCTTAGTGCACCGGAATGCCCTTTTTAGTCAATCAGACGTGCCTTGGGTGCTGAGATGTGCATAACTTTTGCTTTATATTAGTGCTTATTTCAATCCTTGATAAATCAAGACCATAATTCGGGGACTTAAATATTTTCTACATGTTCTCGATCTTGTCAGAAACAAAAGAACATTTTGAAGCTTTTAATCTTCAGGTATCGTTTTGCTAATGTAAATGCATACCTTTATGCAGCAAGCCTCTCAGGTAGTAGAGTGGACGCAATGGAAGAACTAGATGCATCTTCTGAAAATAATGGGTTTCTAGCTACTCGTTTGACTCAAATGAAGCGCTGGTTTCTTTCCCATGCACAATGTTTGAACTTCTTCACAATTCTAATACTTGCTTCGGTTAGTCCAAATCTTTATTTATATCTATCTTCTATTCATCCAGAGAACCATGCACGGGAAGATAAACTTGAGGACCTTAGTTTTGCACGCAGATATTATGTTCCTAAAGCTATACATTAGTGCATCATCCTCCCCCCACCCCCAGCCCGCACCCCCAAAATGAAGTTTGATTTTCTGTTGAAAGTAATAACAGATTTAGTTTTAGTACATTACTATGTTTTTAATTGCTAATGTCTCTGCAAATCACTGATCTTCCCATAACTACAGACAGCTGTAGTAAAGGTGGTGACCTGATCTTTTACAGGGCAGAGTAACATTGGCTTTTGGAGATGTTTGTGAGTTGGGAATATTTGGAGAAAAAATAATTTTGACCTGATAATATTCGAACGGATGTGCTGGCCCAGCAACTTAGGCAATTGTGTCATAAAGCATCTTCTTGAAGAATTTTTGTTTGGATTTTGAAAATGCATTGTGATTCTTCAAAAATTGCAAAGATTCCAAGAATTGTAGTATAATCTACAAAAAATATTAGAACTGGAACATACAGGAAAATATATTTCCAATTATTATTTTCTGGCATATCTTTTCTCTTTTCCTTTTTCTATAGTTTGGATTTAGCTGCGTATGGTGGTAGCTATCAGTTTACGTACATATATATCTTCTCAATAGTAGGCTGTTCTAATGGAAGTGCCTTTGTAGGTTCCAAATCCTCTATTTGATCTTGCTGGCATAATGTGTGGACAATTTGGGATCCCATTTTGGGAGTTCTTTTTTGCAACTTTGATTGGAAAGGCCATCGTTAAAACTCACATACAGGTCTGTCTACTCTAATGTTCTGCATTCACGAGTTTCCACATCCTTTTTCAGACTGGTCAACTTATTTTAACATGTTGGTTCTGATAGAGGTGTGTTATTTGACTATCCTTTTGCAGACCGTGTTTATAATTTCTGTTTGCAACAATCAGCTTCTTTATTGGGTGGAAACCGAGTTGATTCGGATGCTTAGTTTTATACCTGGTCTTGAAACCATGTTACCCAACATTATTGCCAAGCTCCATTCCATGAAAGACAAGTATATGGCTACTAAAACTCCTTCAACTTCAAATATTAAGGTAATAATTTATCTCATTCTCTTTTACATGATTAAAGATTTCTGTTTGTGATATTTCATGGGCTAAAAGAGAAAAAAAAAAGGGGCAGCCCGGTGCACTAAGCTCCTGTGCAGGGTCCGGGGAAGGGCCGAACCACAAGGGTCTATTGTACGCAGCCTTTACCCTGCATTTCTGCAAGAGGCTGTTTCTACGGCTCGAACCCGTGACCTCTTGGTCACATGGCAGCTTTACCAGTTACGCCAAGGCTCACCTTTCATGGGTTAAAAGAGTAATTTCCTTTTTGCTGATTGAACAGTTTATGGTTCTTCACCTTAACTTGTACTCGTATTCTTGACAGGTGAACAAATGGGATTTCTCATTTGCTTCAGTTTGGAACGGCGTGGTTACAATCATGCTACTGAACTTTTTCGTTAAGATTGTAAATGCAACCGCACAAAGGTATTTAAAGAAACAGCAAGAAAAGGAATTGGCTGGTCTGAAGAACAAATCATCCTGAGGGCAATCAGATAACCCTCTTCATTCTCATAGATTTGTTTTCATTCAAGCCTTTTCTTTTCGCTATCTACCTTTGTCAAATGGTCAGAAATAGGGTTTACAAAACGATTGGTGGATTTGGTGATTAAGATGGAAGCTACTTGGAGACTAGGCACCAGCAAGTCCATTTCAGAAACTTTGTACAAAAGAACAGTAGTCTCACAAGTTCATTGACTATGTAACTTCAAGAAAAACATTATTTTTAGGGGTGCCAATGAAGTGCCATTGTTGACAAAATTGGAGATCAGGAAATTGGAAACTCATTATTGGGCAGATGCTCCAACATTTAGAAAGTGAAGATACCATTTTCTGCATTTATATACAGGCTTGTGTTTCAAGTAAAGCAATTATCAGTGCTCTGTCTTACTCTCCTTTTCTCCTCTGTTTAATTCATCGATTTGTACAAGTCGTGCTTGGCATGGACAAAAGATTGTTTTGTACCGTGTGCTCTAGAGGGTGTGCATAGTTTGGATTAACCCGAAATCCGAACCGAAATTCGAACATTTTGGGCTTATATTTTGAAAATTTCGGATTCTGGATTGGGTTTCGGATTTAATTTTTAAATTTTTTGGATTTTGGATCGGTTTTCAGATTTTGAACTTTGGATTTTTAAATATTCCAAAACCGAATTTCTTATACCTTATGTTTAGGTTACCACACAATCCATTAATATATTAGTGCATTACTTAAGTCAAATATACCCTACTTATTACATATCAATCCCTATATTCAAAAAATTACTAAATTCAATATGCATATTGAATTTGTTGATTTTAAAGATGACTACTTTTAGATTTTCTTTTTGTTTTCATTGTCAGTATATATTCTATATTCTATGTATGGATGATTTTACTTAATTAGACTTCTTCATTCATAGACTAGTATTGCTTTCTTTGCAATGATTTTATTGCGTGTATGCATACTTTATTTATATGATTGTGATAGCAATGAAGACTATATATTAAGGCAATTTGGTATAAATATTTTATTTGATTGTTCATTTCGTAAGATGAAGAAGAAACATTTCAACTTATAAGTTGAACCGAAGATCCGAATTATTCAAACTGATTTATCTGAAATTGAACTTAAAAAATTCGATCCAATCCAAACATATTTGGATCGAATTTGAATTACATGTTGCGAAATTCGAAAATCAAAATTATAATTCAAAATAGGCTAAACTCAATCCAAACCGACCGATGAACATGCCTAGTATGCTGAAATCTTTTTATGTATCATGAGTCATCAGTGTTTGGATGTTCTGTTCTCTGCTACCGTGTTTGCACTCAAAATCTTTTCTAGTATCATCTCGTTCCATTGGCATTCTGATCATAGTCATTCATAGATAGTCTGACCCTTAGAGTCGGGGTTCCTGATAGTCGCAACTCTGGGATAGGAAAGCTCCTTCACCTTTGTTATGGGGGGGGGGGGGGATGTTGGAGCTTCATGTGATTTATAGGTCACGTGTTCGACTCTAGAATGAATAGGCTCCTTGTGATCTGTAGGTTAAGATTTCAAGTTATAGAATCAGCACGGATGCTTGCCCGTTTCGCCCAAGAAAGATAAATTGAATCATCAAAAATTTGGAGCGTGAAGTGCAATTAGATTCATTTTGGTCATGTATGCTTTCTATACTGCACCCAAAATATTGGGGTAAATTGCCTACATCACATCTCTTAGGGTACGAGCCTTTTCCGGAAACCATGTGAACACACTTTTTGCAGAATTTCCCTTTCTACGGTCTGACTCTACAATCTCTAGATCGTTGAGGTTCTTACTCTTCTTTTCTTGAGACTCACTATGTTCTTGGTTTGGTCGGTCCTTCACGTCCGTCCTATACTCTTTCGTCTCCCTTTGTCAATATCTTTTTTTTTCAAGCTTGACAATCAAGTTCCAGTTGCTTCTATATTATCTTAACTATCTTATTTTATGTTCCTCATTTTGATCAACATGTAACATTTGTACATAATTAACACAAAAAATTATCATCAGAGCACCATCCTATGTCCAGTATTCTTATACATCTTATATGCTGCTATTGTAATTATCATCCAAACATAGGAAAATAATAAAATCGCTTTATATATCAATATGATAGTCATTGGAACTAATGCTCCTATTTTGTGTCGATCTTTAACTTTAGCCCCACATAACAAATAACTTTTCGTGGGCTATAAGTGTATATTTTGACATCATAATATCCATAAGTTATGGCCCGCATGACTTTTGCTCTTAAAATTCAATTGCTAAAGGGCAATTAAAAACAAGTCCATTGGAAAGGCAAAAATAAAAGACCAGCACATTTGAAGGGAAATTCGTGCAATTTCTTCATATGATAAGCTACTCAGTATATACTATATACTACTCCATCCGTCTCAATTTATATGGCATCACTTGACTTGGTACAGAATTTAAGAAAGAAAGGAAATTTTTTAAAATTTGTGGTCCAAAATAAGTCTTAGATATTTATGTGGCTATAAATCATCCAATAAAGTTAAATTATTTCTAAATATAAAAAGATGATGCCACATAAATTGGGATAGAGGGAGTACACAGTCCGGGAACAACAACGAGAGAGGGCTCGTAGCCCCCCCCGGATACTGGAATCTGCCCAAAAGTCCTGACTTTTTCGAGGCAGGGCTGGTGATTTTTTGTGTGCTGCTACCCAATTTAACAACAACAACAACAAAAACGTGGGGTATGTGGAGAGTAGAGTGTACGCAGACCTTACCTCTACCTTGGTAAGTAGAGAGGTTTTTCTGAAAGACCATCAGCTCAAGACAAAGCATAGGCACAAGCAAAGTAAGAGAAACGGTCAGACCCGGATAAGAAATTTAAAGCAACATGAAAATGAGAGTAACAAAAGCGAATAAGTCATGATAAAATATTCTGAAAAAAGAAGCAGTAACTAACGCAGGTAAATAGATAAACAAAGTACACAAACGAGCATACATCAGCATAAATCGAAGGAGGCTATAAAATAATATTGCGTCTACTAGTATGATAGGCTAAGCAGGGCTACCATAATAACACTACAACTACCCGTATGTAAGCGTAAGTAGGACTACGCTCAACTACATACTACCCTAATCCGTGTCCTCCACAACCCCCTATCTAACGTCATGTCCCTAGTAAGTTACACATGCGCCATATCCTGTCTAATCACCACTCCCCAATACTTCTTCGGCCTACCTCTACCCCTCTTGAACCGTCCATAGCCAACCTCTCACACCTCCGCACTGGGACATTTGTGCCTCTCATTTGCACATGTCCGAACCATATCAACCTCGCTTCCCGCATCGTATCCTCCACTGAAGCCACTCCCACTCTGTTTCGGATATCATTATTTCTAATTTTATCCCTTCTCGTATGCCCACACATCTATCTCAGCATCCTCATCTCCACGACTTTCATTTTTTGGATGTGCGAAGTCTTGACTGGCCAACACTCCACCCCATGCAACATAGTCGGTCTAACCACCACCCTATAGAACTTGCCTTTAAGTTTTGGTGGCACATTTTTATCGCACAAGACTCCAGATATGAGCCTCCATTTCATCCACCCTGCACCAATACGATGTGTGACATCGTCATCAATCTCTCTGTTCCTTTGGATAATAGACCCGAGATACTTGAAGCTTCCTTTTCTTGGAATAACCTGAGTACCAAGCCTCACCTCCACGCCTGTCTCAAGGTCTCTCTTGTTATTGAACTTGCACTCCAAGTATTCTGTCTTGGTCCTACTCAGCTTGAAACCTTTAGACTCCATAGTCTGTTTTCAAACCTCCAGCTTAGTGTTCACTCCGCTGCGAGTCTAATCAATCAGGACTATGTCATCTGCGAATAACATACACCATGGCCCCTCCCTTTGAATTTGTCGCGTTAGTCCATCCATCACCAAGGCAAATAAGAATGAGCTAAGAGCTGATCCCTGATGCAACCTCATCATCATTGGAAAGTGCTCCGAGTCCCCTCCTACTGTCCGTACCCTGATATTGGCTCTATCATACATATCCTTTATCGCACTAGTGTACGCCACATGCACACCTCTTTTTTTGCGCGGATTTCCCTTCAAAGGCAAGAGTCTTTAATTTTTGCCCCTCAAATTTGAAATCTTTAATTTTTTCCCTTTGCGTAAAAATATCTCGAGGTTCTGGGTTCAAACCCCTCGCTCAATCAAAAATCAAAAAAAAATTCGCAAGGTAGAGTTTGAATTCGCAAGACAGAGTAGAGTTTGCCTTAAATTGCTACCTTAAGGCAAACTCTGCCTCAAGATAGAGTTTGAAACTCTGCCTCAAGATAGAGTTTGAAACTCTTCCTTCTTCAGGCATAGTCTACAGGCAAATTCTGTCTTGCGAAGTTTTTTTAATTTTTGACTGAGCGGGGTTCGAACCAGGAACTAAGAATTTTTTTAGGTGAAGAGCAAAAATTAAAGAACACCCCAGAATTGCCCCTTCACTTCTGCTGCTGAACTTATTATATGAATTCTCAAGTATTAAAGAGTAGCGGTGACCCAAACCCCCCACCCCAAAAAAGAGTAGGCGTCATCATCACTTGCGTAATCTTTATATTAAAGTATTATATTCTATTAATAGTCAGTAATCATCGCTTAAATCACGATTATTGAACCCACAACCATTTGTCATTTTATAAGTTCAAACCATAAACAAACTTCACACATCAGTCACCGTGTCCACGTGGCTAATATATTAAGATTCTAGTCACTAGTACTATCGTTAACTTAAGTTAATCAATTATTATATAATCTGAGTTTCCTCCAGGTCAGGTGATTTAATTAACAAATCAATTTTGATTCCTTTGCCTTCAATAAGAATCCAAAGATAATGTGGCGATGTTATCTACTAATTCAATGCATTGGGAGATATCTTCACTAAACAAACCTTTGTTCCGTTAGGCCAGTACTCCATTTCTTATTCATATAGGACAAGTAATGGAATATTAATTAGTTGGTTTCAACCTAGGGCTTCCTATAATCAAGATGTCTAGTCTTAAATAAACCAATGTGGATATGTGCATGTATATGTAATATATTATTTATACATTAATAAGGGTTGTGGTGGAGCGGCAAATACTTTTACATCCCCAATTAAAATCTGAGGTTCGAGACTTGAGTATAAAGTTATCTTTGTTAGAGAGCGTTTTACCCATAATATGAAACTTCAGCGTGAATATGAATTTAGTCAGGTCCCACTATAAGTATCAAACACCGAACAAAAATAATAAAAATTATATATTATCTATTCCACCCCTCTAGGGGGTTGGGGGCATGTGGGGTGGGGGAGACAAGAAAGCAACTACTTTTGACAAATTAAGTAATGATGAATTATATAATGAAGCATGTAGAGTCTAGTAAAATGCATTAAGTTAGAAAGTTGATAATGGGGTCCAATTTTGCTTAGTGATTGAAATGTGGGGCTTTATTGGTGGGGTGATTTCATTGTCAGGAACCACACTAGGTTTTAATAATATTGGTGGTAGATCCAATGTTTGTTTCCTATGGCTTGAACAGTAAGTAACTCATATCTACAGGGTTTTCTTTTCTTCTTTTTTTTATATAATTTTTTAAAATATATTTTTGACAAGTATTACCTTTTTGAAGATCTTCTCATTATCTCACTAGATTTTGTCACATCATAATGTGGTAAAAAATTGCCCGCATTGAATAATTTAATTTAATTAACAATTATATTTTTGAACATAGAGTTATGTATTTCACTCAATTATGATTATTAATATATATATTTACCTTATTAATCACTTAGCTATAATGAATTAAGGTACATATTAGGTGTAAACATTCCATGCAGATAAATATTTATCTTATATCTTCTTCTTCTCCTTATTACGTGATTCCTCAACTTATTTGAGGCATAGTTATTGTTGTTAGAAATACTTTATTTTCTTTTTGTTAGTATTTACAATTTTATATTATTTGTTTAATAGTCTCATGCGACGTTCATTAGTATTTCAATTTCCTACATATGATTTTCTTTTTCCAAATACTTTTGATTTTTGTCTTTTTGGGGCTATATTGAGGTGAGGGGTGTTGATTATTATTCGCGTAGTACATTATATTTAGTTTAACATGCCTTATTGGAAAATGGCATGGCTTGATTGTTTTTTAAAATTAATTTGTTTTGGATTAATTGTAATTTTACAACTAAACTTGATGAAGATCTAAGACGAGAATTTCTTGGGATTGGCCTAGCAATCAATTCGTTGGAGTAGCGATCTTGAAAATAAAATTTTGATAACCACTAGCATTTAAGTGAATTATTCTCATGATGAGTCTAAATTTTGATGAATGAAGTTTTTTTTATCAAGAATTTTGATAAATGAAGTTATTTAATACTTACACTTATGAGAGATATATCATTAATATATTATCCGAATCGACTATAAGCCGACTCATCATCACCATTATAAGAAAGAGAGATCTAAGATGAGAATTTTGAATTGAATATCTAAATGAACCTTATAAGTGACCGAGTTATAAATGTACCTCAGACATTAAAAATGAAAAAAAAAATCTAATTTAAACATTGTGTTAAAAGAATAAAAATATATAGCAATTTATTTATTAAATAGGGAATCTTTGTATAGACTATGAATCTCCATGCAATAAAAGCGTTGCAAATAAAGAAACGCCTCAATGCATGCGCCACAGTTTAAACTTGCATTATGGGACAAACATTTTAGCTTAGTATATAATAAAATCTTGAATTGATTCAAATATTCCCTAGAATTAGGACTTCCCATGTGCATTAGAGTTTGGTTCAACCTCTCCTTAGCTGTTAACTACTTTGCTATGTGTTCTTATCAAATATTTTAATTTTTTATGATACGATTCACTATCCTCATATCTTAAGACTTAAGAAAGACGCTTCATTATTAAAAAGAATAAAATAAAAGATATATCCGGTAAATTGATTTGAAATGTTTTAAAAAAATAAATGATGGAGTTGACCCTTAGAAAAAATTATAAGTGTTCTCGGCCCCAATTCCACTATCTGCCGTTGTATCGGCTGATGAAATCGGGAGACAAATTGATTCCTTAACTTAAGAGATTGAGGCTGAAAACGGAACTCTAATTTCCAACAATTGGTTCCCCAACTACTCCAGAACAGTGGTTGTGAGTAAACTAAGAGGTAAGAAATATGAATACAGTCGAGTAAAGGAAAGTAAGTGATAAAAGATAAAGATAAAGATAGATAGATTTTGATTTGTTTGATTGATTATGTGTGTCTATATATAAAGAATAGTACTATTTATAGTACAAAAAGGAAAAACAAATTGTACAAACGTCCCCCCCCCATATCAGCCATCAAGTAACCCACCAAGTTCAATGGCCGACTATGGGGGAGGTGGTGCGGATTTTCTCGCCCTCTGCTCCTCTTGCTCGGATAATGACCCTTTCTTTTAGCTGTCTTTGGTCGTTATCGCTTATGGGGGTCTGAAAAACCCTTTTGACTAGGTCGTTGAGGCTTCTGCACATGAGTGGGTCCAGTCATACCTCTAACTGACAACTCATCTAAGATGCATTATTAGCTGATGAAGTTCTTGTAGTCGAAGGCTAGGAGTAAATTCGGCTCCGGAATAGTTCGGCTGTCACTGAATTCGGCTAAACACTTTAATTATTAACAATTTCCCCCTTACATTAACTCGAGTGTGACTGTTGAGTTGATGTATCCGAAAGTAGCTGCCATTTTCAGTCTAACAACCGTGCATGTCACTTCAATCGTCTCGTCTCCAGTGCATGCAATGATGATTACTTCTTAAGATGTGTTTCCCCTTTAACCTAGGCGTATCCATTACCACGAACTGGCTCTGATGATTTTTGGCCATGCTTTTGAAAATGATAAATCAATCTCGGCCGCGCCTCTAAAGGTTATTTAAGGAAAAGTATTCCCCCATAGGTTTCTCACATAATCTTTGGCCCTTTTCTTAGTCGGAAACCATGGCTTCATCTGTTCTATCTCTGAGATCAAGAAAAATCATTATGGCCGATAGTGACATGACCCCCACCTTGGCCTTCGTTGATGACCAGCTAGCTTTGACTCCGTACATTGGACCGGAATGAGGTGATTCTCTCTTGTTTCAGTACCTCAGCCCGATAAACCATGTCTTTCTTTCTACTTGTGACTGGTTCACCGACGGTCGTTGTTCATCTAACTTTCATATTTGGCCGACTAAAGTCACTCTTTATTCGGGTTGGTTGGACTGAGTAAAGTCGGTCACTGAAGCTGAATGGAGGCACTTGGGTTCTTTTGATGCCGCCACACTGTCGAGATTTGATTTCCGTTGTAACGCCAGGCTCGGGTATGTGCGGCGCCTCTATTTTGTGCTTGGTTTACTTAGATGTGGGAATCCATATCCCACCCTTTAACTTCAGCATTGCTCTCGGCATTCTTGAGAAAATTTAGAGTAACCCCGCAGATTTGATGAGCCATTATCTTTGACCACTTGGGATGGCGTTCCTTCACCTGAGCAGTGCGACTAACCTTACAACACAGACGTGTAAAAGAAGTGGCTTTATATTTTATGACCAGACAGCCGGTTTGTGGCTGTCGTTTATTCATGCATGCCCCAAATCGAAGGATAATACTTTTTTAGATACTTTCCGTTTACATTCTTGTCCATTTCTTCGGCATGCATGTTTATTAGTCGATATGTGTTGCCGACAATCCGTTGGCTTACTATGAAAGGTCCTTCCCAATTTGGTGACCATTTGCTGAATTTACGATCTTTCATCCTAATCGGAAAAACGGTTTTCCAAACTAAGTCTCTTTCAGCAAACCTCTTAGGCTTAACATGTTTGTTGTATGCTTTAGCCATTTTACGTTTACCGGCTTTAATTTTCTCTAGGGCCATCAGTCGATCTTCATCTAGCTGATCTAACTCCATTAGCATGGCCTGTTGATATTCCTATAAACTTAGAGAGTTCTACTTGACCACCCGTAATGATTTAACAATAATTTCCAATGGCAACACTGCATCTTGGCCATAGGTTAGCCGATAAGGTGTCATCCCGGTAGCTATAGATTTAGAATTCCTGATAGCCCAAACGGCCTCATCCAGAGTGAGATGCTACATTCCACGTTTATCCTCCACATTCTTACTAATTGTGTCCACAATAAGTTTGTTGGATGCCTCGGCTTGCCCATTCACTTGTGCGTAATAAGGCGAAGATGTAATCATTTTGATCTCAAATTTCTCAGCAAAGGCTGCCACTTTAGAACCAGTGAACACCGTCCCTTGATCAGTTGTAATCGTCTCAGGGATATCATATCTATATATGATTTGGTGTTGGATAAACTGAATGACATCTGTCTGATGAACCCTTTTTATCGGCTGAGCCTCCACCCATTTAGTGAAGTAATCGGTAGCCACAATAATGAAATTGTGGCCTTTAGCCAATTGTGGATGAATCTTGCCGATGAGATCCATAGTCTATCCTCTGTAGGACCAAGGTTTTACGACTGGGTGCAGCAACTCGGCTGGTACCCGTTGGATTGGTCCATGTCTCTGACATTCTTCGCATCCTTTTGCATACTGGAAGCAGTCAGCTGTGATGGTAGGCCAATAATAGCCGTGGTAGTATATCAGCCACTTCATCACTGGCCTCGCTCTGTGTAATCCACACACTCCTTCATGTACCTCTCACATGACCCTCAAGGCCTCTGCTTTGGCAATGCACTTAAGTAGTACTCTATTCACGCTCCTTTTACAAAGGTCATCGTAAATGAGCGCATATTTCAAGGTTCTTCATTTGACCTTGAGGTCTTTGCAACTGGAGGGGTCTTTTAGGTAGTCAATTAGTAACTTCTTCCATGAGTCGATTTGATCAACGACTAACACTTCGGCTGGCAGTTCGGCATACTCTAAAGTGAGTAGAGACTTTCAAAAGCCAGAAGATTCTTGCTTAAGTCGTTAGCCTCAACATCCATGCCTCTGGGAACATGACTTAATGTAGATGATGTGAACCTACTAGGTAACCTGCTAGCCATTTCATAACGGGCCAACAAATTCGGATCCTTGCAGTCATATTCCCCGGCCAGCTGCTTGATAACCAACTGAGAGTCTCCGTGAATCTTGATGTATTTTGCTTTCATAGAGACTAGGAGTTTGGGTCCTATGATGAGAGAATCATATTCGGCTTGGTTATTTGTCAAGTCAGAATCTAACCGATTAGAGAACCTCCATATTTCATCTCTAGGATCGGTTATCGTTACCCCGACTCCGACTCCTTTCTGGGTTCTTGACCCATCAAAAGTCAGCGTCCAAGGGACAACGTCCATATATGCGGTAGAAGGGGCGCATGGGTCCTCCGCATCTACACAGGGGTGGTCTGTCAAGAAATCGGCTACCGCCTGTCCTTTGCCGGCCCTGAGTGGCTTATACTCGAGAGAAAATACAATGAGCGTGATTGCCCACTTCATTAATCGTCCTTGCAAAACAGGTATGTTCAATAAGTACCGGACGATATCAACTTTGCACAAAACATATATAATGTGAGGCACTAGATAATACTCGAGTTTTATGAAAGCATAAAACAAAGACAAACAAAACTTCTCCAAATGAGTATATCTAGTTTCAGCGTCGTTGAGCATTCGACTAAGATAATGAACCACTCTTTCAGTTCCATCATCGTCCTCCTGTGCTAGCAAGCAGCCGATAGATAATTCTGCATCCGAAATATACAATTTCAATGGCTTCCCCGGCACGGGAGGCACCAATACCTATCTAAGGCCTTCTTAATTTAATCAAAGGCCTTTTGATGTTCCGGACCCCATACTAGCTCTTCTGACTCTTTAAGTCTGAGCAAAGGTGTGAAAGCCTTCATCTTGCTAGCCGAGTTAGATATGAACCTCCTTAAGAAATTAATTTTCCCCAACAAGCTTTGTAACTCCTTCTTTGTCTTAGGTGGTGCGGATCCTATTACTACCTTGGCTTTGCTACGGTCTATCTCGATGCCTTTATTGTGTACCAAAAAGCCAAGGAAGTTGTCAGCCTATACTCCGAACATGCACTTGACTGGATTCATTTTGAGATTATGAATCCTCATTCTTTTCAATGCTTGTTCAAGATTGGCTAAATGATCCTTGAAGTCCTTAGACTTCACTAATACATCATCGATGTAGACCTCCATAGTTTTGTCGATCAAGTCGTGGAAGATAGTGTTCATTGCTCTTTGATAAGTGGCACCAGCATTTTTCAAATCAAACGACATAACTACCCACTCGTAAATGCCCAACGCTCCTGGACATCTGAAGGCGGTTTTGTGAATGTAGTCCTCGGCTACCGATATCTGATTATAGCCAAAGTATCCATCCATAAAGGTCAGTACACCATTAGCGGTTGCTGAATTGACTAGCATGTCGGCTATCGGCATGACGTATTCATCTTTAGGAGTGGCTAGATTTAGGTCCCTGTAATCAATACATACACGAACCTTGTCATTTTTTTTCTTGATCGGTACAACGTTCGCCAACCAATCCACATACTTAGCCATTCTGATAAAGCCGGATTTCAGTAGTCGTTCGATCTCGTCTTTGATTTAAGGTATCAGCTGAGGGTGATACCTTCTGGGCGGCTATTTTTAGGGCTTGAAACCCTCCTTGATTGGCAATCTGTGTTCTACCAAAGTTCGTGCCATCACAGGCATCTCATGATAATTCCATGCGAAACAGTCTTTATACTGCAGTAGAAAGGCCGTTATGCCTTGTTTGTCTTCTTCCTTCAGTAGATCACTAATATGTGTTAGACGAGGGATTTCTTCACTTCCCAAGTTGATGTCTTCCAAAGGACCCTGAGACTAAAAACTAGGCATAGTCTTTCTTATGAGAGATTCAAGTTCCATCGGCAGCTCAACTTCATCGGCTGCAAGCGTTGGTTCGATGTCGTGGTTCCCCATCTGCGATGCCTCAGCTATCTTTGCCTCAGAGCTTAGGGCAATCAGCCGATGCCACATGTCACTTATGATTTGGGTTTCCTCAACCATTTAAATCATCTAAGGTAAGCCGTGGTTCGGCTAATTATTTTATCTCAAACCCTCGCGAGGTAAGATTACAGGATTCTCAAGATCCTTCTTCATATTGATCTGTGATGGCTATGGGAGCCACATAAGGTGAATAGAAGACAACCACTATGTTCTAAACCCCTGGTTAGAATGGATTATCATCTGCTCGGACGATTTCTATCTTGTCTTCTTCCCAAAAGATGAGTTTTTGATGCATGGTAGAAGGAAGGCATCGATTGGTGTGAATCCAGTCCCTGCCCAACAGAATGGTGTAGGATGGCTTGCCATCTATTACAAAGAAGGCAGACCTGACCGTCTTAGGACCTACAATGATTTCTACTACTAGAATCCCCAATGATTCAGAAGCCTCTCCCATAAAGCTAGCCATTTTCATGTTAGTTAGGATGAGATCTTCTCTGGTTTTGTTGAGGCTTTTCAAAGTAAGCAAGGACATCACATTCAGCACAGTCCCATTGTCAACGAATACTCGGCTAATGATTTTGCCGTTGATGTAAGCCTTCACATATAGGGGCTTGAGGTGTTTAACCATATCTTCTGTAACCAAATACGATGCTCAAAGTATCCCTAGCCATGGTATCGGCTATTGTTTCCCATTCTACGTCTTCTACGCAAACATCACCTTCTAGGTTATCCAGCGCGGAGCGGCTGGCCCAAAACTCGTATGGGATTAGGCTGATCATTTCAATGTCTGCCCATATCTCATCAACTAGGTCTTGGCTAAATGAATTGAGGATGAAGTCTCCTCCTTCATTCAATTCAGCTGACCAGGAGCTCATATTTTCCATTTCTTGGAGACAAATGAGAATCGACTGGGGATTCTCTGACTGAGTCATCTGCACGATCTGTGGGATTGCCTCAGTTAGAGCACCATCTGGGGCCATGTTATATTACCGGGGTTCCTCCGTTGGGTTGTCGGTAGGCTGCTCATCCAGCTCTGTTTGACCCGACGTCTCTTCTTCAGGCGATATTGCCCTTGAAATAAACTGAGTCGAATGCCCACTCGATAGCTTCGGCTATGGCAGACTCAGAAATGTCATGATTTTCGTCTGCCTAGGTGTTAAAAATTAGATGCAATGTATGTTGCATCTTACGTAAGGTCTTGACACGTTGCATCCTTCTTTTCTGAGTCCTGGATATGACTCTCGGTTGTGCCTTTCTTTTCGGGAGTCTGATTGATAGACCACTTCCCATCTTCTGTGTTGGCGGCTGGTTTAATCATTCTCCGGGGTCTGGTCTGGTCCTCATTTCTCGCCAGGATACGCAAGGATGAAACACCCTCGTTGATGTTAAACTCGACCACCCTCTGTTTGGTTCTAGGGAGTGGTTCTTCATCTATTCGAGGAATGCTCAACTGCCGATTGGTTGGCATCCGTACTTGCTCCCTAGGCCTATGTCTGGCATCGATAGGGACCCTTCTGAACCTTATGGTTTGTTCCTGAAGTTCTCATTCAATGTCCCTCGAGTATTTAGGGCGGCCATAAAAACTGCTCCTAGCCGGCTGCCTGTCATCACGAATGTCACGTAGGCTACCTAACCGGTTGAACACATAAGTCCTTGTGACCTTCTCCCCTTCGACAGGTTTTTTTGGGACCCACACCCTTTTCATCAGCTGTTTCCCTTTGGTGTCCCTTGACTCATCGGGATTAGAAAAAAATACTATACATATTGGTACTGCGGAAAAGGGGTCAGTATCAATGGACATTTCAGCCATACTCTTGTCGGCTAGTTTGAACCTCCCCTCCTTGATGCCCTTTTGTATCGCCTTTCTGAAGATCACCCAATTAGAAGTAAGAGTGACTGTATGAATTATGCCACTTACAGTACTTCTTATATTTGAGTTCTTCGGCAGACGGATTCCTAGGACCATCAAGCAATCGAATCTGCTTATCTTTGAGCATATGATCAAAGATCTGATCTGCCTTTGTGATGTCAAACGAGTAACCGAACCTGTCATCAGATGAACTCATCTCCTTGCCTTTGATGACTTTCAAGACTAGGCAAGAGTAAACCTTACCCCTAACGATCTCGACCACCATTGCGTCTGTCGTGCAGTCGACTGACTCTGAGTCGGACTCATCCGCTTCAATGATGGATACCAAGTGGGAGCCTCGATTTCGGCTGGCTCTTCTCTGCTCTTTCTCCTAGACATACTGCTCTATTTGGCTATCCTTTTCGCTAATCGCTCAGTCGAGGCGAGGATTGTCTCACCAACTTCTCTTTTAACTGAGGGTGCATGTTGTTGATTATCATGTGGGCACACTCAGATTTGGGGAAATGTACGGTGCATTTCCCAACCTTATTTCTAAACCTCTTGATAAAATCGGCAGTCGATTCATCGACCTGCTGCTTGAGGTTAGTTAGATCAGTCACGGTAACCTGAGGTTGGGGCCAATAGAACCTATCATGGAAGCAACCCTCTATGTCAACCCAGCTCTGCATGAAATCAGGAGCCAAAGAGGAGTACCATGCAAAGGTTATTTCCGTTAGAGAGAGGAAATAACTGCAACTTGTGATACTCATTCTGGCCAGCTTCGCCGCATTGGGCAGTAAATCTACCGATGTGTTCGATAATGGATTTGTCATCGTCGCTAGAGAAAATGGCAAACTCCGGTGTTTTGAAGCCCCTCGGAAAAAGTGTTATCCGATCTACCCAATCGGGGTAGGGCTTCTTATAAACAGGCTTGTCCAAAGGTTTTAGTTGGACTCATCCGCTTCAATGATGGATACCAAGTGGGAGCCTCGATTTCGGCTGGCTCTTCTCTGCTCTTTCTCCTAGACATACTGCTCTATTTGGCTATCCTTTTCGGCTAACTGGCTCAGGTCAGAGCAGGATTGTCCCACCAACTTCTCCTTTAACTGAGGGTGCATGTTGTTGATTATCATGTGGGCACACTCAGATTTGGGGAAATGTACGGTGCATTTCCCAACCTTATTTCTAAACCTCTTGATAAAATCGGCAGTCGATTCATCGACCTGCTGCTTGAGGTTAGTTAGATCAGTCACGGTAACCTGAGGTTGGGGCCAATAGAACCTATCATGGAAGCAACCCTCTATGTCAGCCCAACTCTGCATGAAATCAGGAGCCAAAGAGGAGTACCATGCAAAGGTTATTTCCGTTAGAGAGAGGAAATAACTGCAACTTGTGATACTCATTCTGGCCAGCTTCGCCGCATTGGGCAGTAAATCTACCGATGTGTTCGATAATGGATTTGTCATCGTCGCTAGAGAAAATGGCAAACTCCGGTGTTTTGAAGCCCCTCGGAAAAAGTGCTATCCGATCTACCCAATCGGGGTAGGGCTTCTTATAAACAGGCTTGTCCAAAGGTTTTAGTTGGATGCCGAAATACCTTCGCATGGTATTAGCAATAATATGCGGGTTTATTAATTATGACGTCCCCTACAGATTCTCAACTGGATTTGGCTGGTAGGCATTCTGCACTGGTGGCCTCCATTCTGTACTTTGTTGGACAGGGTTTTGAAGGTTATATGTGGTATGTTAGCCATTACCAATAGGTGGGGTAATGCCCAATGGCTGTTGTTGGGTATGGCCACAAAGCATGTAACCTAAGCTCCTAGAACGACTAACAGAGTCTGAGGATAAGGTGGAACGGTGTTCCACAGATTCTCTTCTCAGATGTCGGTCGTTCTTAGAAAGTTTACGCTTCCTGGAAGGTATGGATTGGGTACTGGCAATGACTGCTGGAATGGTATTCCGATGTATACAACGTCACCAGATAGCCAAGATAAATCATAGCCAGGGGTCATCGGCTGGCCAACATTGTTCGCCTGCATCGTAGGGCCATTCATAGAAACGTACGGCATAACGGGTGGTAATCTAAAGTGTCCTGGAGCCTGAACTTGTCTCCGAGCCATGTTGATCTGCCCATACTGCAGACTCGCTTGGTCAAGTGGACATTTTGACCCCTAAGGTTCGGCGGCGACCATGCAGTGTGCTGGTTGCCAGACGATTGGGCTTGTGTTCCTAGGTGTGCTATCGGCTGGGCTTGAGTGGGCACTGGCTGATACACATACGGCTGAGGAACAACACCGGGAGTCACGGTCTCATGCTGAACAACACCGCTCGTCAGAGGGATGGCAGAACTAGCCGAACATTCTCCTGGATGCATTCGGTTGGTTTTCATCTCCCTCGCTTGTTGAACCTCATTATGTACCATTAGCTTCACAATGTCAGCCAACTGTTTAGAGACTTGGTACATAATGTCGTGGATGCCTAAGTCGATCTGTTGTCTAATAAAAGACGTGGTCATTATGGTAGGACCTTCAGATTGGCTAGATTCTTCCACGGCTTGGGTTGATGGAGGAAGTGGAGGTGTATCCACCGATGTAGGCATACCCGATGAGGATACTGGTTCGTTGTTCCTTCTGGGAGGATTTTGTTTAAGATGTGGACTGGACTCGATGTTCATTTTCTTACCGGACATTAGGCGCATACGCCAAGTATGATCCTGATCTGGAGAATCAAACTTTACAATTAATTCACCTATGGTCCCACTGGGCATGCCAAATTTGTTCTCGGCCCCAATTCTGCTATCTGCTATTGTATTGGCTGATGAAATCGGGAGACAAATTGATTTCTTAACGTAAGCGATTTGGGCTGGAAACAGAACTCTAATCTCCAACAATTGGTTCCCCAACTACTCCAGAAAGCGTTAGGACGGTGGTTGTGAGTAAACTAAGAGGTAAGAAACATGAATACAATCGAGTAAAGTAAAGGAAAGTAAAGGATAAAAGATAAAGATAAAGATAGATAAATTTTGATTTGTTTGATTAATTGTGTGTGTCTATACATAAAGAATAGTTCTATTTGTAGTACAAAAAAGAAAAACAAACTGTACAAACGTGCCCCTCCCATGTCAGCCATCAAGTAACCCACCAAGTTCAATGACCGACTATAGGGGAGGTGGTGCCGATTTTCTCGCCCTCTGCTCCTTTTGCTCGGATAATGACTCTTTTTTTAGCTGTCGTTGGCCAATCGCTTATGAGGGTCTGAAAACCCTTTTGACTTGGTCGTTGAGGTGTCTGCACATGAGTAGGCCGTTATCGCTTATGGGGGTCTGAAACCCTTTTGACTTGATCGTTGAGGCGTTTGCACATGAGTGAGTCCCAGTCGTAACTCTAACTAACAACTCGGCTAAGATGCATTAGTAGCCGATGAAGTTCTTGTAGTCGAGGGCTAGGAGTAAATTCGGCTCTGAAATAGTTCGGATATCACTGAATTAGGCTAAACACTTAAATTATTTTTGAGTGTTAACAATAAGATTTTCTATAATAACGTCGTTTGTTTAGATATTCTTTTTTATTATTATAGCGAGATGCTATTATAGGGAATATAATTGCCTAAGAGCTTGTAGATCTTTCGAGACAACTTCTTTCTATGTGTTTTAAAGTTTACCTCGTCTCTTTTTAACACATTCATTCACCATGGTTTCACAAGTACGAATTGATTTATGTGAAGGTTGAAGTAGCATATGGTAAAATCATCTCAAGCGAGATTGGATGATATTGGGTTTTGTAAAATATCTTAAGGAGCCTGAATATTAGTTATAAAGGTGTTTGGAGATGATTTGAGGCAAATTTGAGGTGATTTCCAGATTGTAAAATTGAGGTAGACGAAGATTCAATTCGTGCATTCCACACTATATATCTGTATATATCACCATATATATGAGGGTGATATCAACCTATACATCCGTCTTATCTCATGTATATATATAATATATCTATATACATCCACAAAATCTCCAGGTAATATACATGATATACGATGTGATATACACATGTCGGTGGTGAATTCAGGTATGAAGTTTGACTCAAATTGCTTCCATTATTCCTTATATTATAGCCTCGTCTAGGTGTTTCCGATAAATCTCAACCACACCCACTAAAAAAATATTAAAATTTTAAATCTGAGTTTAGGTGTGATTTTAAGATTGGGATTTCGGTGAGGTTTTCCCATCAGTTGAGAGGACTTTTTTTAATAGCAGTGGTGAAATCCGGTGATTTCAAAGGTGATGGGACAATAGAGGGTTAAACGAATCGGTCCAGTTGGTGGTAAGTGAAAATATCATGCAATATTGATAAAAAAAAAAAATAGGAGTTGGCTGTTCGCTACCTTTTTCTTGGGTTATAATTGCAAAGCCTAATCGTTAAAATTCTGCCAATATTTATTAGCACTTGGTATATATATAATATCTCAGTTCTTTATTATTCTCTTTTACGTTTTGGCTCTTCTAGCTTAAATAAATGTAAATTGGACCCATACCCCATGATTTATCTTTTGATTGTTGTTTTCTTTTGGTAATGATCTTTTGATTGCTATCTTATTTGCAACACATATTAGCTCATGACACCTTAGGTCCTACATTTTATTAAGAGGGTCTCATGCCTTTGAGACCCATCTTTTCACTTTAGGATATTAATCTAATGCGTGAAAAATAAAATGTTTTTACACTATATATGAATGAACTTACAATGAATAATATAATTTTTAATTAATATATATCGCGGTTGAGCAAAAATATGAGGTGGATATGCATATGTTCGTCTAATACTCCCATGCGCCTCTAAACGATAAGTCAACAGTAATACCAATTATAAACGGGAAATCCTTAATATTTGTTCACGAATTTGTGAAATAATTTAAACGTTTCTTCATTTTGGATCAAATTTACCCATCGTTATAAAAGCGAGCTAGCGCTTATTAATTAGCAACATAAGCTTTTCAATACAAGAGCCTTTTTCATAAGAGAAAATTGTTAAATTCGTTCTTAAACTACAACAAACAGTTTAAATTTGTTCTTGAACTTTGTAAAATAGTCCAAAATTGACCACCAGTTCCTTAAACTTTGTAAAATACCCCTTCAAACAGTATCTCTCACGCCTTCATCTTTACTACTTTTCTCAATCACCATTTTATCACCGCCAGAAGACTACAGATCTCAACCACTATAACCCCATTGACCATCACAATGATGTTGCAAATGGTTCAGGAGCTAAATTTTGCGTAGCTGAATTTGTTTTAATATTAAAAAGTCAATATGCAGCTCTGATTGATGATCTGAGAAGGAACGGTGGAATTGTGTTGTTGGAGTTTCGATAGAGTTGGAAATTTGATTTGTTGGAGTGATTAATCATTGTTTGAGTTCAGTTTGGGCTGATATGAGTGTGGTTAATTGGAGTTAAGGGATAGAGAAACACATAAGCGAATTCAGAATTTCTAGAACATGAGTGCTACATTAAAAAAAGAAAAATATTTGTTAAGTGAGAATTGATCCCTAACCTCTAGGTAATTTATTCAACCTTCAATCCAGTGTATCATTTAGTTTTTATTAAGAATGGATTCCAGCAGATATGATTATATCAATTTTAGAAAATATATACATAAAATATTTAATTTTACATAGAGATCATGAGTTCACATGTCCCAAATTTCCTACACAAATTCTCTCATGTAGAGACATATTCGTTGGAGGCTATGAGAGTTGAACAAGATAGTGGTGCCGCCGCTGGAACAACTCTTCAAATTTCAGGCAAATTTAACCATTTTCTCTTGTAAATAATATCCACTTAGTGGAAAGCTTATGTCATTAGTCAATCAGGATAAATCTAGCCCATCTTGATAATAGGTAAATTTGATCTCAACTATAACGAAGGACAAATCTGAATGATTTAGTAAAGCTTAAGAGAAATTTAGAATAGTGAAATTACAAATGGTATTAGGTAGGACATTGGGT
This sequence comes from Anisodus acutangulus, assembly GCA_029783415.1. Lineage (NCBI taxonomy): Eukaryota > Viridiplantae > Streptophyta > Magnoliopsida > Solanales > Solanaceae > Anisodus > Anisodus acutangulus. The sequence goes on from CM056502.1 coordinate 10,721,797, forward strand.
GGAGCATGTAAAAAGGAAAAGGAAAAAATTAAAAAGAAAAATAAGAGAATTTTGTTGGCATTCAATATTTCACCACTAAACTAAATTTCCACAAGTGCTCAAAGGCCTTTTAGACGGGCCTGTAAGGATCTCTATAAAATATAAAAATTATAATAAAGAATAGAACGAAACAAAAGAAATTTATAACCCGGATGGATCCCAGTAATGTTCACAGAATTAGGAATTTACCAATGTATGCACCTAACAGTCACACATAGATCAATACGAAAAACGGCACATGAAAATGCCTTATGCCTGACAACGGCGATGGCTGAAAGGGCACTCCGTACTACAAGAGTATAACTATTGGGGTACCTTAAGACCCATTGTGGTATGTTCTGTAAAAATATCCTTTCCGAAATTTTAGTGTAGAATTCTATCTCATTTTTTAAAAATTTAATTAAATCATATCATCTCAGAGCATCTCAGATAGTAAAGGCTTATTAGCCTATCATATCAAGTAACAAAAAATAAATAAGAGGAGATGAGAGAATAGTACCTAAGATATGCCCAAGAGAGAAAAAGTATACAAAAAAACTTTGAGTATTATTGAGAGAGTTTTTACAATGCTTGGTATTTTCTGTTCCAAGACCTGTTTGTACAAGTGAAAAAGAGTCCCCTTTTATAGGTGAAGGCGGACTTCAAATCTTATTATAATTTACAAAATAGTAAACGAATCTAATAATTACATATGGATAAACTACTTTGCGGAAAAACTTTACATAAAGTAAGATAAGAAAGCGACGTGTGTCGGGGAATCTTATCTTTAAGAGAAGAAAACTTTTATAAAAGTTTTTAACTTTTATAAAAGTTAAAAACTTTATTAAAGTTGGGAAGGACATTTGTCTTGTTCGGCCATTTTTGATTCCGCGACATTTGTCATGTTCGGCCATTATTGATTTCGCGTGGCCACTAATGTCACTTCATTCTGACATTTTTGCTTTTCCCTTTGAATTAGTATCCTCCTTCTTGTATTTATGCTTTTGTTGTATTGTCTCTATTAGGCTGTCAAACAGATCTTCTATCGTTGGATGGTAAGTATAATCTTCCTCCAACGGTTGTGATTCTCCTCATAAATAAGCATATTGGTTGTCATTGGGAACATCTCTCATGGATGCGGTAGATATCTAGGAATAGGGACTATCATCTACCTTTGTCTTAAATTTTTTTATGAAATCTTCTTTTACTTTATCAAGGTATGCTGACATGAGATCTTCTTCTGATGCCTAAGGATTTCTGACCATAATAATTTTTTCCAATTTAGAAAAAAAGATGATTCATCTTCTCTATTGTTTTTCTCCATATGATGGATATTTTAAAGACTTTTAACTAGTGAAGATACATTGTCTTCTAATTGCCATCCATAATGACGAGTCTTGTCCTCTTGGACCAAAACTTTCAAATGAACTTCCTTTTAAGACATATAATACCTTGCTAATTTCTTCCTGCTTCTGGAATCCATTTCCAAATCCACGGAATTCTTGTTTGTATTAAGAAAAATAATGAAGCAGATCCTTCGATATAATCAGAAGGATTTTCTGCGGTAACACTTGGTGTTACTTGGCCCCATTCTTTATAAAAACCCATATAAGGCTCATGTAAAACCTGAATTTCATGTCCAATGACACTCCACCATGGGAATATCCATCCTAGAAGTAATAAACCATTCTGGCTACTTTTAAAGATTTCAGGATTAATTTTAATCCACCAGGAATGACCATGCTTATGATTTTCATAGTAAAAAATCTGTGTAAAAGCTTTGATATAATCATAGTAATTAAATGTCGTCTTTATGGTCGTACGAGGAATTATAAATTCCTTTGATCGGAATGGGCTAATTCCCCACTCATAAGGAGATATAATCTTCTTAAGATAGAATTTTGAAAAATTCCTTTCAGCTCCGGGCTTATTATCCGGAAATGATGTGATTTCTGCAGTGCTGGTTGCGATGAGGATATACTCATAATACATCTTGTTCTTTCCTTCTGGAAAAGGATCGTAGAAATTTTCTACATATCGATTCATTAGAACCCAAGGATCATTTAAATAATTTTTATCTTCATGATGTAGGTAGAGAATTGTCTCTTCATGACCCTTGACCAAATATTGGTCTCTGTTTTCTTTCTCTGATTGTTGGAGTTTCTCGGCATATGAGCCTTGTATTTGCTTGCTAGAAGAGTCTTCTTTGTCCACGAGTATTACTCTTGAAATATTGGAAATATTATTTTCAGTAGAACTAGATCTGCTAGAGCCTCGACCCGAGCCTCTGCCTCCTCTACCCCTATTAGGAGTAGATGGTGTCCATTTTGGACGCATCTTATCCCTGCAAACATTCACGAGAAAGTCAGGGAGTGAATTATTTTCACCTTTAAGATATTGAATTTCAAAATTAAATGGGGCTAAATGAGCCTGCCATCTTTCAAACATTTGTTTGAAAACATCATGTTTAAAATCCTTTTGGAACATGAATTTGGCTGCTTGGCAGTCAGTTCTTATTAAGAACTTTGAATTATAAAGATCATCCTGGAATTTCAGGACACATTTAACTATAGCAAGAATTTCTTTAGCTATAGTAGCATAATTCTTTTGACTATTAGTCCATTTTCCAGAGTTGAATCGAATAAGATACTCTGCTTGGTCTGGGGATTTATCTGTTTAAGAATACCACCATAACCAATATCTGAGGCATCTGTCTCAATGATCTTTTCCCATTTTGGGTTAGCAAGCATAAGGCATGGCAGAGCTTGTACTTTCGCTTTGATCTTTTTTACTGCTTCTGTGTGGGCATTTGTCCAAGGAGTAGCAGTCTTTTTTAGTCTATCATATAAGATAGTTGCATCCAAAGATAAGTCTTTATAATAAGAAGAAATATAATTTAGACTTCCTAAAAACCTTTGTAATTGAGTTCTGTCAAGAATTTCATTTGGACATTTCAAAGCAAAATCAATACTCATGGTAATAGGAATAATTTTCCGTTGTTCAATATTATGCCAAGAAATCGAATTTTCGTTTGGAAAATGTTCATTTTGTTTTTCCCCATAGGGATATAACCCTTCCTTTCATTTCTGGCTCTTTTCTTGGCTGTCCATCTCTTGTAAGAGTCAGACTTGTACTTTTCATAGTACTATTTTTTATGAGGCTTCTCATAATTTCTCTTCTTCTTCCCTACATTTGAGGATCTCGTATCTTCAAAACCAAATTATTGGCAGAATTCTCACAATTGAGTTTTTTATGCCAGTCTCTGCTTTTTGAGCTGCTTTTGAAGTTTTAGGTCATTACAAAGGGCTAAACCTTTTTCCATGCATTTCCCAATGAGTTGACCATATGAATAAAGATTCAATTGAATCTGAGAATCCCCTGAGTCTTTAGAGAGGGAAGGCCATCTATAAATCTGGCTTTCCAAAAATTGCTATTAGCTTCTGCGAGGTTTAGCAAAAGACTAAGGAAAATATCCTTATACCACCTAAACGAGGTTAGGGTAGGACATCTATGATTTTGTAAGAGAGTCCTAATATTATCATAATTGGTAGAATAATGTCACGATCCGACCCGACGGGCCGCGACTAACTGCCCTAATGACGTCATTATACAAACCTGTCACATATAAACCAACTAACACTTAATGAGTCTGAAATCCGGCAACATAACGCCGCAATAGCAACATATGCCAGGGTAGGCAAGCCGACAAGGCTGCCTTTACCCCCGAATATACCTGTCTCCTGAGGAGTCACAACTAGCCAACACAATATAACAGACAAGCCGACAAGGCTACCAACAGATACTAACGTATATACATGGAAACACCCCAACACAGAATACAATAGCATGACTGACCAAAACAGAGTCATAACCCTTACATAAGTACAACCCACCACTGTCTACAGACCTCTATAAGAAGAATAACGACATATGACAGGACAGGGCCTCGTCGTGCCCCTAAATACAACATAAGTCTAAAAGAGGTTCGGTACCAAAATGACGAAGCCCTGGATCAAAGGAGACTATTTAGTTCTAGTAGTTACTTTACTAGATTTTTCTTTTTTTTTCACAGCCGAGACAACGACGGGTTCTTTGCTCCTGCGGAGATAGAGCGACAGAAGTATTTTTGAGAATTCAAAAGGTCACGGCGAGGCGAGTCGTTTATCAATACGATATGTGTCAAGTGGAAGTGCAATGATGTATACAGCTGAGGCATCCTAACAGACCGGTAGACTTGAACCTTGTTCCTACATGACCTGATCAATTCGATCAGACACTCGTCATCTATTTTTATTGTTAAAATCTTTGACAACACGAAAAAATAATTGTTCAACTCTTTGACAACATGAAAAAACCAAAAGCTCTGCCATCCCTCTCTATCTATCCAAGGGACGGAAGGGCAGAGGCCTTTGGTGTCCCCTCCGGTCAAGAATTGGGGCCTCATAATCACTAGCCAATATGTTTTTCTCTCATGCCTTTCTTCATTCATGGTTCGATATTCTGGTTAGGGATGGCAGTGGGTCGGGTTTGGGGCGGGTTTTGGGATTCCCGTACCCTACCCACCCTCCCAAATGTGCCACCTACACCCTATCCATTACTCACTGGGTATATAATTTTCATACCATTATTTGCCCCTTTCGGGTATTGGGTACCCGCGGGTTATACACTTCCTCTAATAAAACACAAAAATTCTACAAATTTCATAAAATATATTACCAAATAAGTTTCATAATTACCAAATACAATCAAAGTTCTATGAAAAAATTTGTTCAAACACTAATGTATCTCAAAAACAAAATGCAATTACATCAAATGTGTCTTCAAGGTCTTCAAACTTTTAGTGTGCTTGTCCATAAATCTATGAAAAATAAAAGAAAAATGATAAAAAAAAAAGAAGAGATTATATAGAAAAAATTATATCTCAATATAAAGAAAGAAAAAACACAACAATAAAGGCATACCTTTGGAACAACAAAGCACTACATTGACCATTGAAAAATCTTCAAAGCATTATCAAAGGATCTACAACATTGATAAAAAAAATAATTGAATTAACCAAATAGAAAAAAATTATACCTTCATTTATAATAAGTAATATAGGTAAGATTTCATACCTTCATCATCCACATCTTCGTCAACACAAATGGTTGGACATTCAACTAAGTTTGATGATGTAGTACTAGGAACTTCATCTACAAATAAAATCACACAATTAAAAAAAATATGAATCATGAATATACTATTATCTATTACTATTAAGGATTATATATTTTTATTATATAGTTTATTATTATTATTATCTATATTGATACTTAAATAATTAAATTAAGGTCCTCAATTTATTATCTTTATAATTATAATTTATAAGCTAATATATATAATTATAAAGATAATATCTTTATAGGATATATATTATCTTTATAATTAAAATTAATTACAATTATATATACATGGGTCAGGTAGGGTAGGGTAGAGATGGGTCGGGTATCCTACCGGGTACGGGTAGAGTTCAACCATATCCTTATCCGCCCCTAACCCACCCTCAGACAGTCGGGTTAATACCCTACCCGACCCATGGGTCGGTCAAAGTGGGTAATTACCTGCATTGACCGGGTCGGGACCATTGGTCGGGTTAATTTTGTCATCCCTAATTCTGGTGTCCTATGCGTAGAGGAACCACACCAATCCATCCCGAACTTGGTGGTTAAACTCTACTGCGGTGACGATACTGTAGGGGAGGTCCTGCGGAAAAATAGGTCGACACCAGGATGATAAAACGCTTAACACCTCTCATTCTTATCACTTTTTCGATATGAAAACGAAAAAAAAAATGAATCCAAATTCGTGGGTCGAAGAGTTTTAGAAAACGTTCTTGGTGGAAAAAAATGTGAATGAAGGATCCCACTGAATTGAATTGGATCCATGAATCTAAGAAATGGTGAGAATTCTTGATCTCTCTCAATTCGAAAATCCAGGATTTGAATTGATGTCCTCTCATTGATTCCTCCTCAATTGCATTGATTTAAGAAAGTCGTATTCGATGAAAGTCGTATGTACGGCTTGGAGGGAGATCGTTCATATCTTTCGAGATCCACCCTACAATATGGGGTAAAAAAAAAGCCAAAATAAGTGATTTTAGCCCTTGTAAAAAGAAAACTGATTCTTGAACCCCTTCACGCTCATGTCACGTCGAGGTACTGCAGAAAAAAAATCCGATCTAATTTATCTTAATCGATTAGTTAACATGTTGGTTAACCGTATTCTAAAACACGGGAAAAAATCATTAGCTTATCAAATTACCTATCGAGCCGTGAAAAAGATTCAACAAAAGATAAAGTGTGAAACACACACCTGCACCAATGTGTGGTAGAGTTTAATTTTTAATTTTAATGTAGTTATTATCTGGAGATATTAATTAGACGTGTATATTGGTTATCCGTTGAACACTTGAACTCGTTGATTAATGGGAAAAAATAGAGAGATCAATCAAAGCCATTATAGAAGCTCCAAAAATTGACACTAAATTAAAATTCTTTTATTTACAAGGAAGATCATAAGATTAACTTATCTATTTCAAAAGCAATAGTGAATTTTTTTTACTTATAGAGTTAAAGAAATAAGGGAGAACAATATTTCAAGCTAAAGAAACTTGGATAGTAAAATTAATTCATAAAATTGTGGTAAGAATATTATTAGAGAAATAATGTCAAATACTTTATAATGTACCAATATAGACTGATTGCCCTATAAATTTGGATCATTTTTCTAATACAAAACTATATTTGACCAAAACAGACGGTTTACCTCTTGTTTGACCCAAAAATGAACAATGATAGAAACAAAAAAGAAGCATGTATTCATCTAAAATTAAAATCTCAAAAGAGACAATCAAGATATTAATCAATACGAGATATTGAACATATAAATTATTAGATAAAATACTATTGAAAAAAGAAAAAGAAAAAGAAAGAGAGAAACCAAAAGAAGTATGTGTTGGGTTTTACAAGGATTTGCAAGAAACGAAAATTACAAGTAACTGCTTATGTAAGAATTGAAATTACAATTCAACTAGAAAACTGAAAATTACAATATAACAAGAAAACTGAAATTACAATATTTGTTGAACAAGACCGGAAACTGCTTTGATTTTTGCTGAGTCGAGTGTGGCACTCTGTCCTACTCTGTCCTTAAGACAATATTGCCCCGTATGTATCCTTTATACGTTTCGGACAATTCGTCTCCCAAGATAAAACAGCAATGGAACAATTGAGCAAAAGAAACTCAAGAGCTACCGTGAAGAATATTGAATAATGAAATGAAGCTTGGAAGTTATAGGAAGAACTGATTTTCTGGTTGTATATGAAGTGTGCCTCAACAATGGTGTAAGGGGTGTTTATATAGGTGATGAAGGGACTGTTTGACTGCCTCCATAACAACCATTATTGGCCAAATAATGACCATTATGGAGGTAGTAAAGCCACCAAATTAAAGGAGAGAAATGCCAAACGGATGCCATTATAGGAGGTGTAATTCATCCAAAATAAATGGCTGAAGCTGGACGTTTCTGTTCGTGTCTGCCGAAATTCTGGAAACTTCAGGGATCAAACTGTACATCTTGAAACTTCAGGGACCAAACTGTACATCTGAAAGAATTCTGGTCCAAACTGCACATCTGAAGCTTCTGGGATCAAACTGTACTTCTGGAAAAGTTTTCTGGCCCAAAAAGATAATATCAGAAGGCCCACAGCCCACAACCCGTGGCCCGTGGCCCGTGACCCGTGGCCCAAACCCCAAACCAATTTCGAGTCTTATATACACAACAATTCTTTCTTCCTCTACCGATGAGGGAGAATTGAACACAACACCACACTTTCCATGCTTCAAACACCTCACTTCGTGGACCAATATCTCTTTCATTTCTCAATGAAATTTGACGATTCTTGGCCCTACGGTTATCTACGTACTTAGTAGATCATGCATGTGTGAAGAACCGAATTCTCCAACATACGTAACACTAGTGTTTAAGCCGTTAAAGTTGGTCGGTCGCAACTCCCGCCAAAGGCAAATTTCCAACCGTATGAACTTTGATGAAGATTTAAATCAACCTTAAAATAGAGGCAATAACAAAATATGAAGTTGATTTTAAGAGTAAATATTCAACTTTTTTCTAATAGTTTTCCTATGGAAAAGAAACCAGAAAAGTAGAGGGAGATTATAGAACTGAACATTTAACCATCTAATAGCAAACAATCTCTTATTGGAATTGATTGCATTGTATAAGAAGAACAGAGAAAACCACAAAGTTTTCCAGCCATTGCTATGTTAACAAATCCACCTATCAATCCATCAACTATTCTTCGATCTTAAACTATTTAACATCAATTATATAAACGTTAAGAGTTCTGTCTTCTAGAGAGTAGTAAATATAAGATGACTATGATCTTTTCTTCTATGGATTCTCTGTATCCATTCCGCTCTATTAAGCTCGTGAAAATAAACCATGCTTCCCGTAGAATATCTACACATTGACGCAACACATCATCATCGATAATATTGTTCTTTAAAGCATTTAAAAATCTAACCTTTTTTCTCCAAAATGCAAAACTTGAGAGTTCCATAGCAAAAAAAAGAAGGCTCATTTGCAGGGCTTCAAGAGAGTACTCAAGGATTGTTTATTTATACCTTTTTCCATTGGTTTCTAAAATCAGAAGTAGTAGAATAATTCTGGGTAAATATCAGCTACATTATTGTTGAATCATATCCATATGTACTGGACCCCCAAGGCCTATTCAGCAGTAAGGTCAGTGGATATGAAATTCCACTATCATGAGTATGAAATTAATATAATTATAAAATATTTTAAAAAACTTTGTCTATTTAAAATTGAACCTCTTGGATCAAAAACATAATATGAGATGGATGTTGGACTTCGGATCGAAACTTCCTGATGTCATGTGAAAGTTAACAAAGCAAATCCTATACAACGATAAATAAGATAATAAAGAAAAAATAATATGTCAAAAGAGACATCATAAATAGGTTATATAATTTTGGTTATTTGACTACATATGAACAATTCACCATTATTATAAGAGAAACTATAAAAAATATCGAGAGAAAATTTTCCCCCTAAACGAGACTCTCCAATCATACTAAAGGACTACAATTATAGATGCTTTAAAGTGAAAATGTAAAATACTTAATTTATAAAAGTGCAAAATTATTTCCTCCAAAAAAAAAAACGAATGAGCCAAATGTGAAAGAGCCTTATATATTTCCTTTTAAAAGAAGTAAGATCAATTATAGTAAACGTTTTGTCTTCCTTGGAGAAAAATGAAAATGAAAATATAATAAAAATAATCTGAATAAACACCTAACAATTATAAAAACGTACTTAATTGTGTGATATTATATAGCATGAATAAATTATAGATAATGCACCCACTAGTCCACCTATATATTCTCTATCACTAGAAATATATACGAGAAAGAATGTTGAATAATTTGACACGTAAAATTTTAAAGGAATAAAGACAATGAATATAACATTACTAAGATAAGACTTTGGACCTTTACTTATCAGTCGATTTATTGATTCAACTATGCTGGTTACCAATCATATATCTATCCTAATTGGACCACATTTGAAATATCATCAATAATGAATCCAGTCTCAGCCTCTGGCATAAATTTGGATAATGAAAGGAGAGAATAAATTCAAAAAGGCTTGAAGATGCGTGTGTTCGAACCCTGATGGGAGTAATTTGCTATCTTCTGGGGTAGGACCTTGTAGGTGATATCAATTGCTATGTTCTCAAACCCTAGTCATTCAAGCACATCCCATGATTTATCGATAGTAGTCTTTGAGAGACTGCGACTACTATCTCCGTGAATAGTGTGGCGTGCAGAAAATTCTGGATATAAAAAAATAAAATAATAATAATAATAATAATAATAAATCCAGTCAATTAAAAGTTGGGAACTATTTAGGACCCACCATCCAAGAACGTCCTTTTCTCACTCCCTTCACTTCAAACTAGTGGCCAGTGGGCCAGGTTCGGGACGGGGCGAGTTCCAGCGGGACGGGATCCGACGAGACTGGAGAGGGCGGGATTGGTCCTCCGGCGGGATGGGTGGGATCCGCCGATATCCTGTCCCATTCCCGTCGGAAAAGGGGACCGATCGGATTTTTTCATTTTTTTTTGCACTTAATTTTAAAAAATAACATATATAAACACTTCAATAATTGAACAAGATAGTGTAATAAAAATATTTCAAGATTATTTTTGTGCTTATATTATTTAATAGAAATATGATTTTTTTGTAATACAATTTCAAAATTGCAACTTTGTGGTGTTGAAAGTTGCAAATAACATAGTAAAATTGCAATTAAAAAAATTACATATTTATAAACACCTTTTTCTAATTTCTTCACAATGTCTTGTGGTTCTTCAGTTGAAATTGGAATTTGTTGGTCAAGTTGCTCGACGTCGCTTCCACCTCGTCAGACAAGATTTCGTTGTAGTTTTCATCGTCTTCTTCGTTGATCTCCGGTTGACCACACCTTCTATGCTCCGCTCGTATCCAATATCTGAATAAAACTGCAATCTCCAAGCTGTCTCCCGCTAATTAGTGTCTGTGCTCTCCTATTTGAAATCTTCCAGCAGAAAAAGCGCTTTCAGACGCTGTTGATGACGCTTGAATGTTCAACACATCTCGGGTCATCTTTCCTAGTGTCGAAAATGTCTTCTCATTGTTCCTCCAGTATTTAAGCAAGTCTTCACGTCCTTCTTCATTGAGAACTGCTTGGTACGGTACAACACCCTGCAAAACAAAAACATCAAACTCGCTAACTTGATTAGTAGTGAAACCACTAAACATTCTATTTCTAAGGCTTTCAATACTAGCCGCAGAAACAACATGTTTTTTATAAGGTTATATTGTAGAAGAAGAAGACGGTATAGAAGCAGGTTGGTTGCTAGCACTTTCTTGTTGGTAATGCGTATATATTTTTTTGCATTCATCATGTATGTTAGACAAAACTTCTTCTTTAGTTGGTTCCTTAAGTGGTTGTTCATTTGTGTTTTTTGGAATTGGAGGTGGAAGTGCTGTTATACAATCATAAATAGTTTCAATAGATGTTTTACAACCGTTTATTTTAATAGTCGGATTTAATACATCACCAATAATATAAATAGTGGAAATAGAAAAAATATATTTTTTTAATTTGATAAACATTTTTAATAGGTGTTTTATAAGATGATTTTTCCATATATAGGGATGGCAATTGGGTGGGGTGGGTGCGGGTACCCCCTCCCTCACACCCGTACCCGCCAAAAAAATTTATACTCGTCACCTACCCGCCACCCGTGGTGGGTACATTTTCAACATCCATATCCGCTTAGGCGGGTATATTCCTAAATCCACACCCACTCCACCACCCAAGTGGATATTCAATACCCACTTGTACCCGCCAACCATATTTTGTAATCAATCCATTTGTCATTGTCAACCTGCCATTTCATTATTATTGGGCTTATGAGCTGCTAAAATTATGTGTGCCAAATTATTTTGGCTTTAGATAAATATAAAGTTGTACAAATAAATTATAGTTGACGGGTATAAGGCGGGCGGGCGGTTGGATGCGGGGCGGGGCAGGCGGGTATGAGGCGGGATAACTGCAAATTCACCACCTACCCATACCCGCCTACTACCCGCTAAAGTTATAGTCATACCCATCTACTGCCCGCAAAAGTTATACCCATACCCGCCCCAACTGTGACGGGTGCGATGCAGAATCAACAAAATTGTACCCACCTGCCATCCCTACATATATTCACTAAGTAACAAAAATATTAGAGATATATAAAATAACATAGTTGAAATAGTAGGATAATATACACCAGAAAATTCTTTAGTTGCTTGAAAATATTTCTCTAAACATACAATAAGTTCTGAATTTTTTTCCCAATCGTTATCTACAAGCATATCAGTTGGATTTCGATTATGGGCGTTAAAAAATAAAGTTATAGATCTTCTATAATCGTAAGCAACAAGTAGTTGTTCATATAAAGAATTTCACCTAGTCGCTACTTCTTCAGGAATTTTTCTAAAAGGTAATCCACAATCGTGACAAGTTTTTTTATATTCTTTTTTCTTTGTATTCTATTACTTTTAAAAATAAAGTTTATAGCAAATTGTACTTTATTAAGAATGTCTTCAAAAAGTGATAGATCATCATTTACAACTAAGTTATAAATATGACACACACATTTTATATGAAAATGATTAGGAAAAGATGGAGTTAATAGATTTTTTAAAAGTCTCACAACACAATTATTAGAAGAAGCATTATCTAACGTAACAGTCATTAATTTATCAGTTATACCATAATAATCGCAAACTTGATGAATATTTTCTGCAATAAAATTTCCAGTGTGCCTATCATCAATATATCTATATGCTAAAATACATTTTTGTATAGACAAATTATGATCTATCCAATAACATGTTACAGTTAAATAATCATGACCTGTACTACGGCCTATATCAGAAGTGATAGATACTTTGCTAGGAAAATGATATAATGCATAACGTAAATATTGTTGATATTCATGTGCAAATTTAAAAAAGTCTCTCCTAACAGTTGATCTAGAAAAATTGTTAAAAGCAGGATTATACATATCTATTATGTAATTAATAAAACCATGAGAGGAAGGAAGTGAAAAAGGCAAACTCTCTACTGCAACTAATTTTGCTATTGCTTCCCTATCTCTATGTTTATCGTATTTAGGACCTACAATTCCCCCCGTCGTCGGGTTAATTTGACCCTATACTTGGTCCGGGATACTATGTGAAGCTTGTCCTGATTGAAAGCGCATTAGCCTCGTATTCATCCCACCTAGCTTTGTGAAAGCTTTGTACATGTCTCAATAAACCTCTCATCCCACCCTGACCTTTTCCCATTTTAAATTTATAAACATTTTTACAAATTCTGCATCTAACTACTTGATTCTCTTGGTCCCTATCAAAAAAATCTCATGTAACAGATTTTAATTTTCGTTGTGTGGGTCCTCGTCTCATACTATAAGGAATAGGAGGCGTTCCAGTTTCAGTTTGAGGTGCACTAGTGAGTGTGTCATCTAGATTATCTTCTAAATTAAAGTCTGGTTTATTGCAGAATATATCTCATCATCTAATGGTATATCATTAAAAAATTCATTTTCATCTATATGAGTGTAATCAATCAAATCATCCTGTCTAGGAATAGGATGACTAGAAGAAGTACCCATGTCCTTGCTACCCCTACTAGAAGAAGCACCATTACCCTTACCCTTAAACATACATCTTAATCCTTCTATTTTAATTATGCTAATAAATAATTAAAGATAATGAAATTAAGTGTGATAATTAAAATAAAGTAACAATAATAATTTAAAGAAGGAACAAAGGTACCAAACGCCGACGTAACGTCGCCTTGTAATCGAGGTTGAAAATTAAAAATTTGCTCGATGGATGATCCTCAAGCTAGTTGCCAACTTCAGTCCCAATTTTTTAATTTTGATACAATTATACAAATGAGCAAATAAAATAAAATATTTAGTAGGCAATGTAATTGTAGACTTGTAGAGAGAGATAGATTGAGTTGAGAGACTAGAGAGCTTTTAGGACGATTTGTGAGATAAAATAAAAAGAAAATGAGGTATTTATAGTTGAAAAATTGAGTTAAAGTATAAATATAGTAACTTAGGGGTTAAAAATAATTATTAAGGGGGTAGGGAGGTTTATGGGGTGAGGGGATAAAAATGGATGTTGCACAACATCCAAAATATAAATTGGTGTGCAACAATCATTTTTACAAAGGGGGAATCGGGGAATTAGGGGCGGGATCGGGGTCGGGGCGAGGTCGGGGCAGGGTCGGGGCGGGATCAGGTGAGGACCGGGCCGATCCGACCCACTGACCAGCCTTACTTCAAACTAAATCTAAATAAAGCATGATTTTTTCAATTATTTTGTTTAAATGGGATAGGTCTTTGAATTTCCCGCTGAAAATGCTCAATGGATACTTTCTATTGAATATCGGTGAAAAAAAATTAAATTATAAATTAAAAAAAATTTCAGCGTTTCAATAGAAATCTATTTTCCACCAACATTTTCCCATTGAGTTAATTTAGTGAGAATGAAGTGTGAAAACCATGTTTTACATCACAAATTTCTCATTAAATGTCGGTGAAGAAAACCTCCATATCTAGTAGTCCACTGCAAACTTGTACTATCTAAAATTTAATGGCTTGATTAATTCAGATTTACATTATATATAATTTATATAAAAGGAAAAGTGCTTCTTACCAAGAAATTTTTCATTCCCTAAACTCAAGCCCGAAACACTTGATTAAGAATTAAGAGATCTCATAGTTCTCATCATATTCCTTGATTAATGAGAGAGATAAGCCCGCAACATAAACTCATTCACTTTTAACCATCTACTTAAATTTCAAGCCGATGATAATTTTCACATCAAATTTGAAAATATAGTTATTTGTGAGTTTAGTTATATACAACCATGATGTAAAATATTTTTTAACATAAAATAATGTGTTATGACAAATGAATTATCATATCATGTTTATTATATAATTACTTCCTTCATTTTATTTTATGTGAACTTGTTTGTTTGTCTTTAAGAAAAAAAAATATATGATTTAAGTATGCTATGAAATTTGTGTGGTTAATGTCCTTAATGGTAAAATATGAAATTTAAAATTAAATTATTTTCAAATATAAAATTATATTTTCTGTTTAAAAGAAACTAAAATGAAAATATCATATAAATTGGAACATGAAAAGCATCTATTATTTTCGGTTATTTAATTTAATACTCATTCCGGCCCACAACAAGTGATCTTCTAATTTTTTAAATTTGCCCAAAATAAGTGTTTAAAAAAATCAAGAAGATATTGATTTTTTCTCTTTCAAATTTATCCATATCTAATGAAGTATCTAAACAACTTTTAAAAAAAGTCTTGCAATACTTCTTTACATTTCTCTATGGGTTGATTGACACGAATTTTGTCTAACTCAATCGCAAAAGTTAGCTCATGAGATGAGGACTTTCCATGACTATACGAGGAAACAAATTACACATCCTACACCACTTTGGGACTTTAAAACCTCTGTCGCGTCTAGAACTAAAAGTGGAGCATATACAACAAAATATGGGGCAATATAAGGTAAACTAAAAAATCAGATGATTTTGCCTCTAATACCATTACCGAATCAACACTGAGCAATATAGAAATATTTTCTCTGATCGAAGTTCCCCAAACTAGAATTGAAAGGACATATCAGCCCCAAAGGATTATCCGACATTTCTTCATGTCAGGAATGTTCTTATAGTCATTTATTTTTTATTTCTCTTTTCTATCGTGACAACTCTTATTCCCCATCTTTTAGCGTTCTGGGCCCCTACTATGCATTAAAATGTGAGTATTCTTTCGTCCACCTCCGAAGGATGGAGAGGGTATACAGAGAAAAAAGCATCGAAGGGGTCATATCACCCTAGGTTACTGAAGAGTCGTTCGACTTCTCGGTGACCGAATAAAAAAGATTTTTACCGCTTTCTCTTCTCTCCAGTGCTCTCAGACTGATCATCTTGCTGCAACAAAGCAAGCTTAGAATGAATCTAATGAAAATTTAGGTCTCTGTCCACTTGAAAGATTATTCATGATAAGAAATCTACTTTAGCTGAACTCCAAAAAACTAATTCATGAGGTGAAGGATTATCTAAGACCAGATAGAATAAATTACCACATCGCACACTATGTGAGACTCTAACATAAATTAGGGCAATTTAATCAAATGAATAACTGAAAGAAATAATCCCCTTGATTATTTTCATTGATTGAATAGATATATATACAAGTTACAAACCTTCTTCTACTATAATTCTACCTATACAATATGGTAAGTGTATATCCTAATTATGGTAAGTGTATAACCTAATCTAGGTAACAAATATACTACAATATACACACAATATACTTTCCTTAATATACAAGATTTGTACTTGATTTTACGCACTGAATATTGGCGACAAGCGGGCGTCTTTGGGCCTTTTAAACTGGAGCTGCCGAGAGGCCCAGTTGAGCCCTTCTTCTTTGAGGATTTGCACTGCTCCCTCTTTGGACGTCGAGAGGCCCGGTTGGGCCACTTCTTCTTTGAGCTGCTTCTTTACTGCTTTATTCAACGATATACATGTGATATACTGCTGCTGTATATTCGAGTGTATATCACATGTATATTGCTCTGTTTAACACTTTAGTCATAGCGGAGCGATTTTGAAGCTAGAGGACTCCTAAAATCTTCAAGAAGAATCGTTTGGTAGACCCTTTGTAAAGATGCGCAATTTGATAACGAGGCGGGACATAGCATACACGAACTTGGCCCGTTTGCAGCACTTTTCACGGACAAAGTGAATGTCTATTTCGATGTGCTTGGTGCATTGGTGTTGAACTGGATTACCTGGCAAGGTAGATGGCACTAATGTTATCGCGATATACCAAGGTTGCCTTACGAATGGGACAATGAAGCTCGAAAGCAAATTCGTGCTAACGTGATTCGGAGACCACGTTCGCTACCCGCCGATATTCTGCCTCGGCTTCGGGCGTGATAGGGTTGCCTGACGTTTGGTGACCAGGAGACCAAGTTGTTGCCAAAGGAACATCTGATGGCAGTCGGCCCGTGCGGTGTGAGGACACCCACCCCAATCGGCTTGTCAGGTGTAAGAGACAAGTGTGGATGTAGATGGCGGATACAAAGTGCAACCCATAGTCTAGTGTCCCCTGGATATCACCGAATGATGCGTTTGATTGCATTCATGTGCTCAACTCTGGGATCTTGCATGAATAAACACCTGAACGCGTATGTAATATTCGGATTACGGTAAAAGGTAAGATCTTGGAGGGCCCCACAAGGCTGCGATAGCGGGTTGGGTCCTCGTATGGTGCACCTGCTGCGGCACTTAACTTTGGGTTTGTATCAACTGGCGTGGAAGTGAACTTACGAGGATGAAATCCGACCTACTCGATGATCTCGGCGTCGCGTTGAGGCGAAACAACCCACGAAATGGACGGCGGCAATCCCAAAAATAACTCAAAGGCCACTAAGTCTTTCATGAGCAAACTGAGGCGAGCATGGTCACTGATAGAAGTGGCGTAAGGCATCGAAGAAATTTGTCGAGATGATATCATCCACGTACAACAGGATGTAGGCCAAGGACGAACCACTGCGGTAGATGAACAATGAATTATCTGACTGGCTGTGAGTGAACCCAATAGTGGAAACAAAGTCAGCAAACCTCGTGTAACAGGCCCTCGGAGACTGCTTTAGCCCATATAAGGACTTTTTCAACAAACAAACATGATGAGGTCGGTTAGAATCCCTGAATCCCAACGGATGATGCATATAGATTGTTTCCTTGAGATCACCATGTAGAAAAGCATTCTTGACATCCAACTGATGGATTGGCCAAGTATTTGAAAGAGCCAAGCTAAGCACAGTGTGAATGGTAGCCGGTTTGACCACCGGACTAAACGTCTCACCACAATCAATTCCAACTTTCTTGAATCTTACCATCGCGACAAGTCGCGCCTTATATGTCAGCAAAGGACTCGTCAGATTCTCCTTGAGCAAAAATCCACATAGACACGATAATATTAATACCCATATGGGCGGGGCACCAACTCACGTTTATTATCAATAAGAGCATTATATTCATCAATGTGCTTAATTTTCCAATTAGGGTCATTTAATGCGGGCACAGGAATGCGGGGCAAGGGGGATTTAGAGACATTAGAATGTAAATTAAAATGTCTTTTAGGTGTAAAAATACCCCACTGACTACGAGTGACCGGTCTATGACTCGAGGAAGAATTTTGGGAATTTTGGGAATTTTCTGGGCTCGGGGCGCCCGGCGTGACGATGAGCTCTTAGCCCAAATCGGTAAGCGTTGGGCTCGGTTTACGGACTGTTCAGAGTGGCTGGACAGGCCCAATTCTTTGGAAACTGTTCGATAATGAAGCTCTTTGGATATGTGGCGTTCTTGTGGGGCGTGAGCGATGGGCATTGGAGGATTTTAGATGCGGAGATGTCCAGAAAAATTCCGAATAATATCACGAGGGGATATTTGGTCATCAAAAATTATACTACTTAGGTTCGGGAGTATGAACTTTCGTAAATGGGGTGAGTTTCATCAAAAATGACATGGCGATTGATTATGATTTTCTTGGAGGATAAATCAAAACACTTATAACCACGATGATTCGACGGATAACCCAAAAATACACGGGGGTGAAGCCAGCACGAAGTTTGTTAATAGTGGTGGATGGGAATAACGGATAACACAAGCACCCAAAAATCGAAGGTGAGAATAAGAAGGGTTCTTATTATAGGATTTTGAGGGGAAGAATATGTCGGAACCTTTAGATGGAATTATGTTCGGAAGGTAAGTGGTCATTTGTAGAGCGTGATGCCAAAAATATGGAGGTATGGAGGCATGTATTAGGAGAGTTCGGACAATGTTATTTATGGAGCAGAATTTTGCGTTAGCTTTTCCCATTTGTGAAGATGTAAGGAGACATGAAAAACGAAAATTTATCCCGTAGAGTAGCACAAAAATCTCAAACTCACTTATTGTCATACTCTTTCCCATTATCACATTGAATATTTTTATTTCTCTTTCGAATTGAGTACGAATGAGCAGCTCTAAATTTTATGAAGACGGAAAACACTTGTGATTTATGCGCAATTGGAAGCGTCCACAAAAATCTAGAATAATCATCTAAAAAGAGAACATAATATCGATGACCCGTTGAACTAAGAAGCAGGAGATGTCCATAAGTCGGCTATGAATAATGTCAAATGGCATAGAAGTATGAGGAATTGGAGTCCACAAATGGCAACTTTACAATTTTCCTAATGAACAAGGCCGACAAATTGAATGCGACTTGTACCCTTACAAGAAATAAAGCTATTTTTATCTAAAATTGATAAAATAGAAGATCGGATGACGGGAACGAGCATGCCACATGGAAGGAGAGATGGTGCAAGGCGATGGCAGAGTGGACTCGATGGTGGCTTAGGGCATGATAGGATCTGATCCCCCTACTATCACACCTCGTGAGATGACTCCCGTCTTGAAATCCTTTGAGCCAGAAAGGATCAAATTCAGCAAGCAAATTGTCATTTGTGAACTTTCGGACATTAAATTTTTAATCAATTTAGGAGTATGTAAAGTATTTTCAAGAGGGTAGTGGATTAGGAGGAGACAATATTTTCTGGCCATACCACAGAATTGAAATAGAAGCTATCTACCAACATTATCCCTCGAGGGTGCTCAGGTGGAATAAGATGAAATTACCTGATTAGAAGTCATGTGAGTAGTAGCCCGGTGTCCATGTACCAATTTGGAGTGCGTTGGGGGACAATCCCAACGTGTGCATCATGACCTCGATATCGATGCGAGTGGGGCTGTTGCATGGTGGGCTTAGGTGCAGGCCCGAGACTCTGGCCGTCTTTGGAAGCCAGGCGTAAGCACCCGCGGTGTCGTTCTTTGGAGCCCCGCGGCGATGGGCGCCAATCTTTGAGCATTGGGCACGGGTGATGGCCAGCCCAGTTTGGCGCTGGAGCTATGGTGAAGTGCGGGTTCAGCGCCAATGCCCATTCTTTGGGCCACGGTGGTGGTGGCCCGTTGTACCCTGGATGGGACCACCGCACTTTGTTTGTTGATCACGGAACCGCCACAGAACCGCCCTCGTTTGCCCCGCGGTTTTGTTATTTTGCGATTATTCTTGCGCACCATTATTATGGTTTTGGCCGGGTATTAACAAACCCAGAAGAACTAGGAGAGGATGCCACCGTGACAATCGGCTTGCTCGTGCAGCCTTTAGCCAAACGGCTTCTTCAATGTCGCATGGGCGGGCTTGATGAAAGTCGGGAAGCGGGTTGCTTTGTCGAAGGAGAGTTCAACACCGTTATAGGCCTCAGAAGGCCGTGACGATTGTAGAACTAGAGCGATTATTTATTCTTTGGTGCGCTGACATTACGGAGTTGATCGCAACTCCTTTAGTTTCAATATGCGAAGCGTTGAGGAAATCACGTCGTTCGAGCGAGAGAATTCCTGCTCAGAAGTGTGACGACACGAGAATGTTGGTTGTCTTGGAATATCCACGCGATATCTATTCCATGCGACCATAGCGTGAGTATCGAGCTCCATAATCATCGTAGAAGGTCGGCTGAAATAGTGGCGTATATCCACCGAAAACGGTAGCGTCAGAGTGTAATCCCATAACTCGGGATCCTCGCGGGAAGAGTGTCTAGCGGAAGGAATGATGTGAGGAAGAACTTGATAAGATATAGCGTGAATTTTAAACAACACCAGCTCGCGTTGCATATTGAGCGTTTTCCATCTCAAGGACAATGATAGGGACACTTAGCTTGATATTGGAAAGCTTAGTGAGAGCGGGGGTGAAAATTGTTCTTAGACATATTTGAAAGAACAAAGAAGGAGGATAAATTTAAGAGAGGTTTTTGAGAAGCGGAAGAGCGAGATATTTGGAGAGAAAACTTGAGGGAGGGGTTCTCGGCCAAAGAGGCAAAAAGTTTGAGAGAAGAAAACTTTTGTTTAGACCTAGTCTCTTGATCTGAGTGAAAGAAATAATCCCCTTGATTATTTTCATTGATTGAATAGATATATATACAAGTTACAAACATTCTTACTACCATAATTCTACCTATCTGATATATGGTAAGTGTATATCCTAATTATGGTAAGTGTATAACTAATCTAGGTAACAAATATACTACAATATACACACAATATACTTTCCTTAATATACAAGATTTGACCCAGATTTTTACCCTGAATATTGGCGACAAGCTGGGCGTCTTTGGGCCTTTTAAGCTGAATCTGAGAGGCCGGTTAGACCCTTCTTCTTTGAGTACTTCTTTTCTTTGGACCGTCAGAGAGGCCCGAGTTGGGCCCTTCTTCTTTGAAGCATTTACCTTCTCTTTATTCATTTGATATACATGTGATATACACTGCTGTGTATTCAGTGTATATCACATGTATATTGCTCTGTTTAACAATAACATTCTTAATTAATAAATTGTTAAGTGATCTTAATGTGTTAAAATCTTAAAATCACTTATTACGAATATGAGAAAACAGGGTAAAGACATTACTCCCTACGAGAAATTATATTTTGTACCTCAGACAAATGACATAAATTTTTATTGATTCTTTTTTGTTGGCGCATCTAAATGTTATATTTTTGGATCTTCATACTTTAAATCCACCAATTTATAAAATAAAAAGAAATTTCACATAATTTATTTCAATTGTGTGATGCAGAAACTTAAATTTTCCAACTCCTACTACTCTCAGTCCAAAATAAGTGAATTCTAACACTTTTTCTTAGTCCAAAATAAATTATTTTTTCTTAAAAGTTACCCGCCTTTCTGGTGGGGTTTTCAGCCTGACTACTTTATTTTCAAAAGAACAATTGGAAAAAGTAAAAAGATAATATAATCAAATAATTTAACTTACTTTAAGGATGTGTCACACAACAAAAATTCACAAAAGTATATGCTATTGTTACGGCAGTTTATATTTTGGGGAAGTGTGAGGATAAAAAATTGAAAATAAGGGTTGGGTCTATTGGCGTACAGAAAATTAGAGACCAACAAAAGAATCCCAGCCTACCACCCAAAGAATGTACAGCCATGGGGTCTCTGCTGTCATATCTGGACAAAATGGGACCAGAAATAAAGAACAAATTTGGCAATTCAAAAAGTGGTATATCTATCAACTTTTATATAATCTAGTGATCAACATTGAAGATATTATCAAAATATCTACACCAAGTCACCAACTAACGGATAGCAGTACAATATTTCTCCGGATAAAAAAAAGTGTTCACTTAACCTTTATTTTTTTAAATAAAAAAGAGTATTCATTTATCAAATTAAAAAAAATTAACTTTATTTTTTCAGTTTTTCCCTTAATAAGTATTAGTTGACCAAATCCCAAATACATATTCAATTAGGAGCATTTTAGTTAAATTACTTATTTTTATCTAGGAGTTAGTATTTTCTTAAAGGGTATGTAAATAGCTAAGTGAATACCCTTTTTTATCCGGAGGGAGTAATGAAAAGAGGAAATACTACTAAAATATTAAAATTATTTCTCCATACATTCTAAAAAAAAAATATTACTATTTGTCAAGTCAACAACAATTATTTTTGGCTTGTATAAGTTTTGCAAAACTAACCCAAATTCGGATAACAGCCAACACTACAATAATTCTAATATGATGCTATATCTAACCACTTAAATATAGAGGATTTAGATAGCCGATTCTAACTAATTTAAAATTAAAGAGTAGTTAATTAAGTGATTGATCAATTTTTTCATATCATATACTATGAATTATTTGATATATGGCACTCTATGTAGTTTCAAAAACATGTACGAATTTATTTTTGAAAAGGTAAAAAGGATAGTTATTCTAATCCAATACCAAAAAAGTAGTAATAGTAGTTATATGTTGGATCTAGTACAAATAAACAGTCATTATATGAACTAATTGAGAAGTTTGCCTAGTATCATTCTCTGGGTAAAAAAAAATAGAAGAATTTTTGGATACTGCATGCTAACCTTGTAATGTGGCCTTTTTCTAAAACAAAAAATACCCCTACTCATTGATTTTGGAGAGCCATGTCAGCAAATAAATATTTTGTAATGGCTTAAAATCACACATGAAAGCCTGTTAGTTTTTAAGGATATTTCTGAGCCAACATGCTAACGGTGAGGGTATTTTTAACACCAAAAATAAATACAGGTAAAATTGTTCTATTTTCAATTATTAATCTTTTAATTGGAAATAAAATAAAAGAATTAAAAAAAAGATCATAGTAGATCTATGATTAGGCCGGGCAATTTTAACCCTTTTCCCTATAATAAAAGACTATTAAATTGCACGGCTAAGCACAAAGTAGACCCTACACGTTTTCCCAACCCTACTAAAACTTGTGCGGCTACATGTGTTCAAAGATGACTTATCTTTGTCCTTTACTAATTTTATCTATCACACCAAAGCAATAATAAACCACTTAATCCCCTTGGATCAACCCAAACTCCCTATTGATTAAGAATTGTTAAAGTGTACAAAGTATTTTCATTAAAATGTACCTACTTACTAGGCCTGGATAGTACGAAATGTATAAAAATCACTAGTAGAAACTGTGTTTTTTCCACCGACATTTAATGAAAATTTTATGCTATAAAATATGATTTTTCACTGCATTCCCAGCAAATCAGCTCGCTGAAAAAACGTATGGGGGGAAACAAAATCACATTGAAACGTTGCGAAACTTTTTAATTTTTTTATGTGAAAACACTACTATTTAGATTATTTCCACCGATATTCAATGAAAAATAGTCCTTCGATATTTTTCAATAGGAAAATAGATATTTTTTAATGGTGATTCATGTACCTTACATGAACTATTTGGTGACATAGATACATAGTTAGATCATTGATTTGATTGATATAAGTATGTATATGCCATAAGAGATTGACAATGACTTTTGAAGTAAGAAAGGATACAACACAACCTTAAGGTCACAAGTTCTTTCTTAAGGTCTCTATCTAATTAGCGGAAAAAGAGTGGCATCATAACCAAAATGGCAGAATTGACATAATGCCTTTACCTCATAATAAAACAATAAAAACATCCTCACAAATTCCTGTCATCTGTACTGAACTAGTAACAATTTTTACCCATATAAAGTGCAAACTGCAACGGAAATAAGAAAGAAAATTACTCCCTCCTCTTCAAAATATTTGTCTCTTTAGATTTGACACAAAGTTTAAGAAAGTAGAGAAGCTTTTAAATATTATGGTCTTAAATTAAAGATATATAAAATATACCAAAATGTCCTTTAATTTTGTGGTCTAAAACATGTCATGTGAAAAGTGGGAGTTAAAGAGTTGCCGGAAAAAGAAGAGAGACATTCTTTTTTAAACGGACTAAAAAGAAAAGTAAGACAAACATTTAGAAATGGAGAGAGTATATAGTTGTATCAGTATAACATGTGATCTTTATCGGATCTTAATAGATTTTTCATCGGAGAACTACTATGACTATATCATCATCATTTATGTGAAAGATCAATTTGTCATTCCTAGAGTAATTTTTATACATTAAGTGTCAGCCTTCAACTCATATACAAAGGCCGACTTTTGTCCTTGCCCAACGAGCCCGTCTTGTAGTTAAGCTGCTATTTTCTTTGCAGTTGAGGGCCAATTTTCATTTAGCCTGAGGGAACTTTTGCACGCCTCTGTTACATTTTGATTGTATCTCTTGCAAGAATTTTGTGATTGTCCAAACCAAAAGGTATGATATCCTTTGACATTATGAATGCTAGAGAGGGCTAGTCTAACTGTCAATACGAGTATGTATATAGAGGATCTTCCGCAAGCATGAGGTGTCATTTTTCATAATAGAAAAAGTAGGACAAGTAATCTAAAAACCTAAGCTTCTTTCTAAATTACCCTTTTGGGATATGGGGTATCCCCTTTTTCGTTTTTATTTTTTTCATTTAGGTAAACTAAGGTATCGAAAGATATAACAAATCAAGGAATTGGCTTCTCTAAGAACAAATCACCCCAGGAAAATCAAAGCATCCTCCTAATTCATTCATCCAAAGATTTCATTAATAAGTTAAGCAATAAGACATGATTAGTGAAGTTGTCACAATAGTGTTACTTTTGGTACTCATCTTATTATGATCTTTCATTCAACTTATATTAACTTTTCATCCCTTTACTCATTAGATATATATATATATATATTCTTGTCCCAAATTCTGTTCTCTGCCATTTTGTTGGTTGATCATATCGGGAGATAAATTGATTCCTTAACTTAAGCGATTTGGGCTAAAAACGGAACTCTAGTTTCCAGCAATGGGTTCCCCAACTACTCCAGAAAGCGTTAGGACGGTGGTATGAGTAAACTAAGAGGTAAGAAACATGAATGCAGCCGAGTACAGTAAAGTAAATGATAAATAAAGTAAATAATAAAGATAGATAAAAATTGAGTTGTTTGATTATTTATGCGCCCATCTAAATTTTAAAATACATATAAGATTCAATGCTATTAAACTAGGGTATATATTTTTTAAATAACAAAGAGTCCTACGGTAGAAGAATACTCATTTAATTAACATGCTATATTTACCTAATCTATGCAACAACTTGAATAAAGCATAGATATATTACGTGTACTCTAAACCCCCACCTATGAATTTTAAATGCGAGGCTAATGCTTTATAACTAAGAAAAACTAATACAAAATGTAGATTTATTTCTTTATGTGTTTTTTCTTTTAATTATACTTTGCTACTTTTTCCAAAACAAGAGCTGAAAGTCAAAAGTTCAACGGAGTACGGAGTTAACGCTCGGCTCAGTTCAGAAATCAGAATATGTTTTTATGGGCCATGGGACCCGAGTCACAGAAAATCCATTTAATTGTTGGCCCAAACCGTGTAGGGTCCGCCATTAGGTGGATGGGGTTTCAGAAGGGTCATTTGTACATTTGCACTTTTGTTTTGTTTTATGATGATCTTTAATTTTTATCCCTCATATGAGCATTTTTTTACGCGGACATAAATTTATATTTTCACATTATAATATCATATAAGTTATGTCCCCACGTCCTTAAAGAACTTATGTGTCGCTAGACATAAGTTCGATTCTCAAGGATAATAATTAAAGACAAACCTATTTAAAGGATAAAAACTAAAAACCAGCACATTTGAAGGAAAATCATACAATTTCTATGTTCGAGAAAGCGTCCGATTTGCACAAATAAACTATTTCAGTGCAACTATTCAAAGTTGATCCAATTAAAACAAGTTCTGAAAAAATAGCTTGCCGGTCAAAACTCGATTCCAATCCCCGTCGAATAATGAAGACTTATTTTAATGAATAGTTAGGGTTTCAATATAATTTTTATTATGATTTGGAACTAATTATTAACAAGTCCTAGCGGATCATCAGAACTTGCCTTACCATTTCATTGGAGCAACTTTGATCCTTTTGTGCTTTTACCATTTGGACCTTTTTGGTCCTCTACCTAAATGTAGAGTGGGAATAAATTTTCTGTCATTCTGCAATTATTATCTTAGATGTATCATGTTGTCTGGTATACAACTATACATACAGTAACAGCTACTAACAGTTTAATTTGTACATCAATTAATAACTACTACTATAAATAAGAGAGTCTAGGAAGCAGCTGTCCGTCGACATGCTTGCAGGGGTAATTTTGGTTTTTTCTATTTATTTTGATGTAAAAGCTGTTGTACTTTTTCCTAATTAGACCAAATATCCAGATTACTTTTATTTAATTCTTACCTACACCTGGACACATATGGAAGTGTGACCTCCATTTCACTTTTGACTACTACTCATCTAATAACGTGGGACCCATATCAAATTCATTTTACATCTATCTTTTTCTTTCTTGATTCCTGCACATATTTTCATATAAGACAAATTTCTATTGTAACTACTCTATCAAAATAAAAACTTTAAAAATCTGCTAATACTAATTCTTCTACTGAATAAAATGGAATAGTCTATGTATGATATATAAGTTTGAATATAATTTTATAATGATTTAAAATTGTGATACTACTAATTAAAGGCAATACTCTTAATGCTTGAATAATAATTTTATCCAAAGCAATTATTTCTTTTTTGGTTATTCTCCGGAGAAAGAAAAAATTAGTGTGCTGTAAACATTTTTGGTAAGTTGTTGGAAATTTAGAAAATAAATTTCTTCAAAAGTACTTTATGTAAGAACAACAAAAAATTTAGAAGATTCACATACTGAAATATTTTTTCCCTGCAATTAAGTTTTACATTATTTTAATTTATTCATAGAGTTTACAAAGACTTAAATTTACCAATACCTTAAACTATGCTATTATTTAAGGGGCTGCTTGGTTAAGAGATAAATTATATTAGGGTTAACATTGTAGGTATTGGTGAGAATGTAACGTAGGAATTATGATGCATAAATTAGTAATGAAAGAATTTTAAATATATATAATAATACATAAATTCCTGTATGATTTATACATGTATTATTTATGAAAAAAATAAGAATAACAACATTATATTAATTAATAGTAGTGATTTTTATGTATTTATATTAAGTGGAGAAGATGAAATACATACGTTACTATTCAAATATTGGGTCCGTGCATAGCACGGGCTAAGCACCTCCAGTACTATACATAAAAGCATATAATATATGTGAAAAAGGAAAAGGAAAATAGAGCACAAAAGGGAAAAGATCTTATTTCGGAATAAATTTCATCTGACGAACATTGTCGAACTTCAGTCATGTATAACTTCATAATTAAATGTCAGTTTAATTGGAATGGAGACGTGCAAAAAAAACTTTAAAATAAGTACTATAAATTAAAATTACTACGTCCAAATAAGATATTCCGTGAAAGTTTTACGTTAACATTGATCAGTTTTCTCTGGCTAGGATTCTTTTTCTTTTGTTACCTTCTCAATATATAGCTTGAAAATAAATCTCTTGATATTGACTAATACTACTTTTCGAGGACATAGATTGCATACATGCATTGTATCACATTTTACACAGTTATTTGTTGACTAGCAACCAATGTATAGTAAAGTTGAAAACAAAATAAAGATTGAGAAGGACAAAGATAAAAGGAGTTTGTGTTCTAATAAATGACTTTGATAAAAATCTAATTTAACATTCAAGAAGAGGATATCAAGTCATTAATCACAAGGTGTTAAGACAGAGAATTTTCAACATTCTTCAGTGATAGGGTTGTGGTAGTATTTGTAGCATTCACAGAGAAAGGAAGAAAGAAAATATAATAAATTCTAGTATAAATTCAAAAAAAAGGCCAATACATGCATGTTATGTGGTTATTTATTTCCACCCGGTATTTACATAAAGTCAATAGATACATGTCATGTATTTGTACATAGACTCTCAGCACTTAACCACGGCCAATTAAAATTCATTTTTACTTGGTTATATCACTTATTAACTATAGTATATTTACACGATTTGATATAAACACATTATGCGAGTAAGTATTTAGCTTAATCAACCATAGGTGTTGTTAAGAAGAAGAACATTCAACTTTTCAAAATGGCGATCTTTAAAGAGGAAGAGTATATATGGGTTGAAAACTCTGGACCATCAAAAAATCAAAACAAATTGAACGAAAACCATCATTTTACTTGAAATACTTCTCAAGTAAGTTTTTTTAAAACATGTTTTTCATATTTAAAAAATTAATGATCAAATGATTCCAATATTACAAATATTAATGAGCAAACCAATATTTGCAAATACTAATATTTTTAAAATGTATCATTCTTGAACAGATTGAAAGACTAATTTCTTACTTGGAATTGATAATTGCATTTGTGTAAGAATCATAAGAGAGAGACCACAAAGTTTGTGGCCACTGTCATGGAAACAAATTCATACTCCACATTGAACTACCTTCATAATTACAAAGCTTATCATCATTTATGGCCTCTCAAATTATTTATTGGTATCCATACTTTCCAGATTTTCATAGACAAATTGAAGGCATTTGGAGGACTTCAATGGAAATACCCTTGTTTGTGGCTATTGAAGCAGAGAGCATTTCAAGTTTGTTTATATATAACTTTGTCATTTTTGTTGTACAAGAAGAAGAAGAAGAAAAGGGAAATAGAATAATAATCATAGTAGATATTGCACATTAATAAGTGAGGTTAATTTGATTGAGATTTGAGACGTCAAGTTGTTGGTTGTTGGGGCCATTTACTTTGTTGTTGATTTATCACAAATCACTGTCTACTTGACCCAATTCGTTAAACAACCAGATAAATTTAAATTTGCGTCATATAAATTAGAATAATACTGGATATCGTATTCCTTTGTATTGACAAGTCCAAAAATAATACTCCCTCCGTTTTACTTTATTTGATCCTTGTTGACTTGGCACTCTCCTTAAAAAGCTATCTATTTAGGATTTACTAATTTTTTCTTATTAATAATACTTTAAATAATTTAAGTTTGACTAGTGTTAGTTTATATAGTTATACTTAATGAAAAAGGTAATATTGAAAGAAAATAATGAATCTCTCTTAAATTACTAAAATGGACAAGTAAAAAAGAAAATCTATTTTTAGAATAAGTACCAAGTAAAATGAAATGGAGGGAGTGTTAAGTACAAAGCACTTTTAAAATCTAGTAAGCATATATACTTCCTCAATCCTAATTTATATGATATCTTTGGTTTATCTAGAGTTAATTTAACTAATTGTTAAAGTTAAATTAGACTAGATTACTTTAATAATTTAAATTTAAAATTTTTATATTAAAAAGATATATTATGAAAAGTACTATAACTTGTATTTTTTTCTCATTTCAATATGATAAAGAATACATCTTAAATTATTGATCAAAACTCACATTGTTTGAATCTCAATAAACGAGACGGATGGAGTAATTAAAATATTACTTAACTATTTTTAAAAGGAGGATTCCAGGTAGAAATATTTATTATGATAACTATCTAAATTTATAAATAAAAGGAAATAAATATAGAAAATTAGTTTGCAGCCGAACATCATAAGTGAACCAATTATACCCGGTCTAAAAAGTACGTCCACTATGCCCTCTCCCAACTCACCTTCTTGATATCAAAAGTTTTTCCACCAAAAATAAGATTGATGACAGTGGGAAAAAGGAAAGATTCAAAAGTGACAATGATTTAAAAGGTATACAAAATAATAAATAAAATATTTTAACACATAAACGTAATGAAATTGAAGTAATAAAGACAATGAATATTCATCACAAGATAAGATTTATTACCTTTTTTCCTTTCTTATCCAAGTCATTTTATTGATTCAAATTCAAACTAGTTTGGTCCCATCATTTACCTATTTTGATTGGACCACAGTTGCAAATATTATCAATAATGAATCTTAGCCGTTAAAAGCTAGGTATTTTGGGACCCACTATGTCTTTTTCTCTCTTATTTTAATTTTCAACTAATCTTTTCTCAATCAAGAAATAATTCCTATGTCCTTCAAACAAAAGCAAATTTAAAGCATGTTTATTCTTTTGTCAAAAGGAGATAGGACTTTGAATTTCCCTTTCAGCCTCTTAATTTGACATAAAATTATTTGCCGCCACAAATTTTTTAATATACTACTGATGGGGGGTGCATACAAATGTGTTATCTTTAAGCTATGACTTAATCTTTGAAAAGTTCAATGATTAGTACTACTATGTTATTTTATTTTTTGGAAAATAAAGGAATGGAATTCAGAATAATTGACTAATATTGCTAGTTACTTTTTTTGCACAAAATGAAAAAGAGAGAATAAAAAGAAATTGGTTGGAGGAGTAGATTACTTGTGGGAGAAACGAATCTAATTATATTAGTGTCTATAATTAATTTTTTATAAATAATACTAATCGTTAAGACTTCATTGGTAAGTACTGTCGCGCCCTATTTTGACCTGCTCGGGTCAAAGCGAACTGGGCGTGTTCGAAGGTGATTCTGGGTAAAAGGGTTGAGAGTAAGCACCTAATTATTTTCCACGGTGAATTAGGACACCTAAATATTTAAACTAAGTCTTTTAATGTAAACTCCAATTTTAAGGTCTGAAACTAGCGAGATTCTAGGTAAAGGGTTCTTTATTATCCTAAAGGAAGGGTTAGGCATCCTTTAAGATCAGCTAACTAGGTTATCAGGTCAAACTCAGTTTAATTATTGCTAGAAAAATGCATGTTTTACAAGTATAATAGATTAAAAGATGTTTGCAAATAATTAGTAAATGATGCATTTTATACAAGTCGTATTGAGATGACATAAAAAGAAAGATACATGTAAAGTTTTGAAAAATATGTATTTTGTGACAATAAATTATTTATACTATCAAAGAAGTAAAATTTTGGGAATCATTGAATTGTAAATTGACAAAGATAAACTTATCCAGGAATGATTAATAAAGCAAATAAAGATGACAAAGTTGTTTTTGAAAATTTTGAATACAGCGTGTGAGCCTAAAATAAATAAACTAGCGAAGGATTTCTAAGTTTGAATTCAATCGAGCCTACAAATAAATAAGCTAGCGGCAGTTTCAAATCTTAAACTACCTTATGAATTAATCCTAAGTTTGCCTATTCTAAGCATTTCAATAGTTACATACGTGCGATAAATAATATTACAATACAAAGCGGGGATAAAGTGAATTAAAGAAAGAAATAAAATAAATAAACTCAGAGAATAATTCGTCGTTATTTATTTTAATCCACACTAGTGTCAAGAACAAGCGGGTTAGAAGCGATTAAATACAAATAACTTCATATCCAGTATTCAAAGCAGTGAATGTTTTGATCGCGGAGAGAACTCGAACTTAAATTTTGAAAAAGAACATTCCAATCACGTCGTTGTTGCCAAACATATGACTAATGTAGTTTATTTTGATTGCCTCAGCGATAAGCGATGCCGGGTGAAATAGAAAGATCACTATAATCACGTCGTAGGCTTGAATATATAACTTGTTGGTTATTTTAGTCACCTCGCCTACTAAACATGTTGATCTCGGATAAAGGTTTAAGTCTTCATCATTGCCCGAAGTTATATTTAGTCTTTACATTGTGGAGGCCTCAAAATCGGCAGATATTTTTCATCGGCAGTGTAGTATCGTGTTCAAATCGGAAAATTTTAATCGAACGAAGCGGCGGCGTGCTTGATGTGAAAAGCGAGGCGAGAAAAAGCAGTTTAGAAAATGGCGGTGTCTAGTTTAAAGCAGTAAAGCGATGAAACGGTAATTTGAATCTTGAAAGCGATTTGGAGCAGAAAGCAATGTTTGAAAGGTCGCGGTGTTGATTTAAAAGCGATAAAAATGATAAAAGCGATCAGCGATGTCGAAGCGAGGAGCAAAGCGGAAAAAAAAACAAGCGCTTGACAGGCGCGGTATTTATTCAAAGCATTAAAACAATGATATCCGTCATAAGAAATCTAAAAGCGATAAACTTAATAAAACAATAATATATCCGTTGCGGATATCTAAAGATTAAACTAAAAAAAGCGAAAGCGAAAGCGAAGAAAAGCGCGGCCTCGAATTCAATTTAAATAATGTCGATATTAATAAAGCGATTAAGCGGTGCCAAAGCGGCGGTGAAGCGGTTTAAAATATCAGGCCAGTTACGAAGTGCGAAATATTCAAATCGGTCGCTCGGGCGGTCGATGGCGAGCAGGATCGATGATCCAAACTCGAATCAGAATTTGACACAAATTCGGATAAAGCGATAACAAGAATATGGAATCTGAAAGTGCAGAAATATCCGTCGGGTGTTCGACCAGGCCGGATCGATGTTTCAACGCGGATCAGATTTGACACGGTCAATTAACCCGATAAGAATAACAAAATATAAAATGCAAGAATTAAAATGTTACCCAATAGGTCGACGAGCAGATCGATGTTCCGACGGATCGGTGTTTCAACCAGGAATCAAATAATTTCATCAATTTGGATAACTTGATAATAATGACAATGCGAGGTGGAAATTCAAATTGAGTGGCGGCAGGCAGGTCGGTATTGACCAGGTCAGTGACGGACCGGTCGATGACCGACCAGTGGAGTTTCAACCAGATCAAATAATTTCATCAATTTCGGATAACCAATGATAACAGCGACAACAATCGAAATTTGAAAAATTCATCGGGTCGGCAGGCGAGTCGATAACTGACCGAAATCGGTGATCGAATCAAATTTTAACACCAAATTCGGATAACCAACATACATAAATATAAATGCAAAATTAAAATGTTACGACCAGAATCGACCATTTCTTGCGTCGACTGACTTGAAAATCGATTGAAGAAAATCGGAGAATCAAAATGGGAGAACAAACCTTTTGGACTTGATTCTTGAAACAACAAAGAAGCCAAATGCTTGAAATCAAGAACACAACAAAGATTTATATATTGAATTGTTTTCCAAAAATCCTCGAAAAAATCCTCACAAATGAAGAAACGACATGGGGTATTTATAGGTACTCAACTGACCCAGTTCAACCTCATACCCCTTAAAAGCAATTCAAATTTCAAAATAAAGAGAACAAAAATCGATTTTTGGGGCGTGTTCTTGAGAGCAGCGTTCGGTGTCGAGTAGGGTGGTGGCGATGGTGAAGTAGCGGGGGTAGAGTCTTGGCGGCGATGGGGTAGGCGTAGGGTCTGGCGAGTTGAGAGGGTTGGGGGGTTTGAGATTTCTGATTTTTGTTTTTTTTTGGTTTAAGGGTTTTGGGTTTAGAGAATTAAGAAGCGGGCAAGGAAATGGAGTCGGAGTAGGGGTGTTGGGCAGTCAGGGGGTTTGGTTGGGCCAGCAGTGGGGTTTGAAAAATGGAGGGATTGGATTTTGGGTGAAATTGTTTTGTGTTAGGAAAATAAAAAATGTTATGGGTTGGGCTTGGACGAAAATGGGTTTTAGTTTGGGTTGGGTAGGAATTGTTTTGGGTTAGAAAATAAAAAATGTTATGGATTTAAAAATATAAAAGAGGGGTTTAATATTAAAATATATTATATATTTATATATTTTTTGTAAAAGATGTGAATTATTTAAAATAACATAACGACGTGATAATAATAAAAATATAATATTTGCGAAATGCTTAATGCTTAATAAAAGGGAAATGCGATGCAATTTTGCGAGAAATAAAATATCATAGAATATTATGGATAACTTATGATTATTATAAAATGCAAATGATATAAAATATGCGAATAATAATAATAAGAAGAAGATACACACATATATGCCTATATTTTAAAATTATTTTAAAAGTGAAAAAATATTAAAAATTACAAATAAAATCATAAAAGATGGGACAAAATTGGGTGTCAACAAGTACTCCTTTCTACTAGAAAACAGTCTCTTGCCAATTCTTAAGATTCTTAAACATAATATATTGTATAAGTTTATTTTTTTTCTTATTGGAATATCTAGAAGTGCTTATTTTTCACTAGCTTATTAACAATGATCTTTTCAAGGTGCAAACTCTCGAATATTCTCTTAACAACTTGCTACCTAAACGTAAGGCAAACA
Organism: Anisodus acutangulus; assembly: GCA_029783415.1. Classification (NCBI taxonomy): domain Eukaryota; kingdom Viridiplantae; phylum Streptophyta; class Magnoliopsida; order Solanales; family Solanaceae; genus Anisodus; species Anisodus acutangulus. Next base: position 10,756,056 of record CM056502.1, read on the forward strand.
TAGTGATAATTTCCATAAATATTTTAATTTTGGGAAGGTGTGTGCAAATAAAAAAAAATAGTAGGTCCCACAGTGGAATTATTAAAAGTATTGTGGGAATTTTTTTTTAAAAATAGTGGGTCCCATAAATGGACACTAAAAAAGTGTCCAACTCCACCCTACAAGGCAAAAAGATATCTGGACATAAGTGACCTTCTGGAAGCCAAAAACACCCCATTAAACATATGCTGAGTTGCTGACCTTTCATGGGTCCTATGCTGTTCAATTTAAAAAAATGGGACCAGAAAAGGTCAAAATTGTCAATATTAAAGTTCTACATATCTATCTATCAAAATCCATATAATAATCCAGTTATCAAACATTGAGATTATCAAAATATCCACCATCTAATGATATTATATTAAAATAAGTTTTTGACTTTATACACTCCCTTGTCCCATAAAACAAAAAGAAGATAGAAATAGAAAAATATATTTAATAAAAAATATTATAAAAATATTTTCTCTACCAATTCTTTTGTTTTTTCACTCTCAAGAGAATGAAATGAACTGTGTCACGTTAGCGCTTAGGGAAGTAATAACTCAAAGAATAAGGTAACATAGTTCAAGATGGTCATAGAACTAAAAAAAAATTAGTGTATGATTGAGAATTTCGGACAAGTCTGGTGGTATTTTTATGCTTTTTCTCCTAAATTTTACAGTAAGCTCGAATTGATGACCTACTAAAAATAGAAGTAGGAGTAATTTATAATTATACTACCATATTATATTTATTCAATATTAGTAAAATACTTCAGAGGAAAAGAAAAAGATGAAAGAAAGGCAAGTTGTGGAATCCAAAAGAGAAGTGACCTTTTCAACAAAACTTTTTTTCTGGCTGGGTAAAGTCTGTATAGTGAAAGTGATTCCAAGGACTACACAAAGCAACAAAAATGTTGATATTGTAAATTGCAAAATAGGGGACCTCAATTGAAAAAGAAATCTTATTATAGAGATAGGGTCCTACACTTCACACACATGTAGTGCAGCAAAATCACCCATCCTAATCTCAAATCTATCTAGGTGTGTTCAAAGATAGCCCATTTTATTTACAAATCACACCAACCAATGATAAGCAACTTGCTCCCTTTATTTAAAAGTTGCTAAGATGCTTCATTCTTATTTTCACTAGTCTATTGCACCAAGTCTCAACTCTAGATCAAGGAAAATAGTTTAACTAAAACTCATTAAAACCTAACACTACCTAATAGGCATGTACATAACACAATGAGTTAAAGATATAGTCAACTTTAACTAATTTTGATTTACACCATCTGTATAATTTAACTTGTTATGACAAAGTTACTTGCCATTTATTTTAGGTTATATATCTATGCTAGTACTACAAAGAGTTGCCTATAATTCCTTTTAAATAATCTAATTGAACAATTATTTTTTATAGCATTGCATGAAACTTCAGAGCCGTTGACTTGTCGAAAACAACCTCTATCTCTCTCATGGTAGGGTAAAGACGTCATACACTCTGACCTCCCCTAACCCCACTAAATTACACTAGATATGTTTAGGGATGGCAACGAATCGGATCTGGACTGGATCCTACTAGATTCAGATCCATTTTTCATATCTGGATCCATATCCATTGAATCCATAAAAATCATATCCAAATCTGGATCCATCAGATCCATCGGGTCCACGGATCGGATCTGAATCTACATGTAAATTTTTTTGGCTTGAATAATATTCACATGTTGAAACTTTTATGACAAAATGAAACGCAATCTGATTGAAAAAAATGATTGAGTTCATTCAATCAACTTACACAAACATGACACCATTCTTCCAAAATACTAAACAAAGTTTTAGCATCACAAGAAAATAAAGACGATTGACTTCATTAGTGATGTTGAACAGGTTGCAACTTTGAACTAATTTTTGAAGGCTTTAGTGATGCTACACTTGTAGTTCTACTGATTGACTTCATTAAACAACATAAAACAATGTCAGTCATATATCAAAAGTTTCAATTTTTTTTTTGCTGATAAAACAAATGAGAGAAAGATACTTAAAGTTTACTACTAGCAGATTCAAGAAAAGAAAATTTAAAGAAGAGTGATAATTTTTTTCTTTTTATAGAAATGAAAATATGAAAAACTGCAGAGAGCATATATGTAAAAGAAATGAAACTTCAAAGACAAATTACATGAATGTGTGACTTGTGCCTTATCATGGTTCAATCATTTACCCAATACATAAATTATGAAAAAAAATTAAGAAAATACTTATAAAATTACATTCTAGATTAGGGATATATTTAATAAAAAAAAGATCCACAGATCGGATCTGGACCGAATATGGATCTCAAATACAAGATCCAGATCCAGATCCGATCCGTCAAAAACGAATCCGGGTCCAATCCAGATCCGTCGGGTCCAAATTTTGAAGATCCATATCCTATAAAACGGATCTGAATCCACCGGGTCCAATATCCATTGCCATCTCTAGATAGGTTGTAGTTGTAGCTTTACATGAAACCAAAACTCTTAAATTATCTGCAAAAAATGGAGCTTCAGAAGGATTCTCCAAGTGAGAGGAAATAAAACAACTACTAGGTGACAAGTTCATAAGAGTATCTTTGCAAAGAGAGAGTAACATCATAACCAACAGAGCACCAATGACATAATGCCCTTCCCAAAACAAAAAACAAAAAAACGGATACCTCATTCACGGATTCCCTGTATCTGTCATGACAGACTATTTTCAGCCATAAAGTAAAGAATGCAAAGGAAAAGAATGATATAAAACTTGAAAGCAAATAAAAACTAAAAGAAAATCTTGAGGGCGATCCATTGATATGTGCCAAGACACACACATATACACCTTGCATTACTACCTATATATGTCCAAAAAGATACTACTGTTCAGAAACTGTTCTTCAAGCCAGTAGAAACACCTTTAAGAAGAGAAGGAAAAGAATAATGAATTACTGAAGCATCAGAATTCCTACTGAAAAACTTTGAAGGCAATACAACCTTCACTATTCTTAGATCTTAACACTGACCTGTTCATCCCCCCCCCCCCCCACCCAAAAAAAAGGACAAAAAGGAACCCAAAAACCTTTTTCTTTGCTGAATCTTAACTTCCACCATCAATCATGCAGGAGAGCTGGATCAATTTTCCAGCAAAACATCCTGTGATCATCAAAACCAACCGGACGAGCAGCGCAGCGCTTTCATTTGTGATCTCCCTATAAGCCAGTCAGATTATACACCACGGTAACACATCGTGCAACATCAATCCACATGTTAATTGACTTGCATTCCTCAAAGTCCATGGAGGATCAGTCCTCAAAACCCACATAGTGCCACTTCAAAACTGCTGGTTCTTCATACAAACTTCTGATTTTCATTGATGTGCCTCCGGTTGGCTGGCCCCATCAAGTTGTACACTCCTCATTTCTTCTCAGGCTGCCAGCACGCATGCAAATTGTCATTTCCTGGTCAAGAATTATGTTTCACTTCATGAATTACTTCCCAATTTAATCTAAATCGTTAATTTTTTGCGTTAACTCCTACACTTGTCTACCTAGAAATGGAGCTGAAATGTAAATAAAGGATGACGAGAAACTACTTACCAGCAGGTTGTTTCTGCTCAGCTGGCTTCACCTGAACCGCTGCAGGAACAGGGTGAACATACGAGAATCCAGCAGGCAAAAGTTGATGTTGACTTCCTGATGTTTGTGTTGTATATTGGGCAGCATGAAGGATGCCCTGCGAGGGCAAAACACCACCTTTCATATTATTAGCAGCTGCTGCAGCTGCAATTGCTTTTGCAGGATCAGAAGTGGTGCCACCACCTAGAGTAACAGGACACAAAGTCAACATCCCACTTGATGATGACGCAGCCGATGAACCAGGCGGTTGTTGGCCAGGCTGGTCAGGACGTCGTCTCTGAAGATAATATCCCCCAGTAGGTTGACTCGTAGAACTTGTACCAGTAGAATGCGGAGGTTGAGCTTGTACATACGGACTTGAGAAGAACAGTTGTGCTTGATGCATACTCTTCTGTAAATGTTGCTGTTGTTGTTGCTGTTGCATTTGAGACTTAGTTGCACCACCTGAAGTTGAAGCTATATGATGAGGGTTTCCAAGAATTGATGGCACATTCCTTCCACCAGCTGGAGATGACTTCTGGTTGGGAACTGAAGACGAGGATTTACCCTGCTGCGTCGACAATGATGAGTTTTGGCCAGTTTTATTGCTTGGCGAGGCAGAAGTTGTATGTCTTGGGCTTCCACTAGCACCTTTTGAGATTGAAGAAGTGGTAGGAGAGCCAACAATCATAGGGGAAGAGGGAGACTGGTTATTGTTAGAGGGCTGTTGTCCTTGTGGAGGAGGAGCGGATTTCTGATTCGTGCCAAAAGATATGTGTGTGTGACTTTGCTGGGATCTAATCTGCTGCTGCTGCTGCTGCTGAGAAAGGTTTTTCATAGAAGAATTCGATGACAAAGATGGTGGAGCTTGGGATGTCGATGTTTTGGTAGAACTCTTCCACTGAGGTGACTGTGCTGGACTGCTGTTGTTACCACTCTGAACAAGATTTTGAGGAAAAGCAGAGATGGCATTTGGAAATTTTGAAGCAGCAGAAGCTGATGAAGTCAAGTGTTCAGAATAAACATTCCCGTTACTAGAAGCAGATGTCTTACTCCGAACAGCAACAGCCGCTGCCATCTGATGTTGCTGTTGCTGCTGCTTATGAAGCTGAATCATTTGTTGCTGCTGATGCTGAATTTGAGCTTGTAACTGTGCATTAGGAACATTTACAGCTCCCATAGCATTTGGCATTGCAGCTCGAGCATTCCATGAAGCACCAGATGGAAGATTTAAGGACCTCGATGAGCTATCAATGACACTGTTGGCTGCAATAGTAGAACCAGAGGCATCAGACATATCGGACCTTGAAAATGCAATAGACTGACCAGCATTTCCTGAAGGCTTCATTGTTAAACCTTTTCTTTCAGCATCAGCCCCCGACAGGTCACTGGATCCAGATTTGCCATCCTCTGATATCCTGAAATTCTTCTTCTGCTGCACAGCCTGAGCAGCTGCTGCTGCGGCCATCTGTAAATTTTGCCTCGTAGCTTCAGGGAGACTCTGGAAAATAGCATGATTCTGTGCCATGGACATGTCAATGCCAGGTCCAGCAGTGGCTCCATTGAATGAAGCAAATGACATGGCAAAAGGTTGAGGCGGCACCGATTCTAAACTCGTTTTAAGACCTGGTTGCTGTTGTTGCTGTGGCTTCTTCTCAGTTTGATGATTACTGCCGCCAGCAGCAGAAGAGGCAACACCAAAGTTAGCTGGAGGAGTCATCAAACCAAAGTTTGAGGGATGCATGGGCATAGCAAAATTCTGACTGTACACATTCATTGGTCCATGCGATCTTTTCCTCTCTGCAGTTGATGGGCTATCTTCACTACCCGCCTCATTTTCAATATGGCGTGTCTGGGGGGGCATATGCTGATTCTGTGAATGTGCTGGGGACAGAGATGGATGATTTTTCGTCCCCGGAAAGTTATGCTTATTACCACCACCGCTCCCACCATTAACAGCATTGCCTTGGGACCTCTGCTGCTGCTGCTGCTGCTGCTGGTTCTGCAAATGCTTCTGGGATGAAGAGGATCCACTTGACATGCTTGTGTTTTGTTGACCATGTTGCATTTGTTGCGACTGTGATGTTGGTGGCTGCTGTTGCTGCTGTTGCTGCTGCTGCTGTTGTTGCTGAACCTGGGAAGGATGAATCATCTGGGAAGAATAGAAAGACCCATTGAACAATGGCATAGGCTGAGGATGAGTTCCTCTATAATTCGGAGGTCCTCCTACAGCAGCTGGTATTGGGAAAGCATACGCATTATTCTGCAAGATCGCCAAATACTGAGCTTCATTAGGAGACATATTAGGGTAGTTGAAGCTAATTGCAGTAGCAGCGCCACCCGCGGTCGTTGAAGCATTTCCAGTAGCAGGATTAGATGTGTTAGAAGAGACTGAAGGGCCCGTTGTACTAGGCAACTTAGCAGGACCTGGTCGTACAGCAGCAGCTGCCGCTGCCTGTTGTTGATTTATAGGGAAGATGAAAGCAGGCCCATGCTGTAAATTCATGGGCGGAAAAGAATCAGCAAAAACCCGCCCAAAAATAGAGGAAAGCCGAGAAATCAAGGTGCTAATAAGCTGTAAGAAGAGACTGTACCAGTAGATTATTGGCCGCAACAGGCGGCAAAGCTTGCTGGAGTAATATTTGCTGCTTTCTCTGAGCAGCATCTGCAATGTTTGCTGGTTGGACTCTGTCTTTACCACCATTACTAGGGAAGATGGTAAGCCCCTGACCTTTATCTGGCCCAGCACTTGCTCCCCTCCCAGCTAAGTTTCCATGGAGATCTGCCGATGGCATAACATTGAGATTGGTCTTGGCTCCAAAGAATGGTGCAGTGCCCGCAGCAGGTGGCCAGAAAGGATGCATCTTCATAAATTGCTGAAGGCAATGTATGTTCCTAGCAATGTAACAATGTGTTGCACATCTTTTCGGCCGCGGTTGAGAGAACAAAGGCTGCATAAGTTTTGCAGAGTTAAAAAGGGGTAGAAGCATGATTTGAGTAAAATAGAAGTGAAAGAAATACAAAGTAAAATACCTGCATTGGAGCAGCAGATGAAACTGTGCTTCCATCCATAGCTACAACTCCTTGTAAAGGCGCCATGTATCTGCTGACAGCAATTTGAGTTATTTCTCCAGAACATTTACACCATGGATCTAATACTCTTGTAATATCAATTATAAAGGAGTAGCACTGAAACATAATAAGTCAAGCCGACCATCATACCCCATGGGAGGAAGACCACCAGGCCAGCTAGCCATAGAGATTGGCATAGGTAAAGAGTTGGATGGACCTGAATATAGAAAGATATCACCCCCTATCAGTAAAAAAATCCAGGGGAAGAAGAATTCATTAAACATTCAAGAAAATCAACCTCCCACATCTAACTTACCAGTTTTTTCAAGAATTGATTCTTCTTTAGTAGCTTTTTGTGATGGAGGTGGTTGGTGCTGCTGCTGCAACTTTTGACTCTGCCGCTGTTGGAATTTGCTACTTACACCACTATCCTTTTCTGGCTTTTCCAAATCAAGATCAAGATTAATATTCCTACCCTTACTACTCTCACTTGTCCTATGAGAATTAATTTCTTCCACAGCTGCTTTTGTCTTCTTTTCCTCCACTTCAACACTGACCCTTTCTTCTTTCTCATCCTTGCCAATCCTCTCATCATCCTTCTCTTTCCCAGCAGGCTTCATTTCCTGTACACATCAACAAAAATTATATCCAATTCAATCATCAGATCATCCTCAAAAAAGGAAGAAAATGAAATGACTACTCACAAGTATATTTTCTGCTATAATAGGCTTCTTATCCACAGCTGCTGAGCCAAAATCCATCTCAGCCTCCCTTTCAGGTGATGATCTTAACTGTGGAGGAGGAGCCTAAAAATGGTATTGAAAGATCAATTAAAAAATCACAAAGAAAAAATACAGCAAGATTCTTTTAGGTATATATTCATCCTCTCACCATAAGATCTATCTGAAACTTCTCCTCTCTCTGGCTTTCCACTTCTGAACTGAAATTCCGAGAAACACAAATAATAAGACCAACTGCAACAAGGATTGAAAAGTGCCATAACCAGGAAAAGATCAAAATTTTGAGTATATACTTACACTTTGGCTACTGCAACAACAACAGCATCCTCACGATTACTATTCTCTGTTCTCACAGTAGAAGATTCCTTCTTTGGTGAACTCACTTCCTCCTTGCTCTCCATATCTTCAGGCCTCCTCTTGGCCTCAGATTCCACCTTCATCGGCTCCGGCATCGGATCTGCTGCTGGCGCCGGGGGCAAACTTGGTACAGATGAACTTAAATCATATAAAGAGACACCATTTTGAGCAGCAGATTGTAGGGTCTTCTCCAAATTAGGAGAAGAAACCTCTAACTTCATTGTTGTTTGATCTATCTCCACTTTGGGGCTGCTCCGTACAATCCCAAATCCTCCTTGATTTTCCACGACTTGCCTTGGTCTTTTCCTCTTTGGTGCTACAACCAAAAAAAAAAAACACAACCAAGACTCATCATAACAGAAACAAGACATAACAATTGTTATAAAGATTGAAACTTTGTTATGCTCACCAACAGCAGATAAAGGAGTTGCTGATGAATTTGAATTAGAAACTGGAGATGAAACTCTGGATCTGTTGTTATTAACTTCTCTTGTACTACTGTCATTTGGTCCACTTTCCTTTTTAGAAGGTCCTTGTGACTTCATCAAACCATACAGAACTTCAGCAATCTCAAACTCTAGTTCTTCAGGATTGGATGAAGATGCTTTAGGTGGTGGTGACTTTGCCGGCGGCCTTTTTTGTCCATTAGGCTTCTACACCAACCAAAAAAACAGTCAATTTAATAACTTTAAAAAATTAAAAATTAAAAAAAGGAAAGAAAATCAGATGAAAATGAGACTAACAATTTTCTTTCTGACTGAAAGATTAGAAGAAGATGGTGATAAAGGAGCTGCCGGAGATGGAGATGTAGCCGGAATATTCTGTCTCACCGGCGAAGCTGTTGAAACTTGCTGGTGAATTTGGTCTCCGGTAACAACACCACTGTTACCACCACCACTAGTCCCAGATATCCAATCATGTGACCTCTTTGTAGATGCTAAAAAACACCAAAAACATCAAAAGGGTTGATCAGAAAATCCTCAAAAAAAAAGATAAAATAGAAATAACCAAACAATACAGTACCAGAACGAGCTTTTCTTGGAACAGAAACACCAATCATTTCATCACCAGGTTTCCACACAGGTGCTGCTGTTGCCCTAAAAACTTTACCACCAGCGTTAGGTGGAAAGCTTTTCCTAGGCTGTAAATTATGGTTGTTATTATGATTATGATGATGATGGTTAGAAATTGACGACCCCATAGTCGTCGGTACCGGTACCGGTACCGGAGCAGGCGGATTCGGCGGCAACAACCTTGTATTACTAGCTGCAACCACGTTGTTGGTTGTAGTCTCTTCATCATCATCATCTTCATCATCGTTTACACTTTCTTCTGAACTATCTTCCCCCACCATCAACCTATCACCTCTCCTCCTTTTACTCCTCCTATCTCTATCTCTATCTCGTTCTCGTTCTCGATCTTTCTTCACTCTTTCCCTTAACCTTATAGATTCTTGTATCTCTACACCTCCATCTTCATCTGCAACAACAAAAAAAACAATCAGTTAATCGAAAAACATCAGATTTTTTTTTTGAAGAATTATTTATAGATCTATGAGGGTACCAGGGGAATCTCTAAGACTGTTACTTCTATGTCTACGTCTTGATAATCCATTAGATGTGGCGGCGGCTACCATACCACTTCTTCTTGCTTCTCTGTTCCTATCCATTTAATAATAGTTTTCTTTTTTCCGGTGAAAGAAATAAACTAACCCCAGAAGAGGTCTAGCATAATTCACCCGAATTTATGGCTAATTACGCCGGAAATGGGTTTTCTTGATTTTCCGGCCGGCTAAAAAAACAACCACACCACAAATCAATTCTTTCAAAGATCTTCACTTTATACAAATGGGTGTGTGAATTCTTTGTTTTCTTGGATTTCTTCTCCCTCTTTCTCTCTCTATAGTTGTGTTGTTTGGTTTCTTTCTTCTATTCTCTTCTCTTCTTTCTCTCTCTCTCTATCTTTGGTGCTCTCCTTTTTCTGCTCTCTATCTTCATCAGCTTTTGGCTATATCACACTCTTCAAACCCTCGTGGAAGGTTGAGATCTATCACTTTTGACAATTCCTTCAATTTCCACCGTCCATTCACCATCTAATCCAACGGTTAATATTCCACCTTGCCAGCATGGCATGTGGTTCCACCGTCTGACACGTGTCGGTCATCGCTTTACATGTTCCTGATTTAAATAAAGTTGGGTGTGTGGGTGGGGGGTATGACTGAATATAAGGAGTTTTATTCCGACAAAAAAATATTGAGTATCCCTTCCGTTTATTTTTATTTATTCATTAAACCAAAAATAAAATTTATTTTTATTTATTATCTTTAGCATATCAAAAAAAAATAAGATAAATTTTTTATTTTTATTTTACTCATAGTATTAACTACTCATTTTAAATTTATTAAAATTATGTACGAATATTTATTATTCATTTTACATAAGAAATTATCTATTTACTTATTATTTTTTAATGAATGTAACAAAATTAAGAGTGAACAAGTAAATATGATCAGAAAGTAATTTTAATTTTTACTGGCCCCGGTGTGTGGGGCACTTTTCACGATTGAATGGAACAAACAAAATTTACCCGCAAGTCTCTTTAGGTTACCGGCTATAGCCGGTTATACATGTGTGTGACTGGTAAAATCAAAAAAAACATGACGATAACAAGGAATCTAGGTGACTGCAGAAAATATCGTTTCAGCCGGTCAAATTCATTAGTTTTCAGGTTTTTACTTAACTTTTTTTTCGCAATTCAAAATGATAACAATAATTATGTTTTTTTTGCATTTTTTATTGTCAAGTAAAGTGAGTATTTAGTACTGTCGTCTGTCCAGTTCCTTTTTTCCAGAAATAGACTTGGTGGGTCCCGCTTGATGAAGATCTAGAAATCAGATCAACGGTGTTGATCATCCGTTTGTCTAGTTGGAAACCACCTGAGGCGTTGGATGGATAAGTGACGTGGCCATATGCGGTTGTTTAATTAAATGCTTTATTAGATTCCGACAATTAAGGCCCGAGCCTACGTGGCAGGTTCGGCAAGACCTGGGCCGTTGAGATTGAAAAATCGAACGGTGAGAATTGGCCGGGCAGCGGGAGGAAAAAGAGCAGTCACGGTCACGGAACTTCCCAGACAAAAGGTGGGGCCCGGGAGTTATTTTGGCGCTGCCCGTAGGGAGAAATTAATTATTTATTTATTTTTTACATTTTGCGTTAGCCATATTGGCACGTTCTGTAGTGCTTTGTAGTTTGTGGTAGCTAAGATGTGGACCCCAAACCCCACAATTGTTTATTTATTTATTTATGGTTGAAGTGAAAATAGTGAAGGTAGACAAAACTAGGCAAGTGAATTGAATTTCGCTTTAAACTCGGAAATAATGATTGAATAAAAAGGTGTAATAAAAATTTAAAGGCTGCTTATATAAGATGGTAGATAGACCCACTATGTTGTATGGGATAAGATGTTGGTCAGTTAAGACTAGGGCTGACCAGTGGGCCGGGACGGTCCGATCCCGACCCGACTCCGTCTCGGTCCCGCCCCAACTCCGTCTCGATCCCGCCCCAACCCCGAACAAAAAAAAAATGGTAGCGGGACTCGAACTCGGGACGGGACAATGTCTCGTCCCGCCAGACCCGACCCCGCCCCAGGCCCGCTAGACCAGACCTCGCCCCAGGCCCGCCCGTCCCGAGCCCGCCCCCGATCGACTGAAAGGAGAGGGATGAGAGTAGTCTTTTTGCAGGCCTGGGCGAACGAGGTAGGGTTAGATTAGATGGAGGAGGACCGCCCGAGAGCCCCTCTTTGCAAATATAATTGTTGCACCAACGGCCATTTTAGATTTTGGTCGTTGGGCAACGGCCATTTTTGGCCTCCCCCCTCCCCCAACCCCTCTACCCCTTAATATTTATTTTTAACTCATAAGTTATTATATTTACACTTTAACCCAATTTTCCAACTATAAATAACTCATTTTCTCTTCATCTTTCTCACAAATCTTCCTACAATCTCTCAATATATCTCTCTATAAGTCTACATTGTTTACTAAATATTCAATTTTATTTATTCATTTGGGAATTGGGAGTGAAGTTGGCAACTAGCTTGAGGATCTTCCATCGAGCAAAGTTTCAATTTTCAACCTCTCGATGTTACGTCGGCGTTTGGTACATTCGTTCCTTCATTAAATTATTATTGTATGTTTATTTTATTTAGCGCACTTAATTTTATTATCTTTAATTATTTATTATCATAATTAAAATGAAAGGATTAAGAGGTATGTTTAAGGATAAGAGTGTTTCTTCTAGTAGGAGAAATCAGGGCAAGAGTACTTCTTCTAGTCATCTTATTCCTACACAGGATGATTTTGTTGATACTCAACATTTTCCTACAATACCATTAGATTTAGACGAGGAGCTATTTTCTTGAACTCAAGAAGACTTTAATTTAGACGATGATCTGGATGATACACCCACTAATGTTGATGACAACACACCCACTAGTGCACCTTCAACTGAAATACCTCTTATTCCCCCTAGTATGAGACGAGGTCCAGCAAAACGACCATTAAAATCAGATGCATGGACATTTTTGATAGGGACGTAGAAAATCAAGTAGCTATATGTAAAATTTGTAAAAATATTTTAAAATTTAAAACTGGAAAAGGTCACGGTGCGACGGGGGGTTTAATTAGACACGTAGTAAGTGCTCATCCAGCTAGGTATGCCCAATACTAGGCTTCAAAACCGGCAAGAACGCCGCCTCCATCGGGACAAGGTTCACATACGACATCGTCTCCAATCTGCACATGGTCAAATTAACCCTATGACGGGGGGAATTATAGGCCCTAAATACAATAAACATAGAGATAGGGAAGCAATATCAAAATTAGTTGTTGTGGAGGGTTTGCCTTTTTCATTTCCTTCATTCCCGGTTTTATTCATTACATTAGAGATCTATATAATCTTGTTTTTAACGGTTTTCCTAAATCAATTGTTAAGAGAGATGTATTTAAATTCGCGTATGAATATCAACAATATTTACGTTATTCATTATATCATTTTAATGGCAAGTATCTATCACGTCGGATATAGGTCGTAGTACTAACGGCCATGATTATTTAACTATAACTTGTCATTGGATAGATTATAAATGGTCTATGCAAAAACGTATCTTAGTGTATAGATATATAGATGATAGGCACACTGGTACTTTTATTGCAGATAATATTTATCAAGTGTGCCATTATTACGGAATAACCGATAAAATTATGATTATTACATTAGATAACGCTTCTTCTAACAATTACACAATTACAATTTAAAAAAATAGTTTAACTCCATCTTTTCCAGATCATTTTCATATAAAATGCGCGTGCCATATATATAACTTAATTGTAAAGGATGATCTATCACTTTTTGAAGACATTCTTAGTAAATTACAATTTGCTATAAACTTTATTTTTAAAAGTAATAAAGTACAACGAAGAAAAGAATATAAAAAAACTTGTCACGATTGTGGACTATCTTATAGAAAAATTCCACTAGGTGGAATTCTTTATACGAGCAACTACTTGTTGCTTATGACTATAGAAAACCTATAATTTTATTTTTTAACTCTCATAATCAAAATTCAGCTGATATGATTGTAGATATTGATTGAGTAAAATTTTCCGAACTTATTGTATTTTTAGAGAAATTTTTTCAAGCAACAAAAGAATTTTCCGGTATATATTATCCTACTATTTCAACTATGTTATTTTATATAACTCTAATATTTTTATTACTTAGTGAATATATGAAAAAACCAGCTTATATGGCAGCTATTAAAAAATATTTATCAAAATAAAAAAATATTTTATTCCTATTCCCTCTATTTATATTATTGGTTATGTATTAAATCCGACTATTAAAATAGACGGTACTAAATCACTAATTGAAACTATTTACGATTGTATAGAAGTACTACTACCTCCAAGTCCCAAAAATCTAAATCACTCACCACCTATTGAACAAACTAAAGAAGAAGTGTTGTCTAGCGTAGAACACTAATGCAAAACAAAATATAGGTTTTATCAACAAGAAAATGCTAGTAACTTACCGGCTTCCATACCATCTTCTTCATCTTCAACACAACCTCACAAAAGACATGTTGTTTCTGCGGCTAGTATTGAAAGCCTCATAAATAGAATATGCGGTCGTACCTCTACTACTAACCAAATTAGCGAGTTGGATATTTTTGTTTTGCAGGGTTCTGTACCGTACCAAGAAGTTATCAATCAAGATGAACATGAAGACTTGCTGAAATACTGGATGGGGAATGAGAAGACATTTCTGACACTTTCATTGATGGCCTGAGATGTTTTGAACATTCAAACGTCATCAACTGCGTCTGAAAGCGCTTTTTCTGCTGGCAGATATCAAATAGGAGATCACAGACACTCATTAGCCGGAGACAGCTTGGAAATTGCAGTATTATTCAGAGATTGGATACGAGCGGAGCGGAGAAGGTGCGGTCAACCGGAGATCAACGAAGAAGAAGACGAAAACTACAACGAAATCTTATCCGAAGGTGGTGGAAGCGACGTGGATCAATTTGACCAACAAATATCAATTCCAACCGAAGAACCACAGGAAATTATCAAGCAATTAGAACAGGTTTTTTTTAGAATGTAATTTTTTTAATTGCAATTTTATTATGTAATTTGCAACTTTTGAACAACACCACAAAGTTGCAATTTAGATTTTAGACAATTGTATTTGTATTACAAAAAAATCATATGTCTATTAAATAATATAAGAGGCACAAAAACAGTCTTGGGATGTTTTTATTACACTATATTGTCTTGTTTATTGAGTTTTTTTTATACATATGTTATTTAAAAAAAAAGGAAAACACACCGGAACCCGCCCCGATCCCGACCCCGCCCCGCCCCGATTCCGACGGGATCGGGATCGGACGGATCGAGCAACTCCCGCTGCAGACCCCGCCAGACCGCTAGACCCGATCCCGACTTCGCTGTCTCCGCCCGACTCGACAGACCGAGCCCCCACCGCCACCTCTAGTCAAGACTTCGCACATCCAAAGATGAAAGTCGCGGAGATGAGGATACTGAGATGGATGTGTGGGCATGCAACGAGGGATAGGATTAGAAATGATGATATTCGGGACAGAGTGAGAGTGGTCTCGGTGGAGGATAAGATGCGGAAAGCGAGGTTGAGACGGTTCGGGCATGTGAAGAGGAGAGACGTTAATGCCCCAATGCGAATGTGTGATAGGTTAGCTATGGACGGGTTCATGAGGAATAAAAGGTGGGCCGAAGAAGTATTGGGGAGAGGTGATTAAACGGGATATGGCGCACGTGCAACTTTCTGAGGACATGACATTAGATAGGAAATTATGGAGGACGCGAATTAGGGTAGAAGGATAGTAGGTAGTTGATCGTAGTCCTACTTAAGCTTACATACTGGTAGTTGTAGTGTATTATGGTAGCCCTGATTAGCCTATCAATACTAGTAGGCGCAGTATTGTTTTATGGCCACATGTCCTTCGATTTCTGCTGTTGTATGTTCGTTTGTGTACTTTATTTATCTTATTTACCTACGTTAGTTATTGCTTATTTTTTTCAGAATATTTTATCATGGCTTATTCGCTTTTGTTACTCTCATTTTCATATTGCTGTAAATTTCTTATCCGAATCTGACCATTTCTCTTGCTTTGCTTGTGCCTATGCTTTGTCTTGAGCCGATGGTCTTTCGGAAAAAGCCTCTCTACTTACCAAGGTAGAGGTAAAGTCTGCGTACACTCTGTTGGAAATTTACCTTTGGTGGGAGTTGTGTCCACCCATCTTTAATGACTTAAACACTAGGGTTCCGCATGTTGGAGACTTTGATTCTTCACACGTGCATAATCTACTAAGTGAGTAGATGACCGTAGGGCCAAGGATTGTCAAATTTCATTGAGAAATGAAAGAGATATTGGTCCACGAAGTGAGGTGTTTGAAGCATGAAAATGTGGTATAGACCAATTCTCCCTCATCGGAGGGGGAAGGAAGATTTGTTTAGTTTATAAGTCTCAAAATTGGCTAAGGGTTTGGGACCCCAAGGTGTAACCCATGTGTTTGAAGGAGGGAGAACCTTGATGTGCTTTGGTTTGAGGCTAAGCCCACACGCGCGCCGCCGCCGCGCGCCCGGTCCGGCCTCGGGCATATTTACATCATGGCACATTAATTCAGTCATTTACTTTGTTGAATTACTCCTCACTAATTGTCATTATATTGTCATTAACAGTAATTAGCTGGACAGTTGACTTTACAAACCAATGTATGTTTGATAAATCAAGCTGTTTTAATTTAGTAGAACACTCGAACTCAATGATTCTCCTTTATTTGTTTAATTTGATAAACACAACACTACTTAAAGTTATACCTCTTATTATACAAATTCCCAACTTTTTTCAATCAACAATATTACACTATTATTTTCGATACAAACTATAATTTGTTTTGAATTTTTTATTTTTATTTTTTTTGTGCATGTGGCATACCATATATTTATTATAATTGTCATTCATTCGAATAGCTAAAACAAAGTTTGAATAGAATTTAGTGTTATCTTTCTGTGTTCAAAGCGGTAAAACAGAAAAGTAGAAGTAACAAAAATTATTTAGGAGCTCACAATTTTCTTGTGACCCTTCATAACTTTAATTCTCTCATAGTTGTCACGAAACGGGAATTAATTCCTCTCAAAATAGAATTGAATAACTATTCCGTAATAGTGGCAAAGCAAATTGTAGAACTTAAACGAACTCAAACGAACTCAAATAATTGAGCAAATTACATTGTACACTTATATTTTTACTTTAAAAAAAAAAACGTAAACCACATAATAGAGATGGGAGAGTTATACTTAATTTTCAGCAAATCAAAAATTGAGGTGAAACCTCAAAATCTATAGCCACGAATTGGGTCAATCATTCATATCATTTTACCAAATTCAAATTCAAATTCAAAGCCACGTCGAACGATAATGACTACCGAAGGAAAGACTCTTCTAACTCTTAAAGAGTTAGAAAAAGTATTTCTATATATTTGCATACTAATTTTCCTTTCCCTATCTAATGAGGGACAAAATTCTTTAGTAAAAAATAAGCATTTCAAATATTTCATTTTCAATTCACACCTCAACTAAAATCCCAACGATTAGCCGGAACACTTATAGTCTAGGAATAACGCAATCTCACAGGAGGGCTTGTGATCACAACACAATAGAGGAATCTCGAGTCCCCATACTCATGTATACCGTCAGCACGATTAAAATTATGTGGTTCTAGTGCAAAATAAATTAACCTTCGAAGATTCAGTGCTTTCACGACTACATAAAAGATATTATGACTTTAACACACTTATATCGGGCAGACAATATATAAATATAAATTTTGGAATTTCATATTTTGCAACTCATAACGACAAAAGGCTCGATTTTGAGAGAAATTTCAAACTCATTTTTATCTCTAGCCGGATTTACTTGTTATCATATGATTAAGTCCCTTAGCCAAAACTTGTGACTTGTTATAGTCTAATGGACCACATTTACATGCTATTTCATGGTATGTAATAGAATATTTAAAGAAATATGTTACTTGATTTTATTTATCAATAATTTATAATATATATTGTAGTACAAGAATATCTAAACTAGGTAACTAATCAACCTAATTACAATATGAAATATAATTCTAACTAAAATAAGAGATATACAATTAATGTAATAATATTTGATAAATATTATATTACACCCCCGCAGTCGAAGCGGGAGGCTCACGAACATTGAGACTGGCTCGAAAATCATCAAACAGTATGCGCAGAAGTCATTTGGTGAAGATGTCGGCAATCTGATAACTAAAAGGAACATGAAAGACACAAACATGACCACAGGCCACTTTTTCGCAAACAAAATGAATGTACATCTCAATGTGTTTGGTGCGCTGATGTTGGACAGGATTGCCGGAAAGATATATCGCACTAATATTATTGCAGTAGACCAATGTTGCCTTTTGAATCAGGCAGTGAAGCTCAAGTAGAAAGTTACGGATCCAACAAGACTCAGATACGACGTTGGCTACACCTTTGTACTCTGCTTCGGCACTGAATCAGGATAGTGTAGGTTGCCTTTTGGTAGACCAAGACAATAGGTTATCTCCAAGGAAAATGCAGTAACCAGACGTGGAGCGTCGGATATCAGGACATCCACCCCAGTCAGCATCCGAATAAGCAGTGAGACCAGTGAGTGCGGACATGTATAGATGTAAGCCAAAGTGAAGTATGCCCTGGACGTATCGTAAAATACGTTTGAGGGCATGCATGTGTGCTTCCGTCGAATTGTGCATGTGCAAACAGATTTGTTGCATGACATAGGATATGTATGGTCTCGTGAATGTGAGGTACTGCAGGGCCCCAACTAGGCTACGATAGTGAGTCGGGTCTGAATACGAAGGGCCAGAATCAGCGTTGAGCTTGGAATTAGTGTCCACTAGCGTGTGGGATGGCTCACAAGATGTCGTGCTTGCACGGTCAAGGATCTATTCAACGTATTTCATCTGACATAGAAACAGGTCGCCAGAATGGCGAGTGACAAAGATGCCCAAGAAATAACTCAGGGGCCCCAGATCCTTCATAGCAAACTCAAATGAAATGAAAAACACAATGGACCGGAGGAGGGCATTAGATGATGTGGTGAGGATGATGTCATCAACATATAATAAGAGGTAAGACATGTATGTACCCTTGTTGTAGATGAACAGGGAATAATTGGATTTACTGTGTGAAAAACCGATAGATGAGACATAATCGACGAACAGTTGGTACCATGCTCGAGGAGTCTGTTTTAGTCCATAGAGCAATTTCCGTAAGACACACAAAATCCGGATGAATATGATCCATGAAACCCATACAATGATGCATATATACCGTTTCATGAAGATCCACATGTAAGAAAGCATTCTTGACATCAAGCTGGTAAATGGGTCAAAACTTGGATAGGGCAATGCTAAGGACGGTTCGGATGGTTGCGGGCTTTACGACTAAGCTGAACGATTCATCACAATCCACTCCCACCTGTTGAGACCTGTCATCATCTACAAGACGGACTTTGTACCTCTCAAAAGAATCATCAAATTTCTTTTTATGTCTAAAAATCCACATATAACGAATAATGTTAGCATAAAGTAGACAGGGTACTAGGTCTCACGTCTTATTATCAATAAGAGCATTATATTCGTCAATCATTGCAGCTTTCTAATTTGGATCGAACAAGGCATCCTTCGGATTACGAGGGACATAGGAAGGGACAACTGAAACGGATAGGTTAAACAATCATTTAGGTTTGGAAATTTCGTTCATGACACGAGTTTCCATTTGTCCGAGATGTGCCTCGGGATGCAGAATAGGAGGATGGAGAGGTGTCACGGAACTGCCAAGAAGAAGAGGAAGGGTAGAGGTGGCGGGATTGGCTGGTCAAGGCTTGGTTTGCTGAGAGGTGCCTACGGTATCACCCTGAGATGGGCTGTTCTGAGCCACCGTCGGCTGAATCGGATGGGCAGTGTATCCCGAGCTGATTGTGGTGTGTTCGGTTGTCGAGGACTGGGACGTCGGATTATGTAAATGATGAATTAGAAGGGAGTTCAGACCATCATTTAGGAACTCGTAGAAATGCCGAGGTGGCGAGTTTAGTGAGGCAAAATGGAATTGAGACTCATCAAATAGGATATGGCGTGGAATTATTTTACGGCTTGATAAGTCATAGCAAGAGTAACCACGATAATTGGTGGGGTAACCCAGAAACACACATGGAAAAGATCGGGGTTGGAGTTTGTGAGTGGTCGGATGGAGAGGATAGTAGAGACATTCGAAAATACACAAGTGTTGGTAGGAGGGGTTCCTACGAAACAGAACTTGAATGGGCGACCGTAGAGCTAGAGACTTGTTTGGGATTATGTTGAGGAGATAAGTGGCCACAGAGAGTGTGTAATGCCATAATTGAGGGAAAATTGGGGCATGGATAAGTTGGGCACGAATTAGTTTATTTATGGTTTGGATTTTCCGTTCTGCTTTACCGTTTTGGGAGGAGGTGTGAGGGTAGGAAAAATGAAAGGTAAGACCATTTTTAGAGCAAAACTGTTTGAATTGGTTATTATCGAATTCCCTGCCATTGTCACATTGAAAACATTTAATGCCCTTTTCAAATTGTGTTTTTACGAAAACACTAAATGAGGAAAAATTGGGTAGACTTGAGATTTATTACCGATTGGAAAAGTCCATAGAAAATTAGAATAATCGACTAAAAATAACACATAATATCGATGGTCAGCCGTACTTAAAACAGGGGAAGTCCACAAATCACTATGTATTATATCGAAAGGCATTAAAGTATAATTTGTGGATGCATAAAATGGTAATTTAACATATTTCCCAAAAATACATGATTCACATATAGGAGTCTTAGAAATACGGTTGCATTGAATAAAATTATTGTTCTTAAAGGAGCGTAAAACAAAATCTCCTGGATGTCCCAATCTAGAATGTCATAAGGAAGACGAAAGAGCAGCAAAGGTTGATGGAACTGAGGTTGGTTTGTTGACGCCATTTGAAATAGGGTAAAGATCTCCGGTGCTGTCACATCTCATTATTCGCCCCCTTGTCGTAAAATCCTTCACAGAAAAACCAAAAAGATCAAAGTCAAGGGAAAAATTATTATCAATTGTGAAACGTTGCACATAGATTAGATTCTTAATAAGTTTAGGGGCATGTAAGACATTTTTTAAAATTAGTGGTGGATGTGGATAAGGATGAATAACCAAAACTACGAATAGGAATGTCTTGTCCACTACCAACAATAATATTCTGATTTAAATTACTCAAATTGGAATAAGATGAGAGAGTACCTTGTGATGCCGTCATGTGAGATGTAGCGCATGTGTCCATATACCAATTTTTGTCTGAAGCGTTAAGTGACATTGTGTTAATAGCTGCTTCAATGTCAGTCGGTACATAAGTTGATGGTGGGGGGCCTGTGCTGTGTAGGCCTGTTGTGGACGTGGGCCGAGTATGCCAGGTTGGGCCTGTCGGGTCTGAGGTAGAGTCCACGAGGATGTCGGATACTGGCAAAGAGGAGAGACACATAATGGTGGGGGCTACGCGGCCCACGGAGGGCAGGCAGCCTATGGCGGAGGCTTCTGCCACTACTGCGGTTGTTGTTGGTTATTTCCTGCCTGTGGGGACTGTCCCTTCCCGCCGTCGTTGCTGCCAAAATTCCATCTATCGTGGCCATTGCCAGACTGCCACCCTCAATGGTTGTTACGGGTCGATCCGGCCTGTTGCGGCTCTTCAGGTCGGCGGTTCTAGCTTCCGGAATTGGAGGCCCTGCCATCAGTGTAGGGCCCGACGGTGGTAGTGAGGGCAGCATCTGCAATGCTGGCCTGAGTGGTGATGCGTTTGATTTTCTGAGTTTCTTCAAGAATTAACTTCGAATGGGCCTCATAAAATGGTGGTAACAACGTGCATTGCTGAAGGAGCAATGCCATCATAGGATTCGTTCAAGCCTGTAATAAGTTGCATGACCAATCGTTGATTAGTGACTGGTGCGTCAACGTTGGAGAGTTGGTCGGCAAGCATCTTGAGTTTTTGGAAATATGCAGATTCGTTTGGAAATCATCCTGATGAACGTCCTTGAACTGATTTTCAAGGTATAACGCACGTTGAGTTTTGTTGTCGTGAAAAATACTTTCCAAACGTTCCCACGTTTGGCGGGCAGTGGCATCAGTCTCAATGATTGTATGCAACAGATCATTAGAGATTGTGTCGTATATCCACTGGAGGACAACGACATCCAAACGAGACCAAAGGGCATCATCAGAATTCGAAGCCGATGGTGGGTCTGTGAACTTCGCTTTAGGATGCATGATGTGGTTGATAACTTCGTAGACACGACAATGGATTTTGAAGAGTTCCGCCCATAAGGAGTATTGACCCTTTTCTATCTCAAGAGTCACATAGATGAAATTTTTAATGTTGTTGACTGCAAGTGCATGATGAAATTTGGTTTTGTCAGCCATGGAGGATGAAATTTAGGAGGAGAAGGGAGAGGAAGTAGCCGAAAAAACTAGGGTTCCGTCGTGGGGGATGGCGGCCGAGAGGGGTCGGCGGCGTGGTGGGTATTTTGTGTAGGGTTAGGCTACTGATACCATAAAGGAATATGTTTATAGATAGTTATGACTTTAATTTGAATCATGACACAACTAATTTAGTTGACGACAAAATTGAATTAAGACTGTACATTTGTTGTATAATTGAAGTGAATAGGCCCTTGGTCAGTATTCATTAACCAAAAAACAATCCCAAAACCTCTTTAATCCTTAATATTTTTTCCATTCCTTAGCCACAACGTCCATTCATAATTGGAAGGCAATTACACGCTGCAATTTTAGGATAGGTACACTATTTGACTTAGGCATGGGCGAAAAGTTGAAAAAATGTGTTAACCACATAAAATTTTCGCAGTGCGATTAAATATAGCGGCCACTTGGCTGAGGTGCATTATGCGGCGATTAAAAATCTCCAACAAAATAATTTTCTTTCCCAAAGTGATATGTTAGCTTTAATAATCTTAAGTAATCTTGGTCTTATACAATGTATATGTATTTATATATATGTGTGCATATCATAGACTTGGACATTTACTAATAGCCTCACGGTTAGGAATTACATGTTATATAGTGGTACGTATTAAAAAGAATTCATACACGTGTGGTTACATCGAAACATATTAATTTTTCATGATTAATTAATATATTAAAGTTAATATATATTAACTGATCATGATTAATAGAAAAATGCATGTAAAACATACATGTCATGTGTTTAGTGATTTGTGGCTTGACTTAATGAAATGATAAAAAAGAGACGGTCACTTGGCTAAATTATACGATTATGCATAGATAATGAAAAGTTAGAACCAAATATACTCTCTCCATAAACAATATGTTGTTTATATTTTTAAGTAACTTTGATCTTATAGAATTGATAATATTAGAATATTACGTTTTAAAATAAATAATTGTCTAAGCATAACCATTTATTAAAATTCCTGAGCCTGACTAATTAATTTGACTGTCACAATTAAAAGACAAAAGCATCCAATGCAACCAAGTTGTATTTAAGATAATACTCAAACTTTCATTGCATATTGTCGGGGAAAAGTAACTCACAATTGGAATAAAGTTAAAACTAGAATTGTTTGCCATTCTATGTAAATGGTAAAATATTGACAAATTATAGGTCCAGAACGAAATATTCTGTCCATTTCAGGTTATAAAAAGAAGAATGACTTTAAAATACAAGCTAAATATGTATCAGATACGAAGAGGATCCACCCGCAAGGGTAGCCAAGTTGGTGTAGCAGTAGAGTGCGGGACCACAAGGTCACGAGTTCGATCCCCTGCATAAACCTTTTTGGTTGAGCCTGTCACACATGGCTTGCCAAGTGTGGTTAATCGGCTGACGTGATTTGCAGGCTATTGCGTCAGTTCGGGATTTACCCTGTGCGCACTCGAAAGAGTAGCGGCTGCGGGTTCCTTCGTCAACAAAAAAAAAATACGAAGAGGATCCTATAAAAGCATCTCATTAGGAGAAGGGGGAAAAAACAATTTGCAAATTCCTACTAGGAGCATATGAATATTATTGTTTTAATTCCTTTTTTTAAGTAAAAACTTTAGGAGCAAGGAAAAAAGTAAGAATAGAAATTAAAGGAATATGTTTCTTGATTTTATTGATGAATGATTTGTTATTAATCTATATTCCAAAAAAATCAGTAAATAATAATATCTGAAAATAAACAGAATAAGTGTTGAAAAATAAGAATAATTTTTCAGAATATAATCGAGCCCACTTAGTTCAAAGTGTATCCTTAAGGAAATTGTTCCCCTCACAGTACTCGAGGTTGATGGAATATCCCCTCCAAGGATAGAACGATTATCTTACCAGAATGGTAGTACTTCAAATTCAGGTAGCGGCGAAC
The DNA here is from genome assembly GCA_029783415.1 of Anisodus acutangulus. Classification (NCBI taxonomy): domain Eukaryota; kingdom Viridiplantae; phylum Streptophyta; class Magnoliopsida; order Solanales; family Solanaceae; genus Anisodus; species Anisodus acutangulus. Next base: position 10,779,934 of record CM056502.1, read on the forward strand.
CACTCAACGGCAGTATATCACACAGAATTTATTTGTGCAGAAGAAGAAGAAGTTTGTGTTGTTCAAAATTCGTAAGTAAAATTCAGAGGAATCAAACGAATTTATAGTCATGGAAGTACTGTTTCTGAAGGTTTGCAACCCTTCTGAACAGCCACTAAAAACTGGTGGGAAATTTAAATGTGGTAAAGAAAATGGGTCGCGGGTCAGACAAGCGGATCCGGGTCACTAACGGGTAGGATTGGATAAGTTAATTAATTTAATTAAATAATAATTAAAAATTAAAGAAAATTTGGTCCAAAAAGATTATCAATCAATCAGATCATTTGACCAAATCCAAATCCAAATCCAAATCCAAATCCAAATCCAAATCTGAAGCCGAAGCCGAAGCCGAGCCGAGCGACGACGACGGCGCGAGGGGAGACCCTCTTCTTAACCCTTTAGCGACAAGAAGGAGTACTTCTACTTATAAGTAGAAGAACTTTTCTTTCCACTACCAATGTGGGACAAATGTTTATTTTATAAAGCAAGAGGGAACTCTCACTTTTCTTTCCACTACCGATGTGGGAAAACTCCCACTTTTCTTTTCATCATTTCCCATTCACCAATATCAATACCCAACATGATTTACAATATATATAAGGTTATAAGAATATTTACTTTGATATAAACTAGGTAACTAATTAACCTAATTACAAAAGGATTATAATTCTATCTAAAATAAAATATATACAATTAATGAAAGAATATTGGGAAATATTCTATTACACCCCGCAGTCGAAGCGGGAGGTTCTCGAACACTGAGACTGGCTCGAAAATCATCAAATAGTATGTGTGGAAGTCATTTGGTGAAGATATCGGCAATCTGATATCTGGAAGGAACATGAAGGACACGAACTGGACCATAAGCCACTTTTTCACGAACGAAATGAAAGTCCATCTCAATGTGTTCAGTGCGTTGATGTTGGACGGGATTGCCGGAAAGATATATCGCACTAATATTATCATAGTAGACCAATGTTGCCTTTTGAATCGGGCAGTGAAGCTCAAGTAGAAGGTTACAGATCTAACAAGACTTAGAGACGACGTTGGTATCACCTCTGTATTCTGCTTCTGCACTGGATCAGATAGTGTAGGTTGTCTTTTGGAAGACCAAGACAATAGGTTATCTGAGGAAAACACAATAACCAGACGTGTGTGTCAGGATATCCACCCCAATCAACATCAGAATAAGCAATGAGACCAGTGAGTGAATACATGTATAGATGTAATCCGAAGTGAAGTATACCTTGGACGTATCGTAAAAAATGTTTGAGGGCATGCATGTGTGCTTCCGTCAGACTGTACATGTGCAAGCAAATTTGTTGCACGGCATATGATATGTCTGGTCTCGTGAATGTGAGGTACTGGTGTCACGACCCGACCCGACGGGCCGCGACTAACCGCCATAATGACGTCATTATACTAACTTGTCACATATAATCCAGCTAACACTTAATGGGTCTGAAATCCGGCAGCATAACGTCGCAATAGCAACATATGCCAGGGTAGGCAAGCCGACAAGGCTGCCTTTACCCCCCGAATATACATGTCTCCTGAGGAGTCACAACCAGCCAACACAATATCACGCATGTTTGACAAGGCTGCCCAGATAATATAGCGAAGCCGACAAGGCCGCCAACAGATAATATAATCGCGGGTAAGCCAGACAAGGTCAGCTGACCGGCATACTAACGTATATACATGGAAACACCCCAAATCGAAATACTGATAGCGACCAAAATAAAGTCATAATCCTTACATAAGTACAACCCACCACTGTCTACAGACCTCTATAAGAAGAATAACGACATATGATTTTATTTGCGGGTAGGGCCGTCGTGCCCTAAATATGAACATAAGTCTAAGAGATTCGGTACCAAAATAATGAAAGCCCCTGGATCAAAGGAGTTTCAACCCTTGAGTAGGAACTTAGGCCCGAGGTTCACCAAACCAAAACATGTACCTGCGGGCATGAAACGCAGCCCCAGGAAAGGGGGTCGATGCAATAATGTCTTGAGTATGTAAAACATGAAGTCAGAAAAGAGATCATAATTAGCCAACAGTAAAGCAGAAGATCGATATAAAAATGAGATTCAAATCCAACTGCCATAAACCATAAAAGTCGGTTGTGCATTATAAAATGAGAGTCAAGTCAAGAAAACATGAAGGCCTGTCCCATAACATATATATATATACTGTAGCGTAACTCACCACGAATGTCGGGACTCGGTGGAATCATATCATAACCTGGCCCATCTTGGGGACTCAGTAAATCATCCGTCATCATGGATCCATCCTCGTAACTCACCTCTCTAGTGAGGTCTCGGTGAACAATCTGAGGTTGTGCAGTCGTAACCCGCCCTTAGACTTCGGTGAGGTGATGTAGTAACACTTAGCAGTAGATATCATGAGTAACCATATGTAAGTAAAAATTATCATTTGACTCTCAATCAAATCATTGTAATAAAGTCATAATAAACCCTTTTGAAAAAATCATAGACACTTCTCATAACAATCCTCATTAGGAATTAAATCAGATAAGAATTAAGTCGTCACTTGTGCTTTTTCATTAAATCATGCCAAAAGAAAGAAGTAAGAGTTTCACATACCTCTTAGGCGAACTAATCAACTCAATATTAGAGTATGCCTCGTTTTAGAACTTCAACCTTGTTGTCAATTTATCTAAGTTCCACTGGTCCTTGTAAGCTCTATGAATGATTATCTACATCATACAGATTAATTACATCACAATCGAATCAACACATTAAAAAGCAGATTCTTGGGAACATTCTAACGAACACTCTGAACGCATTAGAACCTATATTCCTTTTAAATCTAATCATGTGTAGTGAAACATCCCACTCTCTTAATCCTCCTTCTTATACTACTACAATCTCCAAACAGCAGTACCACAATTTCACATGCAATCGATTAACTCCCAATTACAACAAAGGCTAACGATACCCAACCCAAATTAGCATTTTTCGACAATCGTCTTTAGAACTAATAGCAAGAATCAAGTCTAGAACTTGTACAAACTTAGAGAATAAATAAGATTACCTCTCTTAAACGTGACGCATCAATCGTCGAACTGTCATCAGCGACTTCCGAGCAAAGCTGAAACAGAATCCCCAAAATCGATTCGCGCCAGAATCCTTTCGCATTCAAGGTTTCTTGTTTAGCTTCTAAGTTTCTAAGCTCGTTCTTGGATTCGATTCTACTGGAATCAAAGCCCAGAACACCAAGAATTCTCCCTCGTTTGGGTTATATGAAAGCTCCCGAAAATCCCCCAATTTTTGGTCGAAATTTCAGAAACCCATCAACTGAGCTTACTCTTGTTGCTAGAAATGAAATTGGTGAAGGAATTTGGTAGAGATGAAGAGAGCACATTGAATGATCCATGAGAAGAGATGGAGTTGAAGAAATGGAGAGAAAAAAATGGAGAAGGAGGGCTTATGGTTGCTGTCGATCGATCGGTTTGGGGGCTTAGCCACCCCAAATCGTTTTAAACACATACACGATAAAATCCCACTATATATTGTCCCCCTCTTTAATTGATTAATCCCACAATTAATTAATTATACACACAATTAAATTTCCGGTCTCCAATTATTTAAATCCCGACAATTACTAAAATCATCTTATGTCAATATCATAATTCCCGTAATAAAAATACTAGTATATACTCTCTTCGGGGACACACAATTTATTCAACTCCGTCGTCACTCTTACTAAATCTCAAAATTATTTCGGGATCACGCCCTTTTATAGACTAATCCTCTTATTAATATACACAAGTACAACGAAAATTTTCCCGAGTCCGGGTCTACTCACCTACGTTATGAGTTCAACTGCATCTAAAATACAGGCTACATCCTCCCCACAGAAACATTAATTCCTCGAATGTCGATGTCTAGTGCGACTAATTCTAACCTTTGACACCATACAAAAGAATACACCAATTGTTATTCCAATTCATCAAAAATAAGTGCGACATTCAGGGGATTAATTCGTGACTATCTTTAAACGTGAGGCGGTACATATCAATTTATAACTACTTCTAAAGAAATAGACTCAAGTTTCATATCCAAAATAAACACATAGTGACTACATTCCTTAAATTCAAACAATAGATAAAGGAGGTAGGGTCCTAATATCTAATTTTAGAGTTCTATACGCAACATAGTTATTTATAATAGCTCACACATCAATACAATTAGCCATGTAATGCTTGTTTTTATACTATTGCAGTTGATTCTTTTATTGCTAGTCTTGGGCTAGAGTGCGGCCAACATTCTTGATTTTTCACTCCGCCTCGCCTGCATTTACAGCCCTGCCTCAAAATAAGGCAGCAACATGTTTAATGCGAGGGCACAATTTCACCAAAATACAGTGATTACATTAGCAAATACTTGACAAAGCAATGACCAAATAGCGATCAACTCAGTAGCCAAAAGCAGCTGACTAAATAATGTTGAGAAAATGAGCTCAAATAATGTCGAACACCAGCCAGAGAAGAATTAATAACAGCGAGGAAAATGAGCTCAAATAATACCCAAACACCAGCGAGAACAGCTAATAAGGCGGAAAATGAGCCTCAAATAATACCCAAACACCAGCCAGAAGTGACCTTAAACAACAACCAAACAGCATCTAAACATGGTAGATAACTGCATCAGAAAATAACCATTATGCAACTAATGGAACACAGCCATTAGTAACCAGAAACTGGAATTACAGCCAGCAGTGATTCCAGTTGAAAATAACAAAGAAAATAGCGACCAACAACAATTTAAAGCATAACCAAACAGCCTAATAAAGCTATACTATAAATGAGGCGAGAATATGCAGAATGACTTGCACTAAAGCACAGTAGATCGGTAACTTTTTCAAAGACCTGACAGCGATCTATAGGGCTATATGTGTAGCAAAAATAACAACAACACATAACCACAAGTTACCTCAAAAGCCCAACAGCCCTTCCTAATTTTTTTTCAGCAGTCCACGACATCAAGACAACAGGTAGCAGCAATCAGTAAACAAACAACAACTATAACTCAGAATCCAGTATTTTAAGAGCAACATCAGCCTTAACAATGAATAAGATAACTAAGAGAGCACCACATGTTTGAAAACAAGACCTTTGAGACTGAAAAAGGAAGCAACATCTGTGCCAACTGAAGCAATAATATATGTTTAAAGTGTAATAGGGACAGTAGTAACAGTTACCAAGAACATCAGCTAACCAGCAGTAACAGATGACATCAAACCACAACCATAATAGCATCACGCATGGTAGCTAAATGCCTCATTATCTTGACTGGTTTCCTGATAACCAGTCTAAACATGTTGGATATTTCACTTCTCATACAGTCATACATCCTTGAACAAGACAAATAATATTATAGGCAAGCAAATGCAATCAAGGCATAGAAATGGACTAAGCAACCTTTGCACATTTTCTTACCTATAACATGTCTTTAATTAGAACCCTAACATGAGAGGTCATATTTTAAAACAAGAAGGGTTGAAACTCATCTTGGAGGTTAAAGTCTACATATAACTGGAACAACTTTAAATTAACAGCAATTTAGGCATGAAGTTACCTAACACTGCATGTGTACAAGTCTAAAATTCACACATTATGCTTTGTTTTATCTGCACATGTTAACTTTAAACCACCACAACACCTTCATCCATATATATTCACTTAGGTCAGTTTTATCTAATTAAACAGGCTCCCAAACTGTCATATTACCACCACTTTAAGCATAAAATGGCCTGCATATCCAGGGTCAAACAGATGCATTAAGAGACTATACCAACAAATTCCACGTAAGCAAAATACAGGATCCAGGGGAACTTTCTGAATCATCTCTTCAAGACTAGCATGCTGAAATTATCCTAAGCCTATCATTTTAACTTGTTGGGAACATATGTCAACTAGCATAGTGGTCCTAAGCTTTTATTCCTAACTTATACATGCACTTAAACTAGGTGGATTGGTTTACATATTGGCAATGATAACATGGATACATGAATGGGTGCAGAAATACTCTTTTCTAGGTATTCATAACATAACTTCAAAGTTCAGACCACATAAAGTTCAAGTTACAAGAACATAGATACAACAAGTACATACCTAAGAAAACAAATTAGGAACTAAACTTCCCTTTGGACATATCACAACCTCTTGGGTTAGTGTTAAGCTCATAAGGTCCAATAATAAACTAAAATAAGTCCTTTGGTAAAAAAAAAATTCCAGTTTATATCACAGTATGTATCCATAGAAGTAACAAGATATTAATAGCACAGACAGGACATCATGTAGTCATAATTGAAGCTAAACATGTCATTGGAGACCACATTGTAGGCTACATCATTTCAAATTATTGGATACCACATGGAAAAACCAAAAACCGTAAGCCGACATATTCTCTAAGCTTATACTCAACCAGGGTTACTATTGTAATTATATGAAAAATGTAATAGAAGTCACACCGGTCTTTTTACTATAACCAATAAGTTATAGGTTACTCCTAACTTTAGGTTAGATTCATATCAAGTCGGAATTGTCTCTAACAACACTAATCACTCCAAGATCTATCCAAACAAGATTATTATTGCTTAACTTATGCATACAATAGTTTAAATGTCATTTCATGATTCAACTAAAATTACACCAGACTATACAACAACCTTATCAATCAACATGCAAAATCCACATATTCCTTTTTGATTAATCCAAACATATAACCATTTATTTAGGCATGCTTAGTCATATCTTCTAGCATACCCCCAAATCAGTAAAGCATGCTCGAAATTTAGGTAATATTCATAATTCACAATCACCACATAGGCTACCCTTTGTTAATTCCCATCATAAATCACATCATATAACCCCAACCATATCAACCCACTTAACTCATTCTCTTCTAGTTTTACATTATCATATCAGACGATATAAAACAAGTTTTTTTTAAAAGGACAACTAATCTTGTTCTTAATTAGTGGCGCTTGTTTTAGGTAGATAATATGAGCAAACGACTTACAGATAGCCAAACGAGTTTCCAAAATAATATATTGGTCATCACATTAATTTAAATAACCCATACATGCTAACCCAACTTCAATCCAACCTGCCAATCCATGTCATGCTAACCTCATCACTACTCACTTAATAACTTAACCAAATCGGCAGAGGCAAGGAAATGCATCTAGTTGAGGAACTACTCAGATATTCATTTTTCATTCATTTTTTTTTTCAACATGTGATTTAGATACCTATCAAAACTCAAATGATCTTATATTATCTACCAAATTTACATGAAAGGAGAAGGGGGTAGACACCTTTGCAAAGCGGACATGGGAATATGTGGACTTAACAGTTTGATTTAATCAACACATAGATACAAAACATGGGCATATACAATCAACCAAACTGGATGCAGAGTTATGCACATAAGGAAGGGACAAGGTTATTTTAAATAGTTATGTCCAGATGGGTATTAGACCACCTAAGACTATTGGGACATGCCAAGGATAGGTATGACCCTTTAACCAGCAAAACATACACCAAATAGGCTCCTAAGCTATCCTTCAGATCACGACATCATTTAAAACAAGACACACATCCATTTCAAAGTCATTAGGTGATCATATCATAACTATAACAACATTCTTATGCTAAATCCTAGTTCCCTTATTATAGGCAGATAAATAAATAAATAAAAACATTAAGCCCTTCAACCATTTAAACGGGTCATACAAGGTCAAATAACCCTTAAACTTAACAAGACAACCACTTAACACACAAATAATCGTCAGACAATACTCCAATGATATTTTCATCAACCTGAACATGCTAGACATTAATAAGTAGTCACAAGTAGCACAATATTCACATATATTACATAATTCTTGGCATAATATACTCAAGGTTTAATAGTTAACTAAATAAGTAAACCTTTATTGCGTGACGAGTCATTCCTCGGAGGTATGTAAATACTCAATTTTCCAACCTTAAAGCAACTATTGACAACATGTTTAGCATGCAGTCTATTCCCTATTTAAGAGATAAAATGCAGCTTGGGTTATTAGAGACATTTTGCATTCTACATTATGATAATGAAAAGACAATTACGGGGAAATTTTAATCAAACATAAAGATATCTAGGCAAGTCTAATTAAGCGTTTAGGGGGTAGTCCCAATTTGAGCAAAATTGGCGAAGATAGGTCCTAACACAAGTGATTTATACTCAACCCACATACTGTCTGGACACAATGTACTACCCTAAGAAATATGACCAAGACAGAATACATTTATACATAACATAGATAGCATAACTCATAAGAAAAGCTGGAATACATCAACTTAAACAGGGTAATATTACAACATGTGGAGGACCATCTACTCCTAAGCCCCATCCACAAGTAGGACAACCCGTTAACGACTATCAACTACCTACTGAACTAATTTCAAGGACGTATCCAGACAACTTGCTTTGGAGACAACAAACCGTATATGTACAACAGTAGCGATTCCAGTTTTTGGCATAACTCATACTCCTTTTCATATAAACATAAGCATATCAAGGAGTCATCACAACTAATAGACTTCACACATACCATGTACTATAACCCAGATCAAACATAAAATATTTTACTCAAGAAGGCCTTGTATATCTAAGGTCTCAACGATTATCTAATATTCTAAGAGTCTCAAATATTCCATGTCCCAAACTTACATTATTTCTTCCCGTATACGAGTAAGATAGGTTCTCATAACCTCGAACTGCTTCTAGCGGTATCGCTTTCTTTGTAGGCATAGCTGTAACACATTAATACGTCAGGGAGGGAATAACCTAATAACATAGCTCTATCGCACGATCTTAGAGTAAGAAGAATAGAAACCAATCCTACATGTCCGGCAGTCTCCTTCGTATAAGTATGGTGCACAACATACCCATACGCAAGACTCTACTAGACACGGTCTGTAGACATTTCGAGAACTAACTGCTATGATACCACTTTTGTCACGACCCGACCTGATGGGCCGCGACTAACCGCCCTAATGACGTCATTATACTAACCGGTCACATATAATCCAACTAACACTTAATGAGTCTGAAATCGGCAAAGATAATCCCAATAGCAACATATGACGTGGGTAGGCAAGCCACAAGGCTGCCTTTACCCCTGAATATACCCGCTCCCGAGGAGTCACAACCAGCCAACACAATATAACGTGGCCGACTACCGCCAACAGATAATATAACGGCAAGCGATCGCAAACCACAGATACTAACGATATATACGGAAACACCCCAAATCGTAATACAATAGCATGGGACCGACCAAAACAGAGTCATAACCCTTACATAAAGTACAACCCACCACCGTCTCAGACCTCTATAAGAAGAATAACGACATATGACGGAGACCCCGTCATTCTCTAAATGCGGACATAAGTCTAAGAGATTCGGTACCAAAATGACAAAGCCTTGGATCAAAGGAGCTTTCCAACTCCTTGAGTAGGAACCTAGGCCCCGAGGTTCACATGGCGAAAACATGTACTGCGGGCATGAAACGCACCCCGAGGAGATTCGTGCAAAATAATGTCTTGAGTATGTAAAATATGAAAAGTCAGAAAGAGATCATAATTAGCCAACGTAAATAAGATCGATATAAAAATAAGGATTCAAATCCAACCGTGCCATAAACCATAAAAGTCATTTTGTGCCTTATAAAAATGAGAGTCAAGTCAAGAAAACATGAAGGCATGTCCATAAATATATATATATATACCATGCGTAACGAACCCACTAATCTTGCGGGACTCCTGGAATAATATCATAACTTGCGCCCATGCCGGGACTTGGTAAATCATCTCTCATCTATGGATCCATCTACGTAACCCGGCCCTCTAGTGAGGGTCTCGGTGAACAATGCAAGGCTGTGCGAAGTCGTAACCCACTTAGACTCGGTGAGGTGATGTAGTAACACTTAGCACGAGTAGATATCATGAGTAACCATATGTAAGTAAAAATTATCATTTGACTCTCAATCAAATCATTGTAATAAAGTCATAATAAACCCTTGTCTTTGAAAAATCATAGGCACTTCTCCTCATAACAATCCTCATTAGGAATTAAATCAGATAAGAATTAAAATGCGTCTCGCGTACTTTCATTAAATCATGCCAAAAGAAAGAAGTAAGAGTTTCACATACCTCTTAGGACTAACTAATCAACTCAATATTTGAGTATGCCTCGTTTTAGAACTTCAACCTTGTTGTCGAATTTATCTAAGTTCCACGGTCCTTGTAAGCTCTATGAATGATTATCTACATCATGCATCTAATTACATCACAATCGAATCAACACATTAAAGCAGTTCTTGGGAACATTCTAACGAACACCTCGAACGCCAGTAGAACCTATATTCCTTTTAAATCGAAATCTATGTAAGTAGTGAAACATCCCACTCTCTTAATCCTCCTTCTTATACTACTACAATCTCCAAAACAAGACTAATACCATTTCACATGCAATCCCAGAACTCCCAATTACAGCAGTGCTACGATACCCAACCCAAATTAGCATTTTTAACAATCGTCTTTAGAACTAATAGCAAGAATCAAGTCTAGAACTTGTACAAACTTAGAGAATAAATAAGATTACCTCTCTTAAACGATGTTGGCGTCGTCGAACACACATCCCAACGACTTAGACAAATGAAACGGGAATCCCCAAAATCGATTCGCGCCAGAATCCTTTCGCATTCAAGGTTTCTTGTTTAGCTTCTAAGTTTCTAAGCTCGTTCTTGGATTCGATTCTACTGGAATCAAAGCCCAGAACACCAAGAATTCTCCCTCATTTCGGTTATATGGAAGCTCCCGAAAATCCCCTAATTTTTGGTCGAAATTTCAGAAACCCATCAATTGAGCTTACTCTTGTTGCTAGAAATGAATTTGGTGAAGGAATTTGGTAGAGATGAAGAGAGCACATTGAAGGATCCATGGGAAGAGATGGAGTTGAAGAAATGGAGAGAGAAAAATGGAGAAGGAGGGCTTATGGTTGCTGTCGATCGATCGGTTTGGGGGCTTAGCCACCCCAAATCTTTTTAAACACATACACGATAAAATCCCACTATATATTGTCCCCCTTTTTAATTAATTAATCCCACAATTAATTAATTATACACACAATTAAATTTCCGGTCTCCAATTATTTAAATCCCGACGATTACTAAAATCCTCTTATGTCAATATCATAATTCCCGTAATAAAAATACCAGTCTATACTCTCTTCGGGGACACACAATTTATTCAACTCCGTCGTCACTCTTACTAAATCTCAAAATTATTTCGGGATCACGCCCTTTTATATACTAATCCTCTTATTAAATTTTCCTGGGTCCGGGTTTACTCACCTACGTTATGAGTTCAACCGCTACCCAAAAATACGAGGCGTTACAACTGGAGGGCCCAAGGCATGCTACGAGAGTGAGTCGGGTCTGAATATGAAAGGCCGGAATCAGCGTTGAGCTTGGAATCGGTGTCTATAGACGTGTGGGATTGTTTGCAAGATGTCATGCCTGCACGGTCAAGGATCTCTTCGGCGTACTTCTTCTGACATAGAAATAGGTCGCCAGAATATCGAGTGATAGAGATGCCCAAGAAATAACTCAGGGCCCCTTGACTTTTCATATCAAACTCAGAGGAAATGAGAGACATAATGGACCGGCGGAGAGCATTAGATGATGTGGAGAGGATGATGTCATCAATATATAATAATAGGTAAGTCATGTCTGTACCCTTGTTGTAGATGAACATGGAATGATCGGATCTGCTGTGTGAAAAAACGATAGAAGAGACATAATCGGCGAACCACTGGTACTATGCTCGAGGAGCTTATTTCAGTCCATAGAGCAATTTTTGCAACAGACACACATAATCCGGATGAATAAGATCCCTGAAACCCATAGGCTAATGCATAAATATCGTTTCATGAAAGATCCACATGTAAGAAGGCATTCTTGATATCAAGCTGATGAATGGACTAAGACTTTGATATGGCAATGCTGAGGACGGTCCTGATGGTTGCGGGCTTTACGATCGAGCTAAATGTTTCATCATAGTCCTCTCCCACCTGTCGAGACCTGCCATCACCTACAAGACGAGTCTTGTACCTCTCAAAAGAACCATCAGATTTTTTTATGTTTAAAAATCCACATAGAATGAATAATGTTAGCATCAGATGGACGCGATACTAGGTCCCACATCTTATTATCAATAAGAGCATTATATTCGTCATTCATTGCGGCTTTCCAATTTGGGTCGGACAAGGCATCCTTCGAATTACGAGGGACATGGGAAAGGATAACTGAAATGGAAAGGTTAAACAATCATTTATGAATTTCGTGCATAGCACGGGTTTCCATGGTCCGAGAGTGTGTCTCGGGACATGAGATGGGATGGGGGTTTACCGTGGGACTGTCGGGAAGAGGAGGAAAGGCATGGGTGACGGTACTGACTGGCCAAACCTCGGTTTGCCAAGAGGTGGCTACGAAATCACCCTGAGACGGTCTATTCTGGGCCACCATCGACAGAATCGGGTGGGCAACTAGTCCCGGACTGGCCGATGTTGTGGCGGGTGCCGGGGTCTGGGACGACGGACTATGTAAATGGTGAATTAGAAGAGGGTTTAGGCCATCATCTAAGAAGTCGTAGGAATGTCGATGTGGTGAGTATAGAGAGGCGATGGGGAATTGAGACTCATCAAATAGGACATGACGTGAAATAATAATTTTACGGCTCGACAAGTCATAGCACGAGTAACTACGATGATTGACAGGGTAACCCAAAAAAACACACGGGGAAGACCGGGGTTGGAGTTTGTGAGTGGTCGGATGGAGAGGGTAACAAAGACATCCAAAAATACTCAAGTGTTGGTAGGAGGGGTTCCTACGAAACAAAACTTGGGTGGGAAACCGATGACCTAGAGACATGTTTGAGATTATGTTTAGGAGATATGTGGTCATGGAGGGTGTGTAATACCAGAATTGATGGTGAATTGAGGCATGAGCAAGTAGGGCACGAATGAGGTTATTTATGGTTCAAATTTTCCGTTAGGCTTTACCCTTTTGGGAAGATGTGTGAGGGGCAGGAAAAATGAAAGGTAAGACCATTTTTGGAGCAAAATTATTTGAATTGGTTAGTATCGAATTCCCTGTCATTGAAAACATCTAATGCTCTTTTCAAATTGTGTTTTTACGAAAGCACTAAATGAAGAAAAAATGGGATAGAACTGGGATTTATTTCCAATTGAAAAAGTGCATAGAAAGTTGGAATAATCGTCCAAATATAACACATAATATTGATGGCCAGTCGTACTAAAAATAGGGGATGTCCACAAATCACTATGTAAGATATCGAAAGGCATTAAAGTACAATTTATGGATGCAGAAAATGCTAATTTGACATGTTTTCCAAAAACGCAAGATTCACATATAGAAGTCCCAGATATATGGTTGCAATTAATAAAAAAAATTCCTATGGGAGCGTAATGTAACGCCCCGTATTTTCGGGTAGCGGTTGAACTCATAACGTGAGGTAGTAGACCCTTAATTCGGAAAATTTTCGTTAATACTTGTGTATATTAATAAGAGGATTAGTATATAAAAGGCGTGATCCCTAAATAATTTTTGGGATTTAGTAAGAGTGACATGAGTTGAATAATAATTGTGTGTCCCCGAAGAGAGTATAGACTGGTATTTTTATTACGAGAATTATGATATTGACATAAGAGGATTTTAGTAATCGTCGGGATTTAAATAATTGGAGACCGGAAATTTAATTGTGTGTATAATTAATTAATTGTGGGATTAATTAATTAGGGAGGGGACAATTTATAGTGAGAGTTGGTAAGTGTGATTTTATAATCGATTTGGGGGTGGCTAAGCCCCAAATCGATCGACCGATATCAGCCCATAAGGGCCTCATTCTCCATTTTTTTTCCATTTTCTTCACTTCCATCTCTTCAACCTTCATCTTCACCAAGAATCTGTAGGAACCTTTCCATGGATAACGACGTGTTGCACTCTATGCAGAAGAAGTAAAGCCTCAGTTGGTGGGTTCTCGAAATTCTCGATCAAAAATTGGGGATTTCCGTGAGCTTTCATATAATCAAAACGAGAGAGAATTCAAGGTGTTTTGGGCTTTGATTCCAGTAGAATCGAAGCCAAAAACGAGCTTAGAAACTCAGAAGCTAAACAAGAAACCTTGAATACAATCGGATTCTTGCCTTGAATCGATGTTGAGTCCGCTTTCCGGTTGTCGGAGTCGCGTTCGAGCAAAGGGTTTCCCAACGATTCTCGCCGATGTGTTTAATGATGTAACCTTCATTGTTCTTAATAGTTTGTACAATTTTTAAAGTCATTCTTGCTATTAGTTCTAAAGACGATTGCTCTAAAATGCTAATTTGGGTTGGGTATCGTTAGGATCATTGTAATTGGGAGTTACCGGGATTGCGTGTGAAATTGTGGTACTGTTTTGGAGATTTTAGTAGTATAAGAAGGAGGATTAAGAGAGTTGGATGTTTCACTACTTACATAGATTTCGATATAGAAGGAATATAGGTTCTACGCGTTCAAGGTGTTCGTTAGAATGTCCCTAAGAATACTGCTTTTAATGTGTTGATTCGACATTGTGATGTAATTAAATCCAGTATGATGTAGATAATCATTCATAGAGCTTACAAGGACAGTGGAACTTAGATAAATTCGACAATGAGGTTGAAGTTCTAAAATAGGCATACTCTAATATTTGGGTTGATTAGTTAGTCTAAGAGGTATGTGAAACTCTTACTTCTTTCTTTTGGCATGATTTAATGAAAGTACAGCGACGTGCTTGATTCTTATACTGATTTTTTATTCCTAAAGAGGATTGTTCATGAGAAGTGCCTACTGATTTTTCAAAGAAAGAGTTATTATGACTTTATTACAATGATTTGATCGAGAGTCAAATGATAATTTTTACTTACATATGGTTACTCATGATATCTACTTGTGCTAAGTGTTATTACTTCACCTCACCGAGTCCCTGCCGTTATGATTCGTGGCACAAATTTTGCATTGTTCACGAGACCCTCTGAGGCTTCCGTTACGTAGGGATGGATCCATAGATGAGATATGACTTCACCGAGTCCAAGACGTGGGTCGAAGTTATGATATGATTCCACCGAGTCCCGCATTAGTAGCGGTTACGTCACGGTATATATATGTATATGGAGACATTCATGTTTTCTTGCCTTGACTCTCATTTTTATAAGGCACACCACTTTTTATGGTTTATGGCACAATTGGATTTGAATCCCGATTTTTATCTTGATCTCACCATTTCTGTTGGCTACTTATGATCTCTTTTACGACCCATGTTTTACATACTAAGTACATTATTTCTCAGACTGACCCTTTCCTGGGTCAATTTGCGTTTCGTACGCCGTGATGTATTTCGATTTGGTGAACCTCGGCCTAGGTTCTGCTACTAGCGGTGTTGAAAGCTCCTTTGATCCAGTGGCTTTGTCATTTTGGCAAAACCTCTTTTAGACTTATGTTTGTATTTAGGGAGCACGATGGGGCCTCCTGTCCGTCGTATGTCGTTATTAACTTCTTATGCAGGTCGCCAGACGGTGGTGGGTTGTACTTATGTAAGGGTTATGACTGCTTGGTCAGCTATGCTATTGTGATACGTGTTGGGGTGTTTTCATGTATATCACGTTAGTATATGTTGGCGCACCTTGCTGGTTTTACTGTTATATTATTCATTGCGACCTTGCTCGGCTTGCTGTTATATTGTTTTCGCTAGTTGTGACTCGCCAGAAACGGTATATTCAGGTAAGGCACTTTGAGTCGGCTGCCTACCCTAGCATATGTTGTTATTGCGGCGTTATCTTGGATTTGCACTCATTAAGTGTTAGTTGGATTATATGTGACATGTTAGTATAATGACGTCATTAGGGCGGTTAGTCGCGACCCGTCGGGTCGGGTCGTGACACGTAAAACATAATCTCCCGAATATCCTAATCTAGAATGTCATAAGGAAGACGAAAGAGTAGCAAATGTTGAGGAAATTGAGGCTGGATTGTTGACGGCGTTTGAAAGGGTAGAGATCTCTGGTGCTGTCACATCTCATTATTCGTCTCCCTGTCTTAAAATCCTTTACAGTAAAACCAAAAGGATCAAGGTTAGGGGAAATCCAATTGTCAGTTGTGAAACGTCGTACATAGATTAGATTCTTAATGAGTTTAGAGGCATGGAGGATATTTTTTAAGATTAGTGGTGGATGTGGTGGGGATGGGGAGAAATGACCATAACCACGGATGGGAATGCCTTGTCCACTACTAACAATAATATTCCAATTTAAATTACTCAAATTTGAATAAGACGAGAGAGTACCTTGTGATGCCGTCATGTGAGATATGTCGCCTATGTCCATATACCAATTATCGTCTGGAGTGTTGAGTGACATTGTGCGCATAATTGCCTCAATGTCAGTCGGTGCATAAGTCGATGGCGGGGGGGCCTGTGTTGTGTAAGCATGTGTTGGACGTGGACCAAGTATGTCAGGTTGGGCCTGTCGATTTTGAGGTAGAGTCCACGAGGATGTCACATAGGGCAAGGACGGGAGACCCATGACGGTGGGGCCCACGCGCCCACGTACGAGGTCGCCATCGACGCTACGCCGGGTCGCTACCAGTATCTCGATACCATAAATGAATATGTTCCTTGATTTTATTGATGAATGATTTGCAATATATATAAGGTTACAAGAATATTTACTTTGATACAAACTAGGTAACAAATTAACCTAATTACAAAATGATTATAATTCTACATAAAATATGAGATATACAATTAATGAAAGAATATTGAGAAATAGTCTATTACAAATATTCAAATTGAATTGAACCTTAATGAAGGTAACAATTGTCACTATTCTCAAAAAATATTATTCTAGGTCGCAATTATCGTCTTTAAATATATGTTTTATTTAGTGGATCTTAATTGATAGTTATTTCTCACGTTATTTTGTCACTTACATAGTTTGTCAAATAATTTAAATATAAATATTGAGTATAAATAAATACACTAATTACTTTTGTTATTTGTTAAAAAAAATGACATACTTCTAGATATGAAAACATCTTATTATAAGCTTTCGACTTCACTTCAATGGGAACCTTTTCTTGTCACACTTACGAGAGCTTTTATAATCATACCAAATATATTATGATCTAGGGTCATTCTTATTTAAGGGGTGTCAAGTATGACATAAAATTAGTGAAAATTATACTATGTAAATTAGTAATTCTTTTTATAATTTACACTATATTTTATGTGTTTTTTCTTTTAATAAAAGATCTGGTTAGACCAATGGTTATGTCATATTTAAGATTACATATATTAAGAAATTTGTAGTCACACAAATATTATAGTACTATATCTTTCTTTTATTTACACTTCATTTCGAATTAATTTATGTCACATAAATTTTAAAGAAAATAATATTTTTTTTGTTAACAAGGAAACTAGCCATCGCTACTCTTCGAGAGTGTGCAATTCGCTTCAATGTAATAGCTCGCAAACTACATGAAAAAAATAAATTATACTATGTGATGAACTCGATCGAGAAAACATACTCGGCCATCTTTGCTAACAAAATAATACTAATATTTTTACTCGGAGTACTATTTGTATTTACACTTTGGTCAAAACGCGGAGTGATTTCCTGGCTTATGCACAGTGCTTAATAGGGCAACTACTGCGGTTTTAGATTCATTGCACCTAAATTTGCTCCTCTTACGTGACATATCTTTACATTACATGTCCACTTACCCTACTGCCACCTATGAAATTCCTTTTTATATTTTCTTTCATTAAAATAAAAAAAGTTATTGGCTACTCACTACTTTCCCAATGTTCACTCACTTGTAAATATCTTTTTGCATAAAATATATATTATAATAATAATAATGCACGGAAATGATAACGTCACTGCTTAGACCAACTAGCGCATTGTGACATAAACACATGTCGGTCAAATATCAACGAACACCGCCTCTCCAATTATTTAGAGTAATTAAGAGACTGTTGAGGCCACGTAGGATTTGTGGGACCACATGAACAATGTATGGCCCACCAACGTGGACCCCCTCCACTTGCTTTTTTGTATTTGTCTCTTGTGACTTTTTTATCGTTTAAAAATTCGCTCTGTTATGCCACGTGTAGTAACGACGTGTTACGTCATCTTAGTCTACGTGGCTTTCCCTATTGACCGTGCGAGATCGTGATAAAAGGATTTAGCCATCAATAGCATCGACCCCACCAATGCCCTTAACTACCAAAATCATTTAATCCTGAATTGCTTTATTTATTTTTTAAAATTCAAAGGATATTGACTTTCGTATGTCAAATGGAAAATTGGAGAAAATTATCTTTTATAACCATATATAATTTGAATAAGAGAAATAATTGTATAAAAATCCGTATATTTTATTTATTCATCTTCGATATTAACTTTATTAATTATGTTTGAAAAGGATTCTAATAGTGAAATAATATTTTTAATGAAACATAAAATCAATCTAAAAAACAACTCTTGACATGTTTAATTTCATGAATTATTCATAAATTGGTTAGTGTTATATTATTTGTCAATTTCTCATTTCTCTTCTTCTTTATTTGAATTTGGGAGGACAAAAGTGCTCACATAAGATGTGAAGCTCATATAAATAAAGTTTTCAATTTAAAAAAAATTATGTATAAATAAATAAATATTCTATATATAAATATACACCACACATTATTTTATTATGTAATGCCATTTACTACTTTAATGCTAACATCATATAGAATATGCCATGTTGAAATTCTAAATGCAGGAGATGAAATTAAAAAACTAAATGTAGGAACTTCTTTTATTAATTATCAAAAGCTTTAGCTAATAAACCACGTAATCAATGATTTATTTTATTGTTACTCCTAGTTAGAATATGTAAATATAATAATGGTCGCACTATTTTTAATCATTTGTGCAATGTAGTTGTGACATGGCTGGCAAGCAAGTTGTGTGGGGGTGTAGGCTTTTCTTTAATTTTCTGTCTTTGCAATAAAATTAAACAATGTAGATGTAATATATGAATTAATTATTTAATTTATTATGATGGGCTCCATAAACAATAGAGAGTCATTTTCTTAAAAAACTTCCTATCTTGCTCTTGATGGGGTATGATTCTTTTTAAAGTGTTTGGATATAAAAGGTAAAAAATTTCAAATAATCTCTCTCCTTTTCAAGTGAAGGGCATTAAAAATACTTTAATACATTGTTAAGAGTTTCACATCGGATACGGAATGAGAACATGAACTCATTATATGAACTTGGACAATCTTCACCCTACAAGCTAGCTTTTGGGTTGAGTTAGATCCAATATACATTCTTTACATGGTATCAGAGCGAGTTTCATTCCAATTCTTCGTTCACCGATGTTGGGCCCCAAATTATATTATCCACACTCCAGTTAACAATGTCTAGACGTGCGGGGGAGTGTTAAAAGTCTCACATCATATATGAAATGAGAACATGGACTCTTTATATTGACTTGGACAATCCTCACCCTACAAGCTAATTTTTGGGGTTGATTAGGCCTAAAATCCATTCTTTACACATATCTTTTTGAATATCACCGAGATTTATGAAAAAACTATAAATAAAATAATATCATAAAATGAAATAACCATAAACAAAAGAATGCATTTGAGGCTATTTTCCAATGTAACATTTGTTAGAATATTAATATAGTAAAATTAGAATAAAACATGATATTGTAACATTAAAATATATTTAGATTAATAAGGAGAATTGGGTACCTATTTGATTCATACTACATATTGATGAAGGACTAGATTTTTCTCTCTAACAACAACAACAACAACAACATACCCAGTGAAATCACACATTGTGGGGTCTGGGAGGGTAAGGTGTACACAGACCTTACCTCCACCTTGGTAGGTAGAACGACTGTTTTCGGGAGACCCCCAGCTCAAGACAAAGCATAAGCACGAGCAAAGCAATCAAAACAAAACAAGAGTAAAGAGTAAAGTAAGAGAAATGATCAAATTCATATAAGGAATTAAAGTAGTACAAAGTGCATTCGAACAAAAGGGAGCAGTAGCTAACACAACTAAATAAGCTAAACAAAATACACTAAAGAACACATAGCAACATAAATCAAACTACAGTGGATTATAAAGAAATAATGTGTCTATAAGTGTGATAGACTAATCGGGCATATAGTAATAACACTACAACTATCAATTGGTAAGCATAAGTAGGACTACGCTTGAGTACCTACTACTTTTCTACCATAATCTGTGTCCTCACAACCTCCTATCTAAGGTCATCTCCTCAGTAAGTTGCACCTGCGCCATATCCCGTCTAATCACATCTTTCCAATACTTCTTCGGCCTATCTCTACCCCTTCTGAACCCGTCCATAGCCAACCTCTCAGACCTCCGCACTGGGGCATATGTATCTCTCCTCTGCACATGTCTGAACCATCTCAACCTCGCTTCCCACATCTTATCATTTACCGAGGCCACTCCCACTTTCTCCCGGATATCATAATTTCTAATCCTATCTCTCCTTGTATGCCCACACATCCATCTCAACATCTTCATCTCCTGAACTTTCATCTTTTGTATGTGTGAAGTCTTGACTGGCCAATATTCTGCCTCATACAACATAGTCGGTCTAACCACCACTCTATAGAACTTACCTTTAAGTTTTGGTGGAACCATTTTGTCGCATAAGACTCTAGATGCGAGCCTCCATTTCATCCACCTTGCCCCAATACAACGTGTGACATCGTCATCAGTCTCTCAATTCCATTGGATAATAGACCCTAGGTACTTGAAACTTTCTTTCTTTGGAATGACCTGAGTACCAAGCCTTACCTCCACACCTGTCTCATGGTCACTCCCGTTGCTGAACTTGCACTCCAAATATTTTGTCTTGGTCCTATTCAACCTGAACCCTTGAGACTCCAGAGATTGTCTCCAAACCTCCAGCTTGGTATTCACTCCGCTGCGAGTCTCATCAATCAAGACTATATCATCTGCGAATAACATACACCATGGTACCTCCCATTGAATTTGTCGCGTCAGTCCGTCCATCACCAAGGCAAATAGGAATGGGCTAAGAGCTGATCTCTGATGCAGCCCCATCATCACTGGGAAGTGCTCAGAGTCTCCTCCTACTGTCTGTACTCTAGTCTTGGCTCCATCATACATATCTTTGATCGCCCTAGTGTACGCCATATGTACCCCTCTAACCTCCAAACATTTCCATAGAACCTCCCTAGAGACTTTGTCGTATGCCTTCTCGATGTCGATGAAAACCATATGTAAGTCTTTCTTCCTCTCTCTATACTGCTCCACCAACCTCCTAATAAGATGGATGGCTTCTGTGGTCGAACGCCCCGGTATGAAACCAAACTGTTTCTCAGAAATAGGCGCGTCTCTTCTCACCCTCATCTCCACGACCCTTTCCCACACTTTCATTGTGTGGCTCAGTAGCTTGATACCCCTATAGTTGTTGCAACTCTGGGTATCACCTTTGTTCTTGTACAAAGGGATCATTGTACTCCACCTACATTCTTCGGGCATTCTCACCGTCTTAAAAATAATGTGAAATAACTCAGTCAACCAATCCAAACCTGCCATGCCTGCGTTCTTCCTTCCACTAGGATCTCATTAGACCCGGTCACTCGTCCTCTTCCCATCGTGCGAATAACACCCGTGCCTACCAGAATGCTCCAGATATCCTAGAATAATGTATCCATCTCTTTTTTTAGTTCAAGAGTTTGTGAAAGTAAGACTGTCACCTCTGCCTAATATGCGTTTCCTCCACCAGTACTTTACCGTCCTCGTCCTTGATGCACCTCACTTGATCCAAGTCACGGGCCCTCATCTCCCTTGTCTTGGCTAGTATGTACAACTTCTTATCCACACATTTCTCCTATAATTCCACATATATGCGCTCGAAAGCCGTCGTTTTCACCGCCGTAACTGCTAGCTTTGCCTCCTTCCTCGCCATCTCATACAGTTCCCTATACGTCTATTTCTCCACCTTATCTATGCTTTCTACTAATTTCACATACGTCGCTTTCTTCATTTCAACCTTCTCTTGAACTTCACCATTCCACCACCAGTCCCCTCGATGACCACCACGATAACACCGCGAGACTCTTAGCACTTCTCTGGTTACCTCACGAATGCAACTGGCCGTCCTGTCCCACATACCGATCACATTCCCACTACTCCCCCAAGCCCCCTTGGCTATCAACCTCTCCCCATCTCGTTTGCACTAGCCATGGTCAAACATCCCTATTTGATTCTTAACATGTCATCCACAACCCTTTTCTTTTTCTCTAACTTGATCTCCAAATCCATCACCAAAAGCTTATGTCGGGTTGTAAGATCCTCCTTCAGAATAACCTTACAGTCTTTACAAAGACCTTTGTCAACTTACATAAGGAGCAAAAAGTCTATCTGAGTCTTAGCCACCAAACTACGGAAAGTCACCAAGTGTTCCTCCTTCTTCAGGAATCTAGAATTGGCTATCACCATCCCACAAGCTCTAGCGAACTCCAAAAGTGAGACGCCTCCCCCATTCCTGACCCCGAGTCCAAATCATTTATGCACGTCGTCATAACCCCTTGAAAGTGACCCAATATGTCCATTGAAATCCCCTCATACAAATAACTTCTCAGTGGGTGGTATGCCTCTCACCACTTCGTCCAAATCCTCCCAAAAACGTCTTTTCTCCTCCTCGTCCAAGCCCGCGTGTGGCGCATAAGCACTAATAATGTTCATAGTGAACCCTCCAATTACCAACTTAATCGCTATCATTCTATCATTGACCCTCTTCACCTCTACCACCTGATCCCTTAGTTCGATGTCTACCAAAATGTCTACCCTATTCCTATACTTCGACCTACCGGAGAACCATAACTTATACCCGTCTACATCTTTAGCCTTAGGTCCTACCCATTTGGTCTCCTGAACACATGTTGTATTAATCGTCCTCTTCTTAAAAATCTTAACTAGCTCTATGGTCTTCCCCGTTAAAATCCCAATATTTCAAGACCCTATTCTCAGCCTAGCATCTTCCTTACCCCTACCCCTTGCCCTCGTCCCCGACCGAGAACATGACCCTTGACTACCATCATTCACCAATGCCACTAAAACAAATATAAAATAGTAAACTACTCAAATGTTATCCTAAAACAGGAAGGGGTCAAAGTGAAAGCATCCATTAATAAGAATCTAGAGTCACGTAGAACCACTACACATAACAACAATAACAGAGTCAAGTTATCCGAAAAAAAACAATAACAACCAAAAATGTCGCCCAAAAAAACAAAGCAAAATGAATACGATGTCATCAACGAGACAACTTTCACATACAATAGGTCATATAAAATAATCATGATAATCTGTTATTATAAGAGATAGAGATAGAATTTAACCGCAATTAATGAAACTCTGATGGGCCTCCCCATTAGAAGTCCTATGGGGTTAGACCTACAATTACTATCATACCAGACTGATCAAACACTTTACATACAAATACACGGCCAACAAAAACAACGTATCCATCGTAATCCCATAAGTGGGGTACAAATACGTGACCAATAATCAATTATTACATTTATTATTAAGCTCACGTTTACAAATTATTATCACACTTAAAACGTTAAAATAAAATGAAGATCTTTTTAATATTGTAAGTTCATTTTTTTTTCTAACATTATGATTCAATTGATAGTTTGAATCTTGGCAGAAAAAATAAATATATTCATTTTTGAAAGTTTAAGAGAGGAAAAAATGCTTTTATAATTTTGATAAAGGGGAAAAAATCATCCGCTTTATTCGCAATTTGTATTTCTTTTAAAGGATAAAAACAAAAAATGAAAATTTTCCACATCTAAAAAACCAAAAAGAAAAAAATATCGACATCATTGATAGATCTCTCCTAAAATTTAACGTAATGAAAGTTCTTAAGTCTCGTTTTATATATTTGCATAAAAATGACTAGTATATAAAAGTACAAAAAGCTCCACAAAGTGCGACAAGCGTGTAATATGATACCCTGTACTTTATTTTTGAAAATATGTTTTAGTTGGCATTAATTTATTGTATAGTAAACAAAGTCCCAAGTAGCTCTAGCTTTTGTGATCTTATCTATGTGAGATGTATTAGTATTTAAATATATGTATAATACAATATATTTAATTATTTATTCATTAAAGTGGAAATACTTGTTTCGTGGCCTAGTGTAGGGCCTATCTTCGCTTTCGTTTGGGGCAATATAAATATTAAATGAATAAAAAAATTTAAGATGACTAAAATGAATTTTCTATTGAGTAAAATATAGGTACACTAAAATAATCATAAATGACGTCCTTTTTATTCCAATTTAGAACAAAACATGCAGCATTATTTTGACCTAATCTAACCATAACAAATATTATAAACTCAAGAATAATTAATATTATGTGCAACGTATTACATTATAGTTTTATGTGCATATATAATATTATATTATATTATATTTTGGAAGAGACACACGACAAGTTGGGTCATGCTAAGTGGTTTATTTTGTCAAGAAAGATCATGATTATGTTTGGGAGATGAAGTAATAATATTTTTAAAGAGAAAGATCCATCTAGACTTCTTTTCTTATTTTTATTTTTGTATTTTTTGTATTTTTTGTATTTTTTAAGGACAAAAGAATCAGTCAAAAACTCAAAATCTGCAGACGTGTTCATGACTTTTCATAGGCCACGTTGAAATTTGGGTATGGGATATTAAATATGCATTATTCTCCAATTTATTACTTACCCCCTTTGCCTCTTTCTTTTTATTTAATTTAAGATGACTATTTTCTCTTCTCATTAATTAGACTTGCTTAAGAAAAGTTTGGAGACCGAGAGATACAAATAATAGATGTAGATCAAGCATTCAAAATCAATGTGTTTGAATATTTATATTAAGTTATATATATTGATTTTTGGGAAGAAATTTTACACTATATTTTAATTTATTATAATAATTTTATTTTTGTGATATTTTATTCGATATTCTGCACTCGTATTGAGAGCTGATCAATTCAAATTCGCATGATATATGATTCATTAAAGGGAAATATGCTCTCTGCCGGGGCCTTGACTCAATATATGACCTTTAGTTAAAAATAGAGATATCTTATCTATTTCATCCGAATTTTCAGTGGTGGTTATAGCAAGATATAAATCTTTTCTTTATATTAATATATTAAATTTGTTATTAAGAATTACTTTTTATTTTAAATAAATTTAATTTGATGGTGTGAAAAATCTACACATTACATGCAAATGGTGTCTTGTGTTGATTGAAAATTAGACATCATTGGAAACGAAAGTTTGAAGGGGAATGATCAGCGTATTAGGTTAAAGTTGAGACACTATAATATTAAAATTATGTCTCATCGGTCCTGGTTAATAAGGCGAGAATTTAACTAAGTCAGTAATATTTTTCATTTAAATACTTTAAGTATGCTTTATTCCATTTAGAGCATGATTAGCTAGAAAAAAAAAGCAACTTTTAAGCACAAGTGCTTAAAAGCAATTTTTAAGTGGTGGTGCTAATTTTATAAATAAACAGTAATGTGTTTGTATAGAATTGTTGAAGCTGAAAATAAGCAGTTATGTGTTTGATAAAAAAGTGATGATAAACAACTATTTACGTTAAAATTATTGAAATATTCTTAAATCTGTTAAATTGATAATATTTCAAAGAATTCTGTAAAACTTTAGAAAAGACAATTTCACAAATAATTATTTTGTTAAATTACAAAGTTTAAAAACAAAGGTACTAAAATTTGTATCAAGCAATCCATTGAAAATCTCTTATCCCCGCCCCCTAAAAAAAAGAAATGGAGAAGCAATACAAAAGAAAGGACAGAAACACTACTAATAGTTAACCCACCTGAAATGGAGAGGAAGGCCGTTAGTGGAGAGAAAACGCAGAGAAGGGAAGAGCAGCAAGAGAGGAATTATGTGAAAGGAAGAAACGAAAATAAGTAGATTAAGAATGTTGTCTTTGAGGGCATTGTTGGAATTATGAAAAGTTACAAGGATACAAAAGTAAAATCATGGGTCAACTCAAAATAGCTTAAAAGCAATAAGTTGTGGTTGCCCAATTTATAACTTTTGACTTATTTTAAGTATTTTAACTTATTTTAAACACTTTTTCAATATTGTCAAATATTTTTAAAAAGCTAAAAAGAGCTTATAAGCTGATTTGACCCGCTTATAAGCCAATTTAAACACTCTCTTAGACATCTCATGTGAGCTCTTACGGTTCTATTTAGATACTTTTCGCTGACTCAATCGAATATGTAAATAGTGTGTAACAATGACGTAGCAAAGTAGCTAATTAACTAATTATATTTGCATTTTGAATTCGAAATAATAGTTAAAATGAATTATGAGAAGAAAAAAAGATTTTCTTGAGCAAAAGCTAAAAAAAATATTCTAAACAAAATCCACATATTTTTTGCCGAATTTTTTTTCCAATGAACTTTTTAAAAAAATTTCAAATATATTTAATTTTAGGCTGATTTATTGGGCACACCTATCAATTTTTTTATATATTTTATTTATTTAATTAAATTTATATGTCAATGAAAGAGAAAAGATGAAATTTTATACCAAAAAATTATTATTTGAGATAATTAATGCCCTGTGGGGGTGATTTATTTTCTTTTTTTTTTGACTAATTTTTTTTTTAGAAAAAACTTAAAATTCATATTTGATATTGATTTTATACCAAAAATGCCACATGGTCTCATAGAATGGTGGCCGTCTTCATTTTTCCGGTAAGCAAGATAGTGAAAGTATATGTATGTTCTAGAGACAATCTGTATTAGGACAAATGTACTTTATACACATTCGTATTATTAATGAAGATTAATATTTTGGCATTTTCAATTATTGAATTATTAGTTGATTGTTTATAATATTCTATAGTATGCATCCCTAGAGGTTACGTTGTTATTAATAATGTGAGATATTAATATTATAATGTAACTCTTAAAATAGCATCGACTAATGATCATCGAGAATGAGATATCGATGATATGTGATAAGTCGACATGTGGTCTGCATCACATCCTTAGACGATGTAGTATGTCTCACCTGCTACGAGTAATGACTACACGTACTAGACACATGAATACTTTAGAAGTATTGGTATACCCTGCTGATATAATGTTTGTTATATTTGTCTAAAGTATGATCAGTGTGTGGGAGATAGAAGTCCTTAGACTTGAGGTCAATGCGCACCTTGTCTATAAAGTAATATACTTTGATCATGTCCTAAGCTCAAATGCCTTATAGGTTGAGATACGACTTGTATTGGGTACATTACGATGTGGATTAAAGGTGGTAGTTGAGCCAAGATTATGATTCATTCCTCGAATGTATATTCGAGAGAACACTCAGTTTCTCAGTGATATTAGGTTGACTAAGTCGTTGGCCAACACAATAGACATATTTAGAATATGGTCTAGTTGTCAACTAATATAGATGAGATACAATGCTTAAGCCATTTGGATAGACACTTGACAAATCCTAAGCTTGATCGTGTGTGTCGTGAATGAAATGATTTCATCTTACCACATAGAGGTTAAGTTTACTGGATTCGTGTAAACGTACTTCACATATTGAGTTCGTCTTACGGAGCCATCTAGGAGTTCCACGTAGACCTTAATTTGATTAGTGTCGATATGTGAAGGCCTGTAGGGTCACACTATGTTGATTGTCTTTTCGATCTAAGGATATATTGAGAGAGTATTAAATATTCGATTTAGAATCGAGATATTTAAATGAATAATGATTGTTTTAATTAAGTCAAAATTGAATTTTGGATTTAATTAAGAATGTGCGAAAAATAAAATGAGACAGTGTAGGGCCACGACGCCCACACCATAGGGTCGCGGCGCCATGACCTAATATGTCTCGAATTTTGGGCCAGGCCCAATGTCAAACCCTAATCCGGTTTGACCTAATTTTCTACCTATAAATTCAGACATACACTTCATTATTCAATACACTTGATTTTCATATCATTATTCTAAGTCTTAGAGACTCAGAATCAAAACACTCTCTCGAACCTCTGCCGAATTTCCTAGCTTTCCAAATGAGGAATACATTGAAGCTTGTAGCTTGCAATCGAAAGAGCATTCGCGTACGCACCCACAGTTGATAAAGATTCCAGATATTGTAAACATGTAAGTACCATTCAAGTCTTATGTTTATAGTTTAAAATTATCCTATAGTTAAACAGTTCTACGTTTGTTGGGTTTGAAACAAGTTTTCAATATCTGTTGTGTACAACAACCCAACAAATCCCTGCAGATAGTAATTGTGGAAGATTTGTTAATGGTAGAATATTAAGTGGAGAAGAAAGAGAAAAAGAACCAAGAAGGAGGAGGAAATAAAAAAATAAAAAATAAAAAAAATATTTTTTAGCCTTTCCACATGCCAACTTTGTGTGAAAATTACACAACTTCTAAATCATTGAAAATGTGTAAATGAAATAATAAGGGTCAACCTGAAGTGTCTAAATGAAACAAAACTTATTTGAAATGTTTAAATAAAAAATCTTACCAACCACAAGGACTCCGTAATGAATTCAACCTTATAAATAATAAGGAAAGTGCTAGAGGAAAAAAAAAGAGTAAAACGTTGTAGGGTCTATGTTGGCCCCAATTGAAAAAAGAAATTGGCCCCAATTGAAAAAAGAAGTTGGCAACCCTAAGTTACTAAATTATTTGTGTTAGTTATTTGTCCATTGAATTTATAATTCAAATATTTCAATAGCAAGTCTTCCAGGTTAAGAAATCGTTAAATTACAACATCTGCTTTCGTTTCTAATTAACTACTCCCTTGGTCAGAGGTGGCCCAATTAAATTGGCTCTATTTGACAGTAGATCTTTAGATTTGGGGTCATTTGCGCTTTTCCTTCTTTGTGCGGGTCTTTAATTTTTGCTCCTCATAATAAGTAGTATTCATGCCGTCCTAATTTATATGATATTATTTAATTTGATATGAAATTTAAAAAATAAAGAAATATTTTATTATTTTTATTAAATTATCCTTCTTTTAGCATTTATTTTTGTTAGTTTTTCTTTACAATAAGAATATCTTCAAAATTAAACGGGACCTAACAAGAATAAAATAGGGATAGTGCCATTATTTAGTGCAAATAAAGAAAGATGACATTCTTTTTGGAACAAACTAAAAAGAAAACTGTATCACATAAATTGAGACGGAGGAGATAACTTTTTTTTTTTTGCAGGGTTAAGTTTATATTGTGGCATTATGATATCTATAAGTTATGCCCCGCACCCTTAAGGGACTTATTTGTCGCTAGACATAACTTCGATTTTAAAGGACAAAATTAAAGACCAGACCATTTGAAAGGTAAAAACTAAAGTGAAACTTACACAAATGACTGTAGTTTGAGAGTTTTAAATTTGTCATATCTACAGTTTCAATATTTACAACGCATAACTACCTTTTACTCGTTGTATTCATAAAACGGTTACAGCGAGTAAAAATGTATTCAAAATTCTTTTTGATGTATTCAAGTCAGATGTATTCAACTCAGCTGTATTCACGTCAATATATTCAACTCGATTGTATTCATTTGTAGCTACTTTTACATTATATTTAATTTATTGTATTTAAAAATCGGCTGTATTCAAACAACATAAATACAAAAAAATATTATATTCAACTTATTGTATTTTAAATTCAATTGTATTCAAATAACATAAATACAAAAAAATAAATTCAGCTGTAACAGATACACTAAAATACTGAATACAAAAAAATAGACACACTAAAAATTTAACAAATACACTCAAATACTGAATACGTAAAAATAACAATTGAATACAATATAAAAATTTAAAAAATAAACTCAAATGATGAATACAAATAAAAAAAAAATCAACGTGGAGAGAGAAGCCGTCGTGAGCACCGCCGTGGTGGCTTCAGATCTGTTTGTCAGCGTGAGCTTCAGCGAGTAAAACGGGGAGAGAGAGCCATCGTGCTCAATGTGGTGGGTCGTACTCTGTTACCCGAAAAAGTCAGCACCCCCTCCACCGCTGCTGATGACGGCACCGCCAACGGAGATGTGAAAAAAATAGATTTGAAGATGGATTTCGGTGGAGCTCCGCCGACAACGGAGATTTAAAAAAAAATAGATCCGAAGAACGGGGAGAGAGAATCTTCCGTGAGCTCCATCGTGGTGGCTTCAGATCTGTTTGTCTCATCAGCTTCGACGATCAAAACGGGGAGAGAGAGCCGTCATGCTCGACGTGATGGGTCGTCCTCTGTTTGCCGAAAAAGTCAGCACCATCTCCGCCGCTGTTGATGACGGCGCCGCCACCGGAAGAAATAGATCTGATAACTGATTTCGCCGGAGCTCCGCCGACAACGGAGATTTGAAGAAAAATAGATTTGAAGAAAAATGATGTACTTTGTATCTTTATTAATTGTATTTAACATATTACTTTTAGCTATAAGATGTAACTAATCTAACTTATAGCTATTAAATATAGATATATACTAGTAGTTAGTTATGCCACGTAAATTTTTCAAAATTAAATACCGTCCCATTTGAAGCACAAACGGTGCAATTAAATGTTATATTTGACCTCAACTGACAAAATTTTAGAAATAAACGTAGGCACTTATTTAATTATGACGAAGATATTACCAACTCATTAAATTTCGGTTAGAAAAGCTGAAATATCAGAAAACATAAGAAAGTCGATTCGCTACCTCTGAACGAAAGGGCCCCCGTTATAATGTCGGCTCTTCGCCACCTGGGGCTGTAGTATGTTTCAAGGGTTGGGCTGTTCGCCCATTAAAGCGGTACGTGAGCTGGGTTCATTGTCCAATCTTTGAAGCAATAGAGGAGAAAAGAAGGAGAAAGAAAAGATTTCTCCAAAGCGCGTAAAGTTCGAAATAAATTTCAAAAGTCTGCAACTTAAAAATTAAGAATTTTCTTGGGATGAGCTTAAAACCCAAAATTATCATGGGTCAACACTGGATGGCCAACAAATAACCCAATTGCAAGCCCAAAATATTCAAGGAATTTTGGGCCTTGAAGCGACTGTGTGTTACCCCAATTTCCTCTGATGTCTGGACCTAAAAACTGATAATGGCCCACCAAGGGGTTAGAAACACTAATTTGCCTTTCTTTTGGGAAACTTAAATGTACCATTCTTCCAACTAGTTTATCGGCGCGACCGAAGTATATACTGCCTATAGACTTTGGTTGTACATGTTATGTATAAGTATGTATAGTATATGTATATTAGTATAAAGTATACACTATCTATATATTATGTATATATTTTGTAAACTAGATATCCAAATAATATTTGATTGTAATTTTTCTTTTTCTTTTCTTGTGGTAATCTATTTGGATTGGACTTGTTTATGCTATGAGGGAGCTCTGAATCCTTTCAAGAATAGTCATCTTTCAATAACATAACATAAGGAGAGATTTAGACCGTCCAACATAAATATTTCTTCTTAAAGCAACAACATAAGGGTCGTTTAGTTGTTTGTTAAGAAGTGGATTATTTATGTATTGAAATTAACATAACTAGTACTTCCTCCATCTCAAAAAGATTATCCTAGTTTGATTTGACATGGAGTTTAAGAAATAAATGAAGACTTTTAAAATGTGTGGTCCAAAACAGGCCTTAAATATTTGTGTGGCTGTAAATCATATTATAAAGCTAAATTATTTTTAAATATAGAAATGTGCCAATCTTTTTAGGACAAACTAATAAAGAAAGTAGAACAATCTTTTTGGGACAGAGGGAGTATTATGTTTGGTAATATTTTAGTTATTATGTATAAAATTCAGCACACCAAGTAGGGTGTCTTGTTACCAGTTTACAATCTCGCATAACTAATACATAAGTTATAAGAGAATCTATGTATTATTTTATGCAGGATAAAATATGAGATAGCTAATACATGAATAGCTAAACCCTGCATAACTAAACCCTTCTTAATTAGTCCCTACATAAGTAATTTGTGCATAACTCTAACTAGCAACCAAATGATATCTGAATGACTATGAGAACTTAGTTGGGAGAGCTTACACCTTATTTTGTAAAAATTTCACGAGACTATCTGTTTTAACACTTCCATTATACATGTATCCATCTTTCTATTTATTTTAAAAAAATATATAACCACTTCAATCATGCGGTATTTGAAGTTGAGCTTGAAAAAATAAATCAAACTTCAGACACAATGTTTGAAACTACATATGAGTGAAGTTCATGAAATTCTGTTTGAAGTTTATGCAAAAATAGTAGGAGTCATTTTAGCTTGAATGTCAGCCACTACTTCTTTGCTATGTTCTTCCCAGTAGTTTATATAGCAGCTATAGTTGTTTCATTTCTATTCGTTGTTATGATTTTCCATATTCAAATCGCATATATGACTGCAGTTCAATAATTTTTGCCTGACTTCAGCTATTTTTGCCTGACTTCAGCTATTTTTGCTTGGACTTCAACCATATGTGCATGCGCTTTAGACATAAATGGTTAAAGTCAGACAATATACTAAACTTCACCCACGTATGGCTAAAGTTCGAGCAAACAAATATCTTTAAGTCAGGAAAAAATAACTGAAGTTTCGCAGAAATGACTGAAGTTCAAGCAAATATGGTTGAAGTTTAGGCAAAATAGCTAAACTTCAGCCATTGAAACTTCAAACACGGTGTATGAAGTTAGACTTTGTCAAAACTAACTTCTGAAGTTGTCTGAAAATGACACATGTTAAAAAATAATTAAATAGATGATACAAGTTAAATAACCGCTTTAAAATCGAGTATCCGTATACTTTGCCCCTTTATTAAGGTACAATGACAAGATTCAATTATTTTTTTCATCAAAAGGCTGACCTTGTTCATTCATTTGATAATAGAGCAAAAGAGTCACGAGTTTCATATACAAGCCATATAGGAAATTGTTCATCCCACGAAACTGCATCAACTAGAGTCTTTGAAAAACTAGCTAAACGGTGACTACATCTATTTTTGTTTCTTCTAATAAAAGAAAATCGAACAACATCAAGAGTGTCTCGGAGCTGTTTGATATCTTCACATACGTTATGCATAGTCTACGGTGCTAATTTCAGTCCCTAAATTATTATTATCAATTCTATTGTATTCGATAGAATATGAACTTACCTCCATCCTTTGCGAACCGCAATCTGCAATGCCTCTCTAACTGCAATTACTTCAGCAATGATTGACTTCCCAACTGACTGAACGGGAGGGTCAAAGGCATGAAGCATCAAACCACTAGCATCAACTGCCACAATACCAATACTGGAATCACTTGTGTTCCTTTGCACACCTGAATCAGTAAAACACAAAATCTCGTCTTGACAAAAAATTAGTTGTTCGTCAATCAAGGATGTATCATTTTTAGGATTGCAAGTAGAGTCAAGTTCTTTAAATTCATGGCAATCAAATAAAGCTTGTGACACAAAATTAGGAACATCCTACATTTCACTATTAAAGGCCCAATTACTTTTATCTTTTCAAATAAACCACATTAGATGCACAGATAAATTCAAAAGGTTCATTGAATCTAGAAATCGCTTAACATTCAAAATGAGATCATACCACAAACTAGAAAAATTATTTACTTTATGAATATTAGGCCATAAAAAAGGACTCATTTTCCAGACAACTAGAGATCTAGGTCAGTGAAAGAACATATGTTCAACAGTTTCTTCTTCCATCCCACAAACCCTACATGTTGCATCTTGTAGCCTTAGCCTCTTTGCTAGCACACTTCTAACCGGTAAGGCATTCATCAAACACTTCCTAAAGAAATGCTTTAATTTATTCTTAATGTTCATCTTCCACAGACTTAACCAAAAGTTTTCGGAAATGACTGGTTACTCGATTCAATTCTATCATTTCTCCATTCTTGTGCCTCCAATAAAGATTTTTCTAGGTGATAGCCTGACCGCACCTCATAACTCCCAGATTTTGTAAAGTGCCATAACACTCTGTCTTTCCCACCTGACCTAGACAGAGGAATAGAAAGAATAGCTTTAATGTCATCCTCACAAAATAATTCACTAAGCATATCTACTTTTCAAGTTGAGCTCTCACGATCAATCAAATCTAAAACCTTTAACTCCCTATCATTATCACCACGAATAGTAACGGGGTAAAAGTTATCATCCTTAGGTATCCATGGTTCAGTTCATACATTCACATGTGCACCATCAACAATATTCCATCTCACTCCCTTTCGTAAGAGGTCTCTTCCCCATATCAAATTTCTCCAAATTCATGAAGATGATCCTTTCACCTTTGCATTCATAAAAGAAGAATTTGGGAAATATTTACTTTTCAAAACTTTGAACATTAATGGTTTTGAATTTCTCAACACTCTCCATACCATTTTAGCTAATAAGGCCATATTGAACACTTTTATATCTCTAAACCCAAGGCCCCTTTGCATTATGGATCACATAGCCTCTCCCATTTCTCTATATACATCTTCCGTACCCCTTCATCTTGCCCCCACCAAAATCTATTAAATAAAGATGTGATTTCCTTACACAACCCATCTGGCAATCTAAAACATGTAAGGCATATGTGGGTATAGCAGAAAGGACCGATTTTAACAATACTTCTTTTTCTGCTGGACTTAAAAATCGTTCCTTCCAACCTTTTATCTTTGTTCGAACTCTATCCTTGATAAAATCCAATATCTCATTTTCAATCTTCCCACCACAACGGGAAGGCCCAAATACATACCATTTTTCATAATTCCCAGCACAACACAAATCTCTTCATTTTCTTGATTTTCTGTATACTTGCTAAAGAAGACTGCAAATTTA
This sequence comes from Anisodus acutangulus, assembly GCA_029783415.1. Classification (NCBI taxonomy): domain Eukaryota; kingdom Viridiplantae; phylum Streptophyta; class Magnoliopsida; order Solanales; family Solanaceae; genus Anisodus; species Anisodus acutangulus. The sequence continues at coordinate 10,815,045 of CM056502.1, forward strand.
TCTATGTTAATTGGTTGACTCGAACATCTAGCATAATTATGCATAATCCTTTGAACTTCAGATGCACTTTGCGTCGACGCTTCACAGAAAAAGAAAGAATCTTCTGCAAACAACAAGTGAGAAATGGACGGTCCATTCCTATTCAATTGTAAACCAGCTAGTACATTCGGCTCCTCAACCCGTTTTAGTAATACCGACAATCCTTCCACACAGATGACAAAAAGGTATGGTGAAAACGGATTTCCCTGTCTCAATCCTCTTGATGGAACTACAGGACCACTTATTTCTCCATTCAATTTAAATAAGAGAGACGTAGAGGATATACACTCCATTATCCATCCCACAAACTTTTCATGAATCTCATATGGATCATCATTTGCTTCACATAGTCCTATTCCACTCAGTCATATGCTTTCGACATATCTAGCTTAATAGCCATGAACTTCTTCTTTCCTTTTCTTTTTTTAATTATTCCATGATAAGCTCATAAATTCATGTGCTAAAATCACATTATTTATGATTTGTCTTTCACTTCCAAATGCAGCCTGATTAGGAGAAATTACATGCTTTCACAAAGGCTTCATCCTACTAGCCAAGATTTTTGCACTCTTTTATAAATCGTGGTGCACAATCTAATAGGCCTATATTGGTTCATCGAGATAGGAGCTTTACACTTTGGGATCATTGTAATAAAAAACATATTTCAAGGTTCCCGTTTGATAAAAACTCCTCACCGCTAAAAGCACATCAACTGATATAATCGACCAATATACTTGAAAAAATAAATGGGTCATACTGTTAACCCCTGGAGCTTTAGTCGGACACATTGAAAACACAACTTTCTTCAATTCCTCAATAGTAACTTCCCCAATTAACCTCTCATTCATATCCTCTGTAGTTCCCATAAGAATATCATCCCAAATTGTAGTCTCTAATTCTGACACAGATGTGGTGAATAAATTACAATAAAACTTCTCGACCTCACAACTAATTCCTTTCGTCATATACCCATGATCTATAACTCTCTTTGCAACCCTTTTATTAAATTTCTTCTTCTCCTTTATATTGTTGCCATATAAAGTAAGAAGTATTCTTATCACCTTCATACAACAATTGTATTTTGGATTTTTGTCTCCAAAATATTTCTTCATCCTTATAAGCCTGACCTAGTTATTTTTCAAGATTGCTATTCTTTTGAAATCAATCTCATCGTGGTCATTCCGTAAAATCTCAATTTGATCTTTTAGCTCTCTTATCTTCTCCCTCGCGTTCATTCCCCATTTTTTTAAACCAGGCTAACAATGGAAACTTACACTTACGAATTTTCCAACACACTTTGAATTGTCTAGACCCTTCAATCTATCTTCCACAGGCCTGCGGCCTGCTTTGCAACATCCTTCACGTTATCCTCTGCGACCCACAATATATATATATATATATATATATATATATATATATATATATATATATATTTCCATTGGTTCGGTAGAACATAATAACATAGCATGATCAGACGCCTCATTTTGAATATGATGAACATTTGCTTGGTCATATGTTAACCGCCAGTCAGGAGAAACCCAACACTCTATCTAATCTTTCTTGAATCACCCCCTCATCTCTCCTAAAACACCATCATGTTCACGACTTTCCCTTAATCCTAAATATACCACTCCCATGTTAAAAGTAAAATTTTTAAAATCGTTATACGTCTATTAGTCCCTTACTCCACCTTCTAATTTTTCTGAATCATCAATAATATCATTAAAATCCCCTAAGATTACCCGTTAAGACCCCAATTTAAAGATCTAGCTTGCAATTCATTCCATTGTTTACTTCTCACAATTCTACCAGTACTAGGATAGACATACATACACTAGAATATAAAATTATTTACATGATCTAAAACAAGAGCTTCAATATAAAAAGTATGTACAGAAACATTGCGTACCTCAAAATTGCTAGTCCAAAATAATTACAGACCACCAGCAAGCCCCTATGGATCAACCGCTTCCATAATGTCCATTTGAATTTATTTCTGCAACCTCTCCAAGCATACCTGTCTATTCTTCATATTAGCGAATATTCTCTGTATATTTTGTAATTATGATAGATGTATATTTAAGGTAACTTAGGATTCTAATTGTATTAGGAATCAACCTTTGTAAGGTAAGTTAGAATTCGTACCATATTAGGAATCAACATTTGTACAGCTATATATATTGTGAATAATGAAAGGAATCCCCAAGGAAAATTATTCTATCTTTCATGGTATCAAGAGCCTAAAACCTAAATCCTCATTCCCGGCCGAAATCAGAATTTTTTTTCTGCTTTCACAGAAAAAAAAATTTTTTTTTTTTTTGGTTTCTTTCTCCATATTTCGGCCAAACCAGAAAATTCCCTTCCCTCGACAGGCGGCAACCATGTCTTCCCTCACAAATTTCATTTCATCCACTGACACACTTGAAAACCCCTCTCAACGTTCAGTATCTTCTTTTCATCCGGCATTCGCCGTTAACAACATCAAGAATTTTATCCCTATAATTCTTGACCAAGAAGACTGTCAATATTCCATGTGGATGGAACTATTCTACATTCATGCATGTGCATACAACGTGCTCGATCACATTGACGAATCGTTCCTCGTCCCACCGATGTTCTGGACTAATCAAGGCGTCGTCTTGACGCCATCGTCAAACAATGGATCTACGGCACCATCTCCAAAGATCTGTTATGCACTATCATGAAAACAAAAGCTACGACACGTGAACTTTGGGTCCGGCTAGAAGAAATCTTTCAGACAATAAAAATACTCGGCCGTGTATTTGGAAGAAGCAATTCAACAATACCCGCCGAGAATTTTAACAACATGTCCGAATATTGTAAGCAATCAAACTCATAACCGATCAACTATCCAACGTCGGGACTTCGCTTTGAAACCAAGATGGTGCTTCAACTTGTTGCGGGTTTACCGAAAGGTGAATATGACACACTCGCAACAATGATTCAACAAGCCGACCCTCTCCCAAGTTTCAACAAGGCACGTTCACAACTATTGTTGGAAGAAACTAGACGTGCTAAACAAGAGGAACATAATCAAAAGGCGTTAGCCGCTGATGGGATGGCAACACCGCGCCAAAGAAGAACCAACCATCACAAAGATGTCCAAAGAAGCGGCAGCAGCACCACCTGGTTGCGATCCACCACCACCAAGAAGACCAAAGACTAAAGAATCGCAAAGAAGAATCGCAAAGAATAACAATCTGCAAAGAAGAAGAAGAGCTGCAAATGGCCCGTCCCTCGATCGATTTGGGCCAGGCCTACACCACCGTGAACCTTCAACAGCGGCGACAATTGGTACATGGACACCGGAGCCACATCTCACCTCACCCGGCCGTCGGGTAACCTATCTCAACTACATCGGTTAAAATGTCCTCAATTTATTCTTTGCCGGCAATGGTCATCGCATTCCAATTGAAGGTTACGGTAACACACACCAAACATACACACCCGCCTTTCTCCCTAAACCACGCCCTATACACACCTAACATCATTAAAAACTTAATCTCTGTTAGAAAATTCACTAGCAATAATTCTGTATCTGTTGAATTTGACCCTTTTGGTTTTTCTGTGAAAGAACTCAATACGGGGAAAATTCTTACACGCCACAATAGTGTGGGAGACCTCTACCCATTCACTCAATCTTCCGTCAGGACCGCAAAGCACCTCTATCCCCTTATGCAATCTCTCCTCCCTCCACTTGGCACAACAGACTTCGGACACCTCAAGACCCGCTTTACTTTTCTTAGGACTTCTAAGCGTATTCAATGTAATAATGGAAAAATTGTCCAACACTGTTTTTCTTGTCCACTAGGCAAACATACTCGTCTTCCATTTATGTCATCAAACAATGTTACTTTTTCTCCCTTTGATATTGTTCATGCTGATTTGTGGACATCTCCGATTGTTAGCTCTTTGGGTCATAAATTCTATCTAGTATTCTTGGATGATTTTTCACATTTTGTCTGGATTTACCCATCAAATTCAAATCTGAAGATTTTACAAAATTCCTCGAGTTTCACATATTCATTAAAACACAATTTGAAAAATCTATCAAATCATTACAATGTGATAATGGACGTGAATTTAATAACTCGACATTTCACAATTTCTGTTCTAAACAAGGTATGGTTTTCCGTTTTTCTTGTCCCTATACTTCTTCCCAAACGGAAAATTTGAAAGAATTATACGTACCATCAATAACATGATTCGCACACTGTTTTCATGCCCGCCTACCACCGCCTTTTTGGGTCTATCTTTGTCAAAATGGTAGAATCCCTTCTTAATATTTTACCAACTAGCACACTCCAAAACAAGACCCTACCGAAATCTTATACCGTGAGGCTACCATCATATGATCACCTACGTATTTTTGGATGCTTATGCTACCCAACATGGCCTCCATCGCACTTCACAAACTTGCACCTCGTGACTCTGCCATGTGTCTTCCTTGGTCTATCTCCTAATCATCTGGCTACTTGTGCTATGACATTGCTACTTGCAAAATAATCGTCTCCGTCACGTCACCTTTGATGAGACAACCTTTCCTTTTTCAAATCTCCGAAAATTTCAGACCACCGATTACATCTTTCTCGATGAACCAAGTCCTCCCCGATCATCCAAAATCTATACCAACAAAGAATTTCACTGTTCGGACAGCCTCACATCGTCCGGCACCACCCCCAACAGCCTCCTGCTCACCCCTACAACCCCCAATGAAGTCACCGAAACCAGTCGGTGACTCACGCCGGTCCGTAACGATGGACCAAAGAACCTCCCAGATCCACCGCCGCTGCCTTCTTATCAGATGGAGACTGCGTGCACAACACGGATCTTCAAACCCAAGGTTCACTTCAATCTCTCCACACAAACCTTATCACCCATTCCAAAAAATCCAAAACTAGCAAAGCGGACCCAAATTGAATGCGGTAATGTGCGAGGAATTTAACGCTTTAACCAAGCGTAACACTTGGGATTTGGTACCTAGACCCGAAGGTGTGAATATTATCCGCCATGTGGCTATTTCGGCATAAGTTCGAGGCAATGGTGACTTAGAGAGGTATAAGGCAAGACTAGTCGCCAATGGCACTAATCGGCAGGAGGGTATTGATTGTGGTGAGACATTGATCCGGTTGTTAAGCCGCCACTATTCAATTTGTTCTCGGTATTGCTATGGGCATGCATTGGCCAATTCATCACCTTGATGTCAAGAATGCATTTCTTCATGGGGATTTGAAAGAGGCGTGTACATGCATCGACCTCACGGCTTTGTTCATCCCAGCGACTCATGATTTGTGTGTCGTCTCAGAAAGTCATTGTATGGACTAAAACAGGCACCCCGCGCTTGGTATGATCGTTTTGCCAGATATCTTTTGCAGATTGGTTTTGTATGTAGCAGGTGTGATAACTCTCTCTTCACTTTTCACCGAGGTAACAACACTGCATATTTGCTATTATATGTCGATGACATTGTTCTTACTGCCTCATCTGACGGTTTGAAGAATGAAATCATTGCTCTACTCAAAACTGAATATGCTATGGTGACTTGGGCAAGCTAAGTTATTTTTGGGTATATTTCCAGAACTGTGATCTGCAGCCACTATGTTCTTATGTCGGCGTAAGTATGCGAGAAGAGATAGTGTCTGAGGGCCAAGATGGCAAATTGTAAAATTATGCCAACTCAGGTGGACTCCAAATCCAAGCTTAGTGCCAATGACGGTGCGCCGGTTACGATCCCACTCTATATCTGAGTCTAGCGGGTGCTCTTCAAGATCTTACATTCACTAGGCCTGATATTACATATGTCGTTCGGCATGTGTGTCTGCTCATGCACGACCCGGTAGTCCCATTTTGCCGCCCTCAAACGTATTATCGACACGCGTTAAGGGCACACTAGACTTTGGATTACACTTATACCCCTACGCTGACCAAGTTACTTGCTTGCCTACACGGATGCAGATTGGGCAGATGCCCGCACACACGCCGCTCCACCTCGAGTCTTGTGTATTTCTTGGGGATAATCTTATCTCATGGTCCGCCAAGAGGCGAGGCCACACTATCCCGTTCGAGTGCTGAAGCAGAATATCGCGGAGTTGCTAATGTAGTTGTTGAGATCTGTTGGCTCCGAAATCTTCTTTTAGAGCTCCAGTGTCCACTCCGCAAGGCGTCTATAGTTTATTGTGACAACATATCTGCCATCTATATGTCTCATAATCCGGTCCAACATCAGCGGACTAAGCATATTGAGATGAATATCCACTTTGTGCGAGAGAAGGTTGGCCGTGGTCAGGTCAAAATTTTACACGTGCCTTCCTCTTATCAAAGATGCGACATCTTCACAAAGGGACTACCGCGACACTCTTTACCGACTTTCCGATCCAAATTTTAGCGTTCGGCCTCCTCCCGCTCCGTCTGAGGGGGAGTATTAGCGAATATTCTCCGAATATTCTCTGTATATTTTGTAATTATGATAGATGTATATTTAAGGTAACTTAGGATTCTAATTGTATTAGGAATCAACCTTTGTAAGGTAAGTTATGATTCGTACCATATTAGGAATCAACCTTTGTACAACTATATATATTGTGAATAATGAAAGGAATCCCCAAGAAAAATTATTCTATCTTTCACTTCATCTAGCAAATAAACACCAAATCCGGGAAGTGAAGCCTAATTATCTTCTCAAGGATGGGAACTGTCAATGACCCTCTCAGGTCTCGACAATTCCACGACATTAGCTTCATTTGGATGAGGGAGACCATTTAAGACTGGCCTCCCGCACCACCTCTTCTTCTCTTTTGTCTAGATAATGTTAATGTCCATCATTTTTTTCTCCCTTCAGCAAACTTTGTATCTTCAACCACCACAACATCTACTAAATTCTGAACGACTTTACTTGAATTTAAATTCTCAGCTACTTTTTTCACTTGATGAACCCATTTACGTGTCTCGTTGTTACTCACTGCTTTATCCATCCCACCTAAAATAACTTTTTCTTCTCTGTAATTTATATTTTCCATCTCAGCTGAAGTCACGACTCGGGTTTTGACAATATCATTATTCAATTTTTGTCCTTTCTTTTCTTTCATCGTAATACCCATAGAAACTAGGGGTGGACATATATCGATTTTGTATCCGAAAAATATGAACCGAATAAAATTTGGTTTTTTTTAAAAATCGAATACAACTTTTAAAAAAAAAACGATATGTTCGGTTTATATCGCCGAACGTATCGGATTATATCGGGTTTTTAGTGGGCCGGGCCGGATCGGGTCGGAGAATTTTTATTTATTTTTTAAAATTGAATTTTCAAAACTGAAATTGACATTCACAGCTACACTATCATGAAATTTTGACGTTGAAATCTATTGTGTATCGTGAGATGTTTACTAAAGAAAAAAGAAAATTAGAAATCGATTTGGGGGAAAACACAAATTGATTGGAAAAAAGGATGTATTTCTAAAAATAGGCCGCGCCTTCGGCGGTTTGACCGGCACCGCCACGAAAAAAAATACCCAAATAAAAAAAAACCGCGGGATAAATTCTCATAGAAGCACATATATGATAAATTCTCATACTAAAATTCAACTCAACGCCTCTCATTGCCCAAGGTAATTGTTCTACCTCTCGGGAGAGGTTTTGTGATGTTTAGTACAACTCGGATCCTCATGTATCTCCATTCTCGACCTCCATTTGTCGGTATTATAACTTAAACAGTACCACCTATAACATTTCTGATCTTCTTCCCTACGTCTTCCGTCATCCAGTGCACTAGTATATTCTAAAGGTGGCGATTAGTAGGGCTCGAATACTGTCCAAGTGGCCTGGGGGCGGATCGAGAAGGGGTCGGTCGACAGTGGTCCGGGCTCGGGTCCGCGGTACTTGCTCGATCCTCGAATCCGATCCCGATCCCGCTTGTCGAAGGCGAGTACTGCGGTTTTCCTTTTTTTTAAATAACATATGTATAAAAAAACTCAATAAACAAAACAAGATAGTGTAATAAAAACATCCCAAGGTCGCTTTTTGTGCCTCTTATATTATTTAATAGACATATGATTTTTTGTAATACAAATACAATTGTCTAAAATCTAAATTGCAACTTTGTGGTGTTGTCCAAAAGTTGCAAATTACATAATAAAATTGCAATTAAAAATTACATTCTCAAAAAAACCTGTTCTAATTGCTTGATGATTTCATGTGGTTCTTCGATTGGAATTGGTATTTGTTGGTCAAATTGATCCATGTCGCTTCCACTACCTTCGCTAAGATTTCGTTGTAGTTTTCATCATCTTCTTCGTTGATCTCCGGTTGACCGCACCTTCTCCGCTCCGCTCGTATCCAATCTCTGAATAATACTGCAATTTTCAAACTGTCTCCGGCTAATGAGTGTCTGTGGTCTCCTATTTGATATCTGCACTGCCGAAAAAGCACTTTCGGATGCAGATTGATGGCGGCTTGAATGTTCAAAACATCTCGAGCCATCAATGAAAGTGTCGGAAATGTCTTCTCATTCCCCTCCAGATTTCAAAGAAGTCTTCATGTCCATCTTCATTGATAACTTCTTGATACGGCATGTAAACACGCAAAACAAAAATATCTAACTCGCTAATTTGGTTAGTAGTAGAAGGTACTACACATTATATTTCTGAGGCTTTCAATACTAGCCGCAGAAACAGCATATCTTTTGTGAGGTTGTGTTGAAGATGAAGAAGATGGTATGGAAGCCGGTAAGTTACTAGCATTTTCTTGTTGATAAAATATATATATATATATATATATATATATTTGCATTGGTGTTCTACGCTAGACAACACTTCTTCTTTAATTTGTTCAATAGGTGGTGGGTGATTTAGATTTTTGGGACTTGGAGGTGGTAGTACTTCTATACAATCGTAAATAGTTTCAATTAGTGATTTAGTACCGTCTATTTTAATAGTAGGATTTAATACAGAACTAATAATATAAATAGAGGGAATAGGAATAAAATATTTTTTTATTTTGACAAATATTTTTTAATAGCTGCCTTATGTGATTTTTCCATATATTCACTAAGTAATAAAAATATTAGAGTTATATAAAATAACATAGTTGAAATAGTAGGATAATATATACCGAAAAATTCTTTTGTTGCTTGAAAAAATTTCTCTAAAAATACAAGAAGTTCTGAAATTTTTTCCCAATCACTATCTAAAATCATATCACTGGCTTTTTATTATGAGAGTTAAAAATAAAGTTATAGGTAATTTATAGTCATAAGCAACAAGTAGTTGCTCAGTATAAAGAATTCCACCTAGTGGATACTTCTTGTGGAATTTTTCTATAAGGTAGTCCACAATCGTGACAAGTTTTTTTATATTCTTTTCTACGTTGTACTTTATTACTTTTAAAAATAAAGTTTATAGCAAATTGTATTTTACTAAGAATGTCTTCAAAAAGTGATAGACCATCCTTTACAATTAAATTATATATATGGCACGCGCATTTTATATGAAAATGATCTGAAAAAAGATGGAGTTAAACTATTTTTTAAAATTGTAATTGCGTAATTGTTATTAGAAGCGTTATCTAATGTAATAGTCATAATTTTATCGGTAATTCCGTAATAATCGCACACTTGATAAATATTTTCTGCAATAAAAGAACCAGAGGTCCTATCATCTATATATCTATACGCTAAAATACGTTTTTGCATAGACCATTTATAATCTATCCAATGACAAGTTACAGTTAAATAATCATGGTCGTTAGTACTACGACCTATATCAGGCGTGATAGATACTTTGCCATTAAAATGATATAATGAAAAACGTAAATATTGTTGATATTCATGCGCGAATTTAAATACATCTCTCTTAACAGTTGATCTAGGAAAACCGTTAAAAGCAGGATTATATATATCTCTAATGTAATGAATAAAACCGGGAGATGAAGGAAATGAAAAAGGCAAACCCTCCACAGCAACTAATTTTGATATTGCTTCCCTATCTCTATGTTTATTGTATTTAGAGCCTACAATTCCCCCCGTCATAGGGTTAATTTGACCCTGTACTTGGTCCCGACGATGTCGATATGTGAACCTTGTCCCGATGGAGCACGCGTTCTTATGCACCCGGTTTTGAAGCCTGGTATTGGGCATACCTAGTCTGGATGAGCACTTACTCCCTGTTTAATTAACCCCCCCGTCCCATCGTGACCTTTTCCAGTTTTAAATTTTAAAACATTTTTTACAAATTTTACATATGACTACTTGATTCTCTACGTCCCTATCAAAAAATGTCCATGCATCCGATTTTAATGGTCGCTTTCTTTGGACCTCGTCTCATACTAGGGGAATATGAGGTATTTCAGTTGAAGGTGCACTAGTGGGTGTGTTGTCATCAACATTAGTGGGTATATCATCTAGATCATCGTCTAAATTAAAGTCTTCTTGAGTTCCAGAAAATAGCTCATGGTCTAAATCTTATGGTATTGTAGGAAAATGTTGAGTATCAACAAAATCATCCTGTGTAGGAATAAGATGACTAGAAGAAGTACCACTTGCCACTGGTTGCCCTACTACAAGAACCACCCTTACCCTTACCCTTAAACATACATTTTAATCCTTCCATTTTAATTATGATAATAAATAATTAAAGACAATAAAATTAAGTGCGCTAAATAAAATAAACAGGACAATAATAATTTAATGAAGGAACGAATGTACCCAAGCGACGTAACGTCGACGTGTAATCGAGATGTTGAAAATTGAAACTTTGCTCGATGGAAGATCCTCAAGCTAGTTGCCAACTTCACTCCCAATTCCCAAATGAATAAATAAAATTGAATATTTAGCAAACAATGTAGACTTGTAGAGAGATATATTGAGAAATTAGAGAGATTGTAGGAAGATTTGTGAGAAAGATAAAGAGAAAATGAGTTATTTATAGTTGAAAAATTGGGTTAAAGTGTAAATATAATAAACTTATGAGTTAAAAATAAATATTAAGGGGTAGGGGGTTTGGGGAGGGGGCTAAAATGGCCGTTGGCCAATGACCATAATCTAAAATGGCCGTTGGTGCAACGGTCATATTTGCAAAGGGGGGAAAAGGGCGGGGTCGGGCTCGGACTCGGGACGGGGTCGGGGCTAGCGGGCCTGGGGCGGGCTCGGGCTAGCGGGCCTGGGGCGGGGCCGGGTTTTTTTTTTTAGCGGGGTCGTGGCGGGCTCAGGACGGGGTCGGATCGGGCCGTCCCGGCCCACTGGCCAGCCCTAGTATATTCCAGAGTTGCACCCACACTGTCCCGACATTGAAAAGCTCTAACTTGCTTTTATTCAATTCTCGGACACCATTTCCTTAAAGTTATCAAAAACCGATCATACAATCATGATTCTCCGGCCAACACACGCTGCACTTCAAGTTTTGTGGTAAACACAAACTAGAATAGATTTGGTCCAACAACTAACACCTTCAATGTTCTGACGTTCCCCCAAATTAAATCCATTATTTCTTTAATACATTGCAGGTTCACCAATTTATCGGAAATTACTTTCCCAAATTCTTCCTCGCTACTTGCTACATCTTGTACTCCTAAATTAACAACATTTTCCTCATCAGAAGATAAGATGAACTTTCTCAGCCTTTCAGTAACTTCATCCGCCATCTTTAGGTGACAATAACACAAATTACAGTCTTACAATATTCTGTATTATGGCACACCAGTATGTATATAACCGTAAGGATGAGTCTATTTGTTTTAGCCTTCTACCAAATGATGATAAGAAATTGGAATTTTGAATTTGAAAGGGACTACTTCCACGGATGGGAAGACTCAAACTTCTACCAGAGAAGAGAAAAAACTCCTACAAGACTCAAATTTAGAGAGTACTTTCCAAACAACCCCAAATTGTAAGCGCCAATTTAACAAGATTCAATTATACTCGACTCTACTATCCTCCCAGGCCCAAATCATTATCTTCCAAAAATTTCTTAATATAAACGCCTAGATAAGCAAATTAGATATCGGCACTTGCACGAAAATATACTTTCGATCTCCCAATTTCATGGATTTTCCTCTAGGTATATGAACATGTTCTGTTTTAAACACATTTTCATTTGAATCAACAATCTCTTATTCTTCTCCATCTTTCACATGGTATCGATCTAGTATTATTTTTCTAGAAAATAGCATCATTTCGTCCCTATATAGTTTAATACATAGTCAATTCCGCTATAACTGGGTTTACCAATATTGACAGCCGGATGCACTAAGCTTCCGATATGAGCGGATCCGGAGAAAGGCTAGACCACAAGGGTCTATTGTACGCAGTCTTACCTCACATTTCTGCAAGATGTTGTTTCCACGGCTTGAACTCATGACCTCCTGGTCACATGACATCAACTTTACTAGTTAAGGCTCCCCTCCAATCTATTACTAATAATTTACTAATTTAGCTCACCTTTTGCATTAATTCACGCAATTCATGGAGGATTCATGTATTCGTTCTCCCAATTCCCTCAACAATAGTTTCTCAAACTTATCAATTCAGTCTATAATCTAAATTACCTATAGTCTAAATAATCATAATAAACGTTTTAGCCTTTTAGGGATAGTTTTAGAAACTTTCCCTCATGTTTTCTAGGACTAAAAATAACTAAAATTTTAGGGATAACTTTAGAAATCTCTCGTCACGTTTCATTTCGTACCATGATCAAATTCACGTTTACAAACCATATATTGAGTTGTGGTGACTTCTTAACGTTCCTTTTGAAAATTTAAGCAACGTTAATGATTAACACTATGGTGTCACGTCATTGTATTTGCTAATTTAACCTCTATCAACCTTAATTAAGCAACATTTCCATGTAAACCACATTCTGTAACATGCTTCATGAATAAATAACACGTACTCGAGGGGTTGGTTATTATAATTACATAGGAACACATTAGAAGCTTAAACTCCATCATTAGACACCATTTACGTGCTTAACCAAGTTTTTTGACTTGATCAAACAAAAAAACAAGCTAGAAAAAGGAAAGAATATGAAAAAGATAGAGAAAAAGAAAAGTTATTTTCAAATTTAGTTTAGGCACGAGATTTGAAAATATGGTCTTGCAATGTCTAGATATACAATAGACTTAAATAAAGATACATTTCTGTTAGGTAAAGTATCTGCAAATTTAATTAGGGATCTTAGTGATGATATAATAGCATATTAAATCATAATCGTGACTGCATATACTAAATATTCACGTTTAAGTCGCTTCTTCTAATTTTTATTTATTTATTTCCAATTTGATCACATCAATCAATTTAGGTTTGAATTTTTCATTAAACCTGAAGTTATTGCTCATATATTAAGGCTTTACACCTTTGTTTTCACACGTTTAAACTTCTTGCTTTCTTGCTTTTAGTATTAAAGTTTTGTAGAAGAAGTTGTGCGTCAAATATTACAATATAAAGGATTCGAATTTAGAGCATCAAAATTCACTACCGTTGCTAGTCCCACCTCTACTATTAACTCTAAAAACAAAAATATAAAGATGCAAATGAATTTTATTTTTCGTAGTTTCTCTCTAGTTCTTGAACTAGATATATGCAATATTGAGTTTAATTTATATATATTGCTATAGTTACAATATCAAGTACCTTCATATGTTGCGATTATTTATTAATATTTTTTATAAAAAGTTCTTTATATTATCTTTATGTATAAGCTTCACTCACTAGCAATGAAACCGCACTAAGTACGAATACGAACCAACAAGGATTCCACATAAGATTATTGAATAACTTTGCAAGGATAAACATGATGAAGTATTTAGGATAATTAAGATAAGACCTTGAGTACTACAATATGATTGGGGAAGATTCATATACATTCGCTAAGGGCTCTTTTGGTACGAGAAATATGGGATATCCTGAGATTAAATTTGAGATATGTTTATTCTATGTTTAGGTGGGATAAAATCGTGGTATAACTAATTCCGGGATTAGTTATCTCGGAATTGTAGTGTTATGTTTATTTCTATGAGGAATAACTAATCCCGAAATAACTTGTTCTTAATCGAACCGCCCTGAGTGTTCTCCAATATGATTGATGGTGCCCATGATGTGTAATTAGTAATTGCCCCCCATTAAGACAAAGTTCATAACAAAACTCGACCATTTCATATAATTTAGCTAACAAGTGTATCTTTTTTTGTTATAAAAAGGTGAAACCGTGAAGGATGAATCTTGGGTCAAAGTCAACTCAAAAAGCTAGCTTGTAGGGTGAGGATTGTAAGTCCATATAAGGAGTTCATGTTCCCATTCCATATCCGATATGGAACTCTTAAGACTCTCCAACACGTCCAGACCTTGTTAACTAGAGCGTGGATAATATAATTTGGGGCCCAACATCAGTGAATAATAAATTGGAATGGACTTGACTCTAATACCATGAAAATAATAGATCTTGGGCCTAATACAACTCCGAAAGCTAACTTATAGGATGAAGATTGTTCAAGTTCATATAATATCATGTTTTCATTTCATATCCGATGTGAGACTATTATCAAAAGATTCATTTGGAAAGCTTTCGTCATTAGCAAATAAAATTATATTTGGACCACTCTTATAATGACAGAGCAAAATTCAGAAGCAGATTTGGATCTTTTCCCGAATTTAAATATTTGTCACTTTGTTGGGTGGGGGGACCTATAACTATACAGAGGGTGCCCACTTGATAAATAGAAGTTTCCATACACATAGGTCTTGTTGCACTTTTTTGTTTGTTTTTTTCTTTTTTTGTCAACAGTCTTCTTACACTTTTGATAAATTAGAATTTAGAAAAGAAAAGAAAAAACTAAAAGAAGAACAAGAAAAATAGAGGTATCTTATTGCAGCAGGTAGTCCTCAAACTTTTTTTCTGGGTCAACCATTAAATTTGATACCGACCTCCTGTATTCTTTTATTGAAACTCAAATTTCTTGAGGCTACTTTGTCTTCACACTTCTATAATAGTTTGAAGTAATGTATTTGTAATAATACACTATTTGTTATGAATTCATTGTATTCATTAATTGAAAATGAATGTCATTTAAATATATATGTATGTTATTAATTATTATATAACTTATTAATACTCTCATTCTTTTATAAATACTGAAGAAATAAATAATAAAGGCATTAATTTCCATTTTTCTTGTCCTATTTTTATTCAGTATTTGTATATTTCACTCTTATTTTACAACACATTATCATCACGCCTTGAGCACTTATTTTGAAAAGATCAAAGGTATGTGTTTTACAAATCCACCTTAACAATGGTATCATATTGATTTCTCAATCTTGTGGATATCTGCAATTGTTTGATTTCAATATATGAAACTCATCAATATGAGTGTGCCGAATTAATTAAATAATGGTCCTTGAATTCACACATAGCTTGATTCTATTTTATATATGTTGATGTTTACCATGTTACTATTTAAATATGATTATGATAATGATTACGTTCATATATATTGAGATTTAGAAAGAGGTGTTTAGTTTCTCCCCCCCCCCTAATGCAACGAATGGATGTATTGAAGATATGTTAGAGAAAATTTCTCCACATCATATATATGTCTCAATTTGCCCCTGAAGTAACAAGATCTTAAAGAAGTTCTAAGTTATCATTATTTGATATGTTTAAGGCATGTTGAGATATATTCCATTCCTGAAGAATGAAAACTTTTGATAAATGTTATAAAGTACAGATCCATTCCCTTCTCTAACATATCTTCAATACATCCATTCGTTTCATTGGGGGAAAAAAAACTAAACATTATATATATGTCTCGATTTGCTCCTGAAGTAGCAAGATCTTAAAGAAGTTCTAAGTTATCATTATTTGATATGTTTTAGGCATGTTGAGATATATTCCATTCCTGAAAAATGAAAACATTTAATAAATGTTATAAGTACATATCCATTTCCTGAAGTGAATGTGATAATATGTAGTAAAGCTTATATATACGAACGTGCATTTGGTTGTGAAGTTATCACGACTCACCTCCAGAAGAGGTATAATAATTGAGAAAAAATATATTCTAAATAGTTTATGCTTTACTTCCGAAGTAGTAAACTCTGAATTTTGGCCCCGAAGTAGCAAACTCAAAAATCTGCTCCCAAAGTAGCAAATTTTAAACTCTACTCCTTAAGTAATAAATCTTTGAACTCTACTCCGGAAGTAGTAGAACTTTGAAAGTAGTAGAACTTTGAAAGTAGTAAAATTTTAAATTTTACTCTTGAAGTAGTAAATCTGAAATTTACTCTTGAAGTAGTGAATTCAAAATTTATTCCCAAAGCAGTAAGTCTCTGATTTACTCCTGAAGTTGTAGAACTCTTAAATTTACTCTCGTATTAGTAGAATTTCAAATTTTACTCCTGAAGTAGTAGAATTTCGAACCTTACCCCCGAAGTAGTAGAACTTTAAATTTACTCCCAAAGTGGTAAATCTTTGAACTTTACTCCCCAAGTAGTATGGTTTTGAATTTTACTTTCAAAAGGGTTCAACTTTGAAATTTACATCTTTTACTTCCCAAAATTTGTTGTGAGTTTATAATGCATGTAAACGTTTTCTTATTTTCTTGCAAGCTTTAGTTTTAGTTATATAAGGTGACAAAATAAGGACAAAAATATTTATATTTAATTTGCTTTAATTTTCTTAAGTGTTGGGATGTACAAGGGATGATTTTATATGTATTTTGATGATCTAGAAGTATTGGTATGATTTTTGACAAGAGGAAAAATGTTTGAGAAATTTATTGAAGCGGTGTTTCTTGTGGTTGAGTGAAATAAAGAGCTATTAAATTTTTTTATGTATAAAGCGCATCTAAATGACCAGGTTTTATTCCCCGAAGTGAATGAAGAAATACCACAACATACCTCCTGCAGAGATTGAATAACAAAGGATATAAATGTTATTTTATGGTATGAAGGTCATTGTTCCATGTACCTGTCGCACGTCAAATCATCTTGAAAACTTTTATTATGTATCATTTTAAGGCAAAAAAATACAAATTGTGTAGAATACTATCTACTATAACCACATTGATATATTACGGTTATTGTCGCAGCTTTGATGATAAATATTCAAATGTTAATGGTATTCTCCCTGAAGGAGATGTCTGAAATACTAAAGTTTAGAACTTACTTTTTATCATTTATAAATTGTATTTGTCTTTAAATGTCCATTTAATTACTATTTATTTCATTACACCAGCAGTGTCTAACTATAATTTCTTTTATGATACCAGCAGTGTCTAAGCAATATTTGATTGTACAAAATTAATGATCAAGTGCTCCAGAAAAGCTAACTATAACTATTTATCTAGAAGATCATAACACTAATAGTGTCCAAATAACGTGTGATTATGGAGAATAAATTAGAGGCTCCTGAAGAGCTTATATACTATTATGTAATTCATTCTAAATTGTAATATACGAAGTTGTTATGATTGAAACACAAGTTGTAGTAAACCCGAAGTTTACTCAAGTAAATAGGATATCATATTGCTATAATTAATCGGAGGATTAAATATCTTCAAAATCAGAGTGGGTAAGAAATATGTATGTGAATGATTATCCTCTTTATTCTCCAAATTGGATTACACAAATATAAGCATGCTGAAATCACATGGTAAACTAAAAGTTTATTGGTACACAAAAAAAAAATTCCTGTCATAGTAAACCGGAAGTTTACTAAAACAAATAGCACATGGCATGATAAACTTGAAGTTTACTAGTACAAATAATTTTATCAATTGACGTGACAATTTTGATTGTCCTGATTTAAATCTGACGTGCTAAGTTTGTATTCGGAATATATTGAAGAACTAGAAGATTCTTCAAGAATGAATTTGCTTGTTCTCACGATAAGTTGATTACACCAGCTAATGTTGGAATTGAATTCCCTAAATTCTGAAAAATATAAAAGGTGAATAAGGGTCCGTTCACAGTTATGTGATATCTTAAATAGATGCATTGATAAGACGATCACATGTGCGTTTATTGTCAACCCGCAGTTTGACATATGCAAAGTTACTTGCTCAAAATAATTGAGTTGAGAGCATAATTTTCAGATTATGTAATCAAGATAATTCATCTTGTTAATGCTGGTTTATATTCAATCTGATTTAGCGTTGAATGCCTCCGATAAATAGCTAAACAATTGCGAATGAGAACAAAGCTTCATGTGTTGATATGAAATATGATATATTGCATACAACGACGTTTGTATGCTTCAAACTAATAAATTATGATAAATTCTTCCCTCATAATTGGTTCAAGGTCAGGAACAAAATATTTTCATTTAATAGTTTTTATTGTGCAATATATGATTAATGAATCTACCACGATGCACACAGATGGATTCCCCAAAGAAGGTCGAAATGTATGTTAGTTTTTCTAATATAAGGGGGAGGGGAGAGAATAAACAACTAAGAAACATGTTGTGAATTATCATCAATATGATCCCCATTCAAACGATAATTCAAGTCAAATGCTAGAAGCATTTGCTTACCCAACTATTCCAGCTGCAAGATGATCCTAAATGTTCCTGAAGGACAAGGTTTACAACATGCGTGAAGCATGGTATACAAATCGACTTCAAATGCAATAATCCTTGGAAAAAAAAAGAGAAGCAAATGATCATAACAAGGAGGCAATGTGATCTTGAAGAGCCTACGACATAACACTTCATAAAACATCACACGAGGTTCATGTACCTGGAAAAATAATGAAGTGATAAGATCTCAGTAAGTTGTGTCTAATTGCAAATCGATACAAAATGATATCTCGTCAACGATATCTTTGATACAATATAGTGCGCATTATTGTATAATATTATGAGGATATGAATTCTACGTCTCTTAAAACATATTGATGTAGAAATAATTACCAAGTAGATACATCTTGGTAAATTATTGGACCTGCAGTCCTGACATCAGAAGATGTCATGTAAATTAAATACTAAATGAAAATTGTCTCAGCCTATATGACTTACGTGACAAAATTTATATGAATTTTTTTGAAGGATTCAAAATGCCTGAAGCATATACAAGTTATTGAAAAACTTATTTGTAATCCTTAAACGAATTAAATGAACTAAAGTTGATGTACTGAAATCACCTTAATAAATATTTATTAATGAGGGGTACAAAGATAATTCTGTTTACCCTTATCCCTTTATGATATCCAAAATCTTTCATAATGTTATGCAAGTTGTTGACTTGAATATTATTGAAGCTTTTGAAGAGTTTTCGAAAAGCAGTAGACTAACTGTTAAAAGAAGTTGAAATGAGAAAATTAGATTGGTCCTGAAGTACCATATATTTGTTCAATTGATGCACTTATTTATCTTGCTATAACTATGAGCATGATATAATTTCTTCCTTACATGGAGATATTGAAATAATATCAATTGTATATTATCGATTTGATGAGACAATTTTTCCAAAATTAGGGGGAGAGAATAATGAAATAAAAAGTGAAATTTTGTGGAATAATTCATCATTGTCTCATCTTGATCCATGTGCTTCTATTTGTGTGCAAGAGGTCCAAAAGATTATTCACTTGCAGAAAATAGCAAATCAAATGCCAGACGCACTTACAGATTTAGAAAGGATTACCAAATCACATATCCCTGCAGAGAATGTCCCAATTCAGATTGATGTCCTTGTAAGACTATCTACTAGTGTCATAGCAAATGAGTCCAAAGCACGCCTGGAGCATGATAGACCATTGGGTTCTAAGGATCGGAATCCTAGAAAAATAAAAATAAATGGTCAAGATGACACTAAGAAAGAATCTCATAAAGAAATGTAAGATTTGATCAATCCTGATATTTTTTAAGAAACCAATGAGCCACAAACTCAAGAAAATGAAGAAATATCAATAAATTCAATTGATGTTAGGACTAATTTGAATCGCTTGGAAATAAATGTGGTTTGAAATATGACAAAATACCCACAACCTTATATGAAGATAATGCAGCATGCATTGCTCAATTGAAGGGAAGATTCATAAAAGGAGATAGGACAAAACACATTTCACCAAAGTTGTTCTTCACACACGAGCTCCAAAAGAATGGTGATATCAACGTGCAACAGAGTCGTTCAAGTGATAATATGGTGGATTTGTTCACTAAGTCTCTACCAACTGCAACTTTCGAGAAGATGGTGCACAAGACTGAAATGCGAAGACTCAAGCATTTGGACTGAAGTTCTCAGCAGAGGGAGTTAATACACGTTGTACTCTTTTTTCCGTATAAGGTTTTATCCCACTGGGTTTTCCTTGTAAGGTTTTTAATGAGGCAACCAAAATGTGTATTATTAGAAAGGTGTACTCTTTTTCATTCACTGGAATTTTCTCCCACTTAGTTTTTCCTAGTAAGGTTTTAACGATGTACATTATCTATGGACATCCAAGGGAGAGTGTTATGAATTCATTGTATTCATTAATTGAGAGTGCATGTCATTTAAATATACATGTATGTTATTAATTGTTATCTAACTTATCTTATTAATACTCTCATAAAGATATGTAACATTCAGTGGTTTCATACCCTATAAAAGATATGTTTTTCATCCTTTTATAAACACATAAGAAATAAATAATAAAAACATTAATTCCCTTACTTTTTGTCTCTATTTTTTGTTCAGTATTTGTATATTTCACTCTTATTTTACAACACTATTTATATTTTACATAAAATTGACTTTACGTT
This sequence comes from Anisodus acutangulus, assembly GCA_029783415.1. Taxonomy (NCBI): domain Eukaryota; kingdom Viridiplantae; phylum Streptophyta; class Magnoliopsida; order Solanales; family Solanaceae; genus Anisodus; species Anisodus acutangulus. Next base: position 10,835,831 of record CM056502.1, read on the forward strand.
ACTATTTAAAATCATGCATGTACCTTGTAACAAGGCTTTAATTTTGGATTAAAAAATTCATATATAAGCTATGTTGGAAAGTAAAATTCACGGAATCGATTAGAGGCTTTGATAGTAAATCTACTGACATTCATGGGCCACTATATTCATTCAAAATTCATAAAGTCACTATCGAAATTCAAGTTTAAAAACACTTAAATTTTTCACAAGAAATTAAATGTTGTGAGCTTTTTTCGAATATTTAGATGAGAAAAAGAGTTCAGCCAATTTAAACTTCTCAATTTTTAAAAAAGTACGTAATAAATAGGAGTAACTATTTAACTATATTATATATATATATATATATATTTTAATGAAAAGAGCTAGAATGAATGAAGTATAATTTTGGAAGTATAAACGTCTACCGTTGTCATTTATTGTGAACATCAGCTCATAAAATGAGCATCGAATGGGGTACAGGAATTTTTATTTATTTATCTATTTATCGTAATTTAGATGATCTTAAAATGACCAAAAATAATTTAATGACTTCTTGTAGAGAAAACTTACTGTTAAATACAGGTGTTATGATCGGGGACGAGCTAAAGTGTAGGAAGCGAGTTCGGTATAATCCAGTAATTTGGTTCAAAGCCTGTATTTATCTTAAGAAATTTATTTTATATGTATAAATTATTATTTTAGAACGTAACTCAAAAAGATTAAATTTCGAACTCATAAGTTTTAAATTCTAGCTCCGACTCTAGCTATAACATAAAAAATGACAATGACAAATTTATTTTTCCCTATTTAATGAACATGCATTAAATGGTTATAAAATTAGGAAAAGGCAGTCATAAATAAATATATATATCTATCAACATCACAAGTATTTCTGTGGAAGAAACTACTTGCAATAAAAATATTCCCACAAACACTTTTTGATGATCATTATTTTTTTATCGTGTGAATATGTAAATAGGCCTCCAAAAAGCCAACTTATAAATTAAAAACTTTTGCACCTCTACTAGCATATCCTTCTTATCCAAAATGATTTAACTTCCAGAAATCATAATATTCTACTGCTATTTTGGACTTCAAAGATTTTATCAATATCAATTTTGGCGTTCCACACAAATATAGACCTACAACTAGTGATATATGACTTTGTTTTTTATTTCTTAATCTCCTCAATTTCCTTTTCTCATTGAAAATTTATATATTCGTCATATGTAATGAAGTCACTCCAACATCATCAAAGCATATTCAATCAAATCTATGATCGAAAATCTCAATGTAATGACTAAATAGTTTTCTAACATATGCGGATTTCGACTTTGGAAAATCATTATTTGGTATGAAAGAGGCATGGACAGAAGTATGCCCTACTTTTGATGGTGAATGTGGGAAATCCTCTTCCCGGATCACTTTGATGGACATTCAAAAGAATCTGCTAGGCTGTCTTACGTGTTTCAAAAAACAAGCAAAGGGGCTCCTCTCCAACAAAAAGTCTAAGTAATTTTCTGAACATATGTATGTTCGAGTTTTGAAAATGAAAAATAAAAATGGTAATAAGCGCTTTATCGCTTTTTAGTTTTCACACACTTGCAAGTGGATTTCGATTTCCCATATGATTAAACTGGAATTTTTTTTTTCAAGCACCTGCTACAACATGAGCTAGTAGTCAGTTTTAGCAGAATTTGAAGTTAACTGCCCAGATTAGTAGGCAGAACTCGAAGTAATTGACTAAACTGTTCAATTATAAGTTTATAACTGAAATTTGACTCTGTTTTGTAGAATCCTTTTTACCCAAAAAAATTCCAAATAAAGAAAAATAAATATCAAGGAGCTTTAGATTGAGGTGTAATTGTTACTTTTTCAGATTTCGCGCATAGCAGGACCGTAGTGTACCGGCTGCTTTTTGAGGTGTAATTGTTATCTTAGAGAGTGATCGGAATTGAGAATCCAAGTGAACTTACACCATACAAAAATGAATTTGAGAAAGAAAATTGCACTTCTTTAATTATTGCAAATTGTGTTTTAGCACTCGTGAAATCATAATAAATACATTTAACTTTCAATTGGTAGAGTCGAGGCTTTTAGTTCCTCCACTAACAAATTTTCAAAAAAGTAACTGTAACAGTTATTTTATTTTATTTTTTGGTATAAAGTAAGCAGAAGTATCAATATTACTTTCCTTTAACATTAAAACCGAGCATTTACATGGTTTTATATTTGAAAATTTATTAAATTCACAAAGATTTGTTAGTAAGGATCAAACACACAAAACTATATTCGTCCAAAGTCAAGCATGTTTAGTTGGATACCTGGATATCTCAAAGGCAAATTGAAATTTTCTACAAATAAAGGATGGACATTTATTTGTGAATTTGCACTTTTACTCCATCAAAAGACTGATGTATTCTGACTTTGATCCTTTATATAAGCATATTTATTCTTTAATTAGTTGATATGTGCACTTTTGAATCTTTTAATTGTGAATTTTCACAAATTAATTTTTATTAAGTACTAAATTATTTCATTATCAATGTATTATTTTAAATTTGTATTGTTACTTTACATTTGATGATAAAGTAGTCTAAATATCACAAATTTCCTACATAAGCAGATAAAACACACATTTTAATTACTTAAAAATTTAATGTACTTAATCAACTATCTAAATAATTAGAGTCAAAATTTATTAACAACCGAAGGATCAAATGTGCAATTATCCCCATATAATAAAATCAAGGTACCTTTTTGACCCTTTTAAGATTCTCTTTCTTTGAATGAGGACAACTGTTACTTCCATTTTCCAGGGAGGGGTACTATCACTTCTTTACGTAATTCTTTGTTTATTTTTTAACAACATCCATTTGAACCTTTCGAAGAAAAAGATCCACATTTGTTTTATTCTATAGTTAATCCTCTCATTATCCTTGGATTTCGTTTGTCTTATTTGTCATAATTAGGTGAAAACTCCGTCACTATTGTTATTTTGTTACGGCCTAATTATTGCTCCGTTGGTGTCTATTTACTAAACTTTCATGTGATCATGTGAGGTCTAATAATTCCTACTAATATTCTAAAAAACCAAGAAATGAACAATTCAGAATTGATATTAATATTTTTGGCCTCGGTAATGCGCTATATATCATGTGGGGGACAATAATTCCTAATATTATAAGAAAGCACGAGATGAAATATTCATAATTGACGTTAATTTATATTAGGCTAATTAGTAACATGGTACATTAATTCTTTTGCAAAAACACAGTTTGTTTCTCCAAAAAAAAAAAAAAAAACCTCAAAACACAAAACCAATTTTCTCACAACATTTCTAAATTGATTATTCGAAAATCAAATCCAAATTAATAATTCCATAAAACAAAACCGAAAGCACGAAATTAATATATAATGCAGTCATGTACATTTTTAATTAGCTCGTTAACATTATTGTTCAAACATAAAAGACTTGCACTTATGTTGCCTAGATATTTCTCATTTATACTATGACATTTTTAATGTAAAGTTTCATATACACAAATACAAGCTCCTAAATATACAGTATTATATATGTCGTCAGTATGCTGTGGAAAAAAAGGAAACTTCAAGATGTAATTTTCAAATATATAATTATATTTTCTCAAGGTGAATAGATTTGTGCATGGTATAAAAAGGAAAGACAAAACATATAATTTATTATTGAACAGTGAAATTTCTAAATGTTCATTCACTACACACTTCTTTGGTCTTTCTACCTCGTTTTATGATATATTTTTTACGGTCAATCGATTTATTTTCTCAATTACTATTTTTTAGTTTCATGTATATTTTTCCAAATAAGTTTTATTTTACACACAAAAAATCTAAAAATAAACAATAACAACAAACAAGTATAGTGGGGTCTAGGAAGGGTGGGGTGTACGCAAACGTTTACACTACCTTTATAAGTTAGAGAGATTGTTTTCGAAAGACTCCAAGCTCAAGAAAATCATTTTCAGAACAAGTTCGAAAGAATTGAAAGAGTCAAAAGCTACGATAAAATATTAAAGAAAGAAAAGTACTGATAGTAAAAATAGTAAAGATAATCAAAATAAAAGAAACAACGTAACGTGAGTAGTAATACAATTGAGGAATATGATAATACTATAATAGTAGTAATACTGGTAAGAGAACAGATGGGTTCTAGACTAAAACCCTGCTCTACCATTAGGAGTCTAGAACCCTGCTCTACCATTAGGAGGAGAGAAAGCACTCGACTACCTCTACCTCTATGGTCATGTCTTCAATAGTTGAAAATGTTGTCATATCTTGTCTAATCATCTCTCCCAATTCTTCTTCTGTCAATTTCTGCCTCTCCTCAAATCTATCATTAACAACCTCTCGCATTTGCTCACTGGAGCATCTGTGCTCCTCCTCTCTTCACATATTCGAACCATCTTCTTTCCTAATCTTGTCTCTCCTAATATGCCCACACATTCATCTCTCCTACCTTCATCTTCTAAAATTTGAGTTCTTAACTGGCCAACACTTTAGCACGTACAACATAGTCAGTCTAACAACCACTCTATAGAATTTATCTTTAAGTCTAGATGACATATTCTTGTCACATAAGACACGGAATGCGAACCTCCATTTCATCCACATCACTCCAATATGATGAACGACATCCTCGTCGATCTCCATTTACTTAGATTATAGATCCCCACATTATGTACTCTATTTTAGTCCTGCTCAACCAATCTAAAAATAAAACACAAGGAACTTTTATAGGAATATAAAATATGCAGCTGCTTTTATGTACAGGACAGACCGTTACCCCCTTTTTTTTTTTTTGTTTAATGGGGGTATTATCAAGGGGAACCATTAGCAATTTGACGAGAAAAAGTCTAAAACAATTGGATATTCTATAAAACTGCATAAATATAGCACACAATTCGTGCCACCCGACAGGGTAACCTAATTATCCACTTGTATAATTTCTTTCCTTTTCTTTCACATATCAGTGTTTTACGAAAAGTGTTTTTTTCCTTTTAGTATTCTTTTACTCCAAGGTAAGTACTTTTCTTAAACACTAATACAAAGCTTTCAATTAACTAATTTACTGTACTGACAAATCCAAATGTAAATGCATAAGATCAATTAAAGAAAAAAATGCTACCTACAAGATCAATTAAAGAAAAAAAAATGCTACCTACAAGATTAAAAGTCTTAATTGATCTACGGAGCTAATATATACTTATTCCAAATGTATAATTATCAAAAGTGACACACAAAATATTTTTATCGTTGAAAGTATCACTAAAGACCTCCGATTAATATTAAACACTAATACAAAGTTTTCAGAAAATCAATTTACGGTTGACCGACTAATTCAAATTTAGTGCGGACCGATTAATTTAAATTTATTTGCATAAGATCAGAAAGCCGCTTTCTATTAGGACTGATTGAAAGTCTTGATCTACGGAACTGACATATACTTATTTCAAATGTATATACATCATCAAAAGTGGCACAACAAATGTTTTCATCAATGAGAAAATAACCATAGAACTCCAATTAAGGAAGATAAATCTCATCAATCCGATCATTTTAATAATCCAAACGTCAACAGTCCAACCATGTGTACGTCGAGTAAGAAACTAAAGAATATACAACTAAGATAGTCAACTCATATTGTCCACGTGTAAAGATGGTGGTGGCAAGGGGTTCCATCCTTTTTAATCCTCCTTACTATTTCCCCTTTACTCTATATATAGCCCCCCCCATAATTTCGATCACACAAAATATTAACCATCTATTGTTATATTTTTCTCATATATAAACCATCTTCTTCTTGAGTTAGTTACACCATTTGAAGTCGGAAAATTTAGCTACAAGATGGCCGGTGGAGGATTTTCGAACTCCGGTCACGGAGGAACACATTTTGAGGCTAAAATTACACCTATTGTTATCATTTCTTGTATTATGGCTGCCACCGGAGGACTTATGTTTGGTTATGATGTTGGAGTTTCTGGTAAATTATACTACTCCATATTTTCATTTTCTTCTTTTTCTAAACTTATTTTTAGTTACTACGTACCTTTTTTATTACTATGATGATCATGACGTTGCAAAATCTTGATAACTTTTGAGCATTTCTTTCTTTATTTGTTTTCTTATGATTCTTAAAGTTTATCCTTTCTTTGTTTCTGAATTTTCGCTAAACAGTGACATAATCAGTATTTTTACTAAGTGGGTTCAAATTAAAAAGAAATAAATATAATAATTTAAGAGAATTCAACATCTACTATATAATATTATAAAAAAATTAACTTGTTAGTGTAAACAAATATTGTTAGAATATCTCTAAAAGCTAAATTTTCTGGTTTTGTTTTTCTACCCTAATAAGTAAGGAGTTAAATTATATATGCTGACTAAAGTTTTGCTTCGTTGAATCTTACTTAAAGCTGCAATATTGTTAATAAATTTTTTTAAAGCAAAGATACCTTTTCCGTACGAAATGAAAAGGAAGAAAGTTCAACTTTTCCGGCCAAGTAGGATTTTCCCAACTCTTTGGAAAGCCTAAAATTTAATGAGCAAAAAGAGAAAAAAAGAAAATAAACATTTCTAAAATTAAATTTTGAACCATATCGATTAATAATAGAATGTTTTTTTTTCTTGAAAAATTCAGGTGGTGTTACATCAATGGATCCATTTTTGCAAAAATTCTTCCCAACGGTTTACAATAGAACAAAGGATCCTGGGCTAAACAGTAATTACTGCAAGTATGATAATCAAGGGCTCCAACTATTTACTTCATCATTGTATCTGGCCGGTTTAACGGCGACGTTTTTTGCGTCTTACACGACAAGAAAGCTTGGTCGGAGACTAACGATGTTGATCGCCGGTTGTTTTTTCATTGTGGGAGTTGTACTAAATGCTGCAGCTCAAAATTTGGCTATGCTTATTATTGGAAGGATTCTTCTTGGTTGTGGGGTTGGTTTTGCTAATCAGGTTAGTCCATATTCTCACTTTTCATAAAAGATATATACATTAATATTATAAAAAAGACATTATATTATTACTAGTACAGTTTAACCAATTAAGATATTACTAAGTCAAACATGTTTATAACAATGTTGTTTAGCGCTGTCATAGTAAAATGTTACATGTTATAAAAAATATATAATATAATATTACATGAAACATCAATTCCACAAAAAAAAAGTTAAGCGTTGTAGTAAAATTTATTATAGATGATGATTGTTATAAAGAGATCCGACTTCATTTTTAGTTTTTGTTTATGAATTACCCGTTGCTATAGCCTTATAGGTTAATTTTTACCTGATAGTTCAAAAAATTTGTACAAGTGTATATAAATATTCAAACTCCTTTTTATCACTTAAAGTTAAGTACTCACAAGGTAAGTGTTTAAATATTGTATTTAAAGGAAGGTGGATTCACAAGAAAAGGATATCTTTGTAAAGAACTTATAAAAATAAGATTGTCTTTAAATTAAAGTTAGTGTCTTCGGAAATGGATAAACTTGTTTGACAATGAAGCGGGGAAACAGTAGTAATAAGCGTAGAGGAAAATGTCTTCTAAAAAAGTAGATAAAATTTTGTAATAATCCAAAATAATAAAGTGAAATAATTAATACTGGTCAAAGAGAATAGATAATACTCCGATTTTTGAGAAGTTTTTCATTAACGTGAGGCTTTAGAAATATAAAGAGCATTAATTCTTTTGTAAATGAGTATGGACTACACTAGCTATAACTTTAATCCACCTAACCCTCAATAAGGGATGGGAAATACTCCAATGCTAATGGTTCAAAATACAAATAAATAAATAAATAAAAGGGGCCGATAGTTTAGATAGTTATACTTACCACTTTGAAAAAGAATTTACATAAGACTCATTTTATTCAATCTGCATTGCATGTGCAGGAACCACGCAAGTATTTTGGAAATTTTGCATTTTTTCCCTCTTAGTTTGATTGGACTAGACTACTTCCATTAAGTTAAGGGCCATGTTAAACTGAAAACTGTCCCTATTTCCTTAAATGACAAGTTATAGCCTTACAAACTTGGAATAGTACTTAAAAAACAATTCGACCTATAAAACATCATGTGTTAACAGGCTCTGTGGAAGAGCTGTGAGTGTGCCTAGACAATCTATTTTAATGCAAATATTAATGATTGCTTTTGCGGTGTAACCTATATATCATACCGAATGAACTTTACCCTAAGATGACAAGTATCTTTTAGGCTAAAACTTTTTAGCACGAACTCGAATCATACATTACATCAAATACTAAACTTGGGTGAGAAATAAAAAAAATATAATCATTACACATGAACCTTTTATATGATTGTTGGTCTTAGGAATATTTTTATTTTACTGTAGTATTTTTTTGTCAAAATCGGAAAATGTGGCCGGCCATGGACCACGGTGGCTATGCTGTGGAAAATGGGAGGCATGGGATCCTCAAACTGAGGAGGTGGGTGGGTGGGGGTGAGAAAAAGATCTACGTACTTGTTATCTTTTGCTATAATTCTAAGACCAAATCTCACTAAGCTTTTCCCTACCTTTTTTGTTTTCTTGCTTTAATAATTTGGGCCATCGACTTCGTTTACACATGTGAGTTAGGACCCCTTTAGAATCATACGTATACAAGTATTGAAAAAGTATGAATAAAGTTTAGGTGGACACTCAAAGCTTTGTCTTTGTCCATAAAAGTCATTCATAGGCAGCCTCCTTGTATCTTTCCCACAAAGCTAATTCCTTTGAATTACTAACTTTATTTTTGGTCTACTTTATTTTCTTTTTATCCTTATCCTTTCACCTTTTGGTTGAGAAATATAAGCGGTTTGCTGTTTGAGACGTTTGAGGGGTATACAATTTGAACTTGGGTGCCTAAATTTTTATGGAGGAGTTTGTTTGAACAAACTCGCCGGTTAAAAGAACGTTAGCAAGATGTAGCTTTAGTTAGGTTAGGGTAGCGTTTGCCATAAAGAAGCTAGCCAGAAAGCAGGTCAGGCAGGCGAGCGATAGTACAAGCAAGCTAACACACGGGCGAAGTTGAAGTGCTTTGCGCAACCTTCAGATTTCTAGTATCATGGCTAATATTTGAACAGTTAAAAAATATTTTTCTTGATTATAATTTTTTAAAATGTTTTATAAATATTTTAAATTGTTAATTATTATAATTTATAGTATTTTTTATTTAGTTTTTAAATATATAAATTTTATTTTTAAAAAAGTTGAACATTCATATCAAAATTAATTTGTTTGACGCTAGTACTTCGAATCACGCAAAATAAATTGAAACAGGGGGAGTATATCTTTTGGTTAGCAAAATCTTATGAAGAATAAGCAAATATAGATTACAAGAGTCAGTACATTTATTCTTATCTTATCCATTCTATTAATCTGAAATTTAAAGGAAACAAAAAAGAAGATACTACAATATTTAACTGCAGTTTAGATAGAACCTTAAAGGTTAACATGTTCCACGGGAGTGTACTCTTAATTATCTGATAAAAAATAGAACTTTATGAAGAATAATTTTCAAGTCACTCGTGAATAAATCTCCTTTTATAATACGGAGAATATACGAGAAAGCTCTTTCACTATTTTACTCAAGTAATTTTGGGATTTTATTTAGGAAAAAAGTTTGCAGCTTCCAATTTTTCTATCTTCTATATTTCTCAAAATTAAAATATAACGCGCATGAATTTTTCAGGCGGTTCCACTATTTTTATCAGAGATAGCTCCTACAAGAATTCGTGGAGGACTTAACATTTTATTTCAACTAAATGTAACTATGGGTATTCTTTTTGCCAACCTTGTCAACTATGGAACAGCCAAGTAAGTTTCTCATATACTTAATTCTTAACTTCAATTATTTGATCTTGTTTCTGTTTAGAAGGAGACTATAACACAATGTATTATTCAGTAATGAGGTTTATTTTTATTAATAATCGACTATAAAGATTACACGTGTTCCTTGTTTCTGTATAATTTACTGTCAAATGAGTCCAATAGTCAAGATTTTTGGGCCTAATTTATTATATTGGTCTCTTCCCATGTCCTACCAAATAAAAGTTAGTGTCATGAATTTGATTTATTCTCAGAAAATGCATGGTTGAAAACATGAACTGCTTAACGACTCTTTCGTTTAATTTTCTTCATTTTTTGAAGGGACTCTTCTAGTATTCTTTCATAGTAGGAAAGAAAAAGTTGGAGTTTGATAACGACCACTCATGTTTTGCCAGTACTTGTCTTTATTACTACTTGTTTCATCCACTTGGCTGGAAATAACCTGGAGTTATTTTCAACGACCACACTACTATACTTTTTAAATGTGCTAAATTATTAGTATGAGGGGAAAATAAGAGTATTTCTGTACTAACATTATTAAAATTTCTCCTAATAAATGCAAGTTTCTCATTTTGAATTTTTTTTAAATTGTCTGTCAATCAAGAGCCTACCACTAAAAGATTAAAACATTGAGAAAATAGTAGTACCACCTATGTTTCAATTTATATCTCGTAATTCCTTTTTAAATATGATCTAAAAAGGAATATTACTTTCTATATTTAGTAATATTAATTTCAACATTGACATTTTAACTGATCATCATAAGATTCAAAGAGAATTTTGGTACATTATGCATATCTTTAGTTTAATATCATATTTTAAAAGTCTTTTTTATTTTAATAAACTCTGCGTCTAATCAAACTAAGACTTATAAAATGAAACAGATCTTTTTTAGCAACTTTCTTTTTTCATTGAATTTAATTTGTTCCTAACCATAATTTCTTTTTTAAATTGGCAAATGCAGAATAAGTGGAGGATGGGGATGGAGATTATCGTTGGGATTAGCAGGATTTCCAGCTGTGCTATTAACCTTGGGTGCATTATTTGTGTTAGAAACACCAAACAGTTTGATAGAAAGAGGTCATTTAGAAGAAGGTAAAAAAGTACTTAGAAAAATCAGAGGTACTGACAACATTGAACCTGAATTCTTGGAGCTTGTCGAAGCTAGTCGTGTTGCTAAAGAAGTCAAACACCCTTTCAGAAATCTACTCCAACGTAAAAATAGACCTCAATTGATCATCTCCGTCGCACTCCAGGTTAGTTTATTAGTAGTAGTATTTATTTTTCAAGTTATTAGTTTACTTATTATGGTCAATTAGTTCTATTACACGGTATAGAAATTAAACTTTTCACATAATGCTTGGTTATGAAGTACTCAAAATTGTGCCTTGTTGCTTGTGTCACACAAATAAAATAAAAGAAAATAGGTTAGAGTCATATATGCCTAAGAAACTATATTCAACTTAATATTTGGCGGTCTGTTTGACCTCTAAAAAGAAAGACAAATAAAAGTGATACCCGGTAACCATTTTTAGGGCTGTTATTTGAAATATAGTCATCGTCCGTAAAGTAATTCAAAAAAAAATTATAACTTGACAATGCGATAAAGTAGTTTAAATTAAGACAGTCACATACACTTCAGAAGATTTCTCAGAATTCAAAATTTATATACAGTCAAATTGCTGCAAGTGAAATTCTAAATCGTGTCTTGGAGTTGGTTAGAACTTAATTATACAAGTTAAATGTGTCAGCTTTATTTAAATGTATCTCAATCTAATATTACCAGAAAAGAGAAATTCTCTATTAGAAAGTTTTCACATTCTCATCCATTTGGAAATTGATGGTTAATTTTATTTTTTCTTATGTAACAGATATTCCAGCAATTCACAGGAATAAACGCTATTATGTTTTATGCACCCGTTTTATTCGCAACACTAGGTTTTGGAAGCAGCGCCGCCCTTTACTCAGCCGTCATCACCGGAGCCGTCAACGTTCTATCCACCATAGTCTCCGTGTACTCGGTGGACAAGCTCGGACGACGAATCCTCCTCCTAGAAGCCGGGGTCCAAATGTTACTATCCCAAATTATTATCGCGATAATCCTCGGGATCAAAGTAACGGACCATTCAAACGACCTTAGCCACGGTTGGGGAATCTTCGTAGTGGTCATGATCTGCACGTACGTGTCTGCTTTCGCGTGGTCGTGGGGCCCGCTAGGATGGTTAATTCCTAGCGAAACTTTCCCGTTGGAAACCCGTTCAGCCGGGCAAAGTGTTACCGTATGTGTTAACTTGCTCTTCACGTTTGTTATGGCACAAGCGTTTCTCTCAATGCTTTGTCATTTCAAGTACGGGATTTTCTTGTTCTTTTCGGGGTGGATTTTCGTGATGTCATTTTTCGTTTTCTTCTTGTTGCCCGAGACGAAGAATGTTCCGATTGAGGAGATGACGGAGAAGGTGTGGAAGCAACATTGGTTGTGGAGGAGGTTTATGGTGGATGATGATGATGATGATGATGTTGATGTTGTTAAGAAGAATGGACATGCTAATGGATTTGATCCTGCTGCTCAGTTGTAATAAAAAGAAAGAGTTCAAAGGAAATATATTAGTGAGGTTTTATTTTCTGTTAATTAATCAATACAAGAGATGCATAGAAATAAGTCAAAAGGCAAGAGATCAAAGTTTACTGTAAGAGCCTCTCACAAAATAGGTGTGAATTACATTTTTACCTTTCCTTTTCACCTAGTTGTCTTTATCTTCCCTGATTGTCCAATGTAATAGATTTTTTTAAGAAGAGAAGTCAATACTTAAGATATACATTATGGTGTAATTAATGGAGCCATAGCTATATATATTGATGTTTCAAGCAATTGCAAAAAAAAAAAAAGAGTTATTACTTTGATGTTTCATGTAATGTATGTAGGGATGCTCTGACTTGTGATCAATACCTATATATGGGTTCATTTGGCATTACAGATTGAGGATAAGATAGGTTCGTAACTTTTTAATCAGATTATTGGTTGTATAACTTTGTTTGGAAAAACAAATCAGTGAGATTTGTCTTGTCCCACGTATTTCTTTAAGAATGTTAAATTCATGTGCTACTCATGTTATAATCCAAACGTATAAATGAAAATGAAATAATGCCAGCACAACTAATCTAACATCCCCATAGCTAAGTATCTTACATATCCCGCTAATTATTCGTCTCATTTGGTTTCTACAAAGGACTTTAATCTCTAGTCGAAATTCATGTATATGAATATTTTGCTGATTACAACAACAACAATAACATACCCAGTTAAATCCCACAATGTGGGGTCTGGAAGGGGTAAAGTGTACGCAAATCTTATCTTTACCTTGGTAGGTAGAGCGACTGTTTCCGAGATACCTTCGGCTCAAGACAAAGCACAAGTCTAAGCAAAGTAAGACAAATAAAGTGAGTAAGTCATAATAGCGAATTCTGAAAGAGAAAAATAAGCAGTAAATAATACAAGTAAATAAGACAAACAAAATACACATAACATCATAAATCAAACGACAAGTGATTATAAGACAATATTGTGCCTACTAGTATGCTAGGCTAAGAGAGCCTACAATAATAATATTACAACTACCAGTTTGTAAGCGTAGGCAGGACTACGCTGGGCTACCTACTGCTCTTCTATCATAATACGTGTCCTCCATAACCCCATATCTAAGGTCATGTCCTTAGTGAGTTGCACATGCACCATGTCCCGTCTAATCACCTCTCCCAAATACTTCATCGGCCTACCTCTACCCCTCATGTACCCGTCCATAGCCAAGCTCTCACACATCCGCACTGGGGCATTTGTGTCTCTCCTCTGCACGTGCCCGAACCATCTCAACCTCGTTTCCCGCATCTTATCCTCCACCGAGGCCACTCCCACTCTGTCTCGGATATCATCATTTCTAATTATATCCCTCATTGTATGTCCACACATCCATCTTAGCATCCTCATCTCCACAACTTTCATCTTTTGGGTGTGCGAAGTCTTGGCCGGCCAACACTCCGCCCCATACAACATAGTCGGTCTAACCACCACCTTATAAAACTTGCCTTTAAGTTTTGGTGGCACCTTTTTATCGCACAAGACTGCAGATGCGAGCCTCCATTTCATCCACCCTCCCAATACGATGTGTGACATCATCATCAATCTCTCCATTTCCTTAGATAATAGACCTGAGGTACTTGAAGCTCTATTTCTTTGGAATGACCTGAGTACCAAGCCTCACCTCTACGCTTGTCTCAAGGTCGCTCCCATTACTGAACTTGCACTCTAAGTATTCTGTCTTGGTCCTACTCAGCCTGAACCCTTTAGACTCCAGAGTTTGTCTCCAAACCTCCAGCTTAGCGTCCACTCCGCTGCGAGTCTCATCAATCGGGACTATTTCGTATGCGAATAACATACACCATGGCACCTCCCCTTGAATTCGCCGCATCAGTACATCCATCACCAATGCAAATAGGAATGGGCTAAAAGCTGATCCCTGGTGCAACCCCATCATCACTGGGAAGAACTCCGAGTCTCCTCCTACTATTTGTACCATGGTCTTGGCTCCATCATACATATCCTTGATTGCCCTAGTGTATGCCACAAGTACACCTCTAACCTCCAAACATCTCCATAGAACCTCCCTAGGGACTTTGTCGTATGCCTTCTCGAGGTCGATGAAAATCATATGTAGGTCTCTCTTCCTCTCCCTATACTGCTCCACCAACCTCCTAATAAGATGAATGCCTTTTATAGTCGAACGCCCCAGCATAAATCCAAACTGATTCTCAGAGATAGACACGCCTCTTCTCACCCTTCTCTCAACGACTCTTTCCCAAAATAAAACTACTACAACAAGCTAAGACAAGGTCTCTCGATTGGGCCCGGTAGAGATTTTCATATTGTGAGTATTGAGACACAAAAAAGTAACCGAGAGAGATTGAGAATTTTGCACCCCATGGCCAATGTAGTCCACGTAACGGTAAGAGATAGCCCAACTAACTCGTATTGGTATGTTTTAGCTCAAGTTGTCAATTCTAGTAAAAAAAAAACGGCACCCTATAATTCCAACGTAATGGTAAAGTAGCCCAAATTACCATTGCCAAGCCATAAATCCAACGTCCCTCACCAGGGTAGTATAACTCTTCACCATTTTCAATCCAGTCTTAACTATCCGGAATAAACTCACAGTTCCAATCTCCTGTTTCTGAACTCCATCACTGAAAACCACTCGTTTAACACAACTGACACACAAGGTCTTATCATGACTATACTTTGCTACTTTTGGCGAGGTACGAGTTAGGCTCCAGTCGTGGCAGAGTAAAAGTAAAACTCCAGATTTTGAGTTGTTTTGATGTATGTGTATGTGATCGATATGGTGTAACGGAGGATGTGTTTGAAAATGGAGGAAAATGATTTTTTGAGGCGATGCATATATCTTATATCTTC
The DNA here is from genome assembly GCA_029783415.1 of Anisodus acutangulus. Lineage (NCBI taxonomy): Eukaryota > Viridiplantae > Streptophyta > Magnoliopsida > Solanales > Solanaceae > Anisodus > Anisodus acutangulus. The sequence continues at coordinate 10,851,144 of CM056502.1, forward strand.
TCATATATTTGTGTATATCCATATATGTTCTGTATATAATGTATATCCGTGTATATTCAGGAAAACCTATGTTAGATATTCAGTGATATACATTATTGTTAAATATGGCAATATACACACAATATACAAGTGTATATTGCCATATTAAGTGCCACGATTTATGGCCATTATTGGGCTCGGTTTTGTGGCTGTTTTGGTAGTCAAGAATATTGTATATTTGGAAAATATATGTGTAGTATATTGTAATGTATTTGTTACCATAATTAGGAATATACACTACCATAATTGTAGAGTTAGAATTATGGTAGAATAAGATTTTAGGAATAGAATAGGAATATGATTCTCCTATTTTGTATCTTGTATATATACCTATTCAATTAATGAAAATAATCAAGGGATTATTTCTTTCATGGTATCAAGAGACTAGGTTTTACAAAAAAAATTCTCTCCCAAAATTTTTTGCCTCTCTCGGCCGAGACCCCCCCCCCCCGGATTTTCTCTTCCAAAGTTCGTCTTCCGCTCTCAAAAACACATCTCCTAAATTTCCCTTCCTTCTTTGTTCTTTCAATATGTCTAAGAACAATTATCACCCTGCCCTCATGGTTTCCAATATCAAGAACTGTATCCCTATTGTCCTTGAGATGGAAAACGTCCAATATGCGACGTGGGCGGAGTTGTTTAAAATTCACGCTATCTCGTATCAAGTTCTTCATCACATCATTCCTCCCGCTAGACCCCTTCCTGCGGAGGATCCTGAGTTATGGATTACTCTAGATGCTACCGTTCTCCGGTGGATCTACGCCACTATTTCGGTGGACCTTCTACAGACGATTATTGAGCCGGATACCACGGCTATGGCGGCCTGGAATAGATTGCGTGACATATTCCAAGACAACCAACATTCACGTGTCGTCACACTCGAGCAGGAATTCTCTCTCGTTCGAATGGACGAATTTCCGAACGTTTCTACATATTGCAAGAAACTAAAGGAGTTGGCGGATCAACTCCGTAATGTTGGCGCACCAATAACAAATAATCGTCTAGTTCTACAGTTGGTTGCCGGTCTTTCGAAGGCCTATAATGGTGTTGGAACTCTCCTCCGCCAAAGCAACCCTCTTCCGGACTTCTATCAAGCCCGCTCCATGCTTACTTTGGAGGAAGCAAGTTTGGCTAAAAAGGCGGCTACCGGAGCAAGCCTCATCGTCATAGTGGCGTCCTCTCCTAGTTCTTCGGTTTATGTGAATAATTCAGGCCAAAACCAAAATCATGGTGGCAGCAAGAATAATAAAAACCGCAGGGGCAAACGCGGTGCTTCTAGTGGCGGTTCCGGTGGTCAGTAAGCAGGCGGTGGGTTCCATCCAAGGAACAGTGGCCCACCACCCCCTGGAACCAGCAGTGGGGCTGGGGCAGTGGGCCGTGGGCCAATAACCCTTACAATTCAGCAACACAGTCCAGCCAGCTGGCTGGCCAGCCCAAGCCCAATACCCAGTTGGCGGCCCATCGCCGCTGGGCCCAAAGAAGAATGGCAAGCAGCTACGGGCCACTCCATCACGCCCTGCAGAATTCTGCCCCGACCTCCACAAGGCTATCATGCAGCAGGCCCCACTCAAACCGATATCGAGGCTGCGATGCACACATTGGGGTTAACCCAACCGGACCCAAATTGGTATATGGACACCGGTGCCACGACTCACATGACTTTCGAATCAGGTACTCTCTCATCCTATTCCAATTTGAGCACCCCTCGGGGGATAATTATTGGTAATGACAGTTCTATTCCAATTCTAGGGTATGGTCAGAAAACATTGTCTCCCCCAAATCCACCCCTTCTCTTGAAAAATACTTTACATGCTCCTAAATTGATCAAAAATTTAGTGTATGTCCGAAAGTTCACAACTGACAATTCGGTTTCCGTTGAATTTGATCCTTTTGGTTTCTCTGTGAAGGATTTCAAGACGGGGAGCCATCTCATGAGATATGATAGTAGGGGGGATTTGTATCGTATCATGCCCGATTTCAGTCCATCGTGTCAAGCCTTGCCGTCAGTTTTTGCAGCCATCTCTCCTTCCATGTGGCATGCTCGCCTGGGTCATCCGGGATCTTCTATTTTATCAGTTTTAGTTCAAAATAGCTTTATTTCTTGTAAGGGTACGAGTCGTACTCCAAATTTTCAGTCTTGTTCATTAGGAAAAATTGTTAAGTTGCCGTTTGTAGACTCGAATTCTCATACTTCAATGTCATTTGACATTATTCATAGCGACCTATGGACATCTCCTGTTCTTAGTTCAATGGTTCATCGATATTATGTTCTCTTTTTAGATGATTATTCTAGATTTTTGTGGACGTTTCCAATTGCGAACAAATCACAAGTATTTTTCGTCTTCATTAAATTTAGAGCGTTCATTCGTACTCAATTCGAAAGAGAAATAAAAAATATTCAATGTGATAATGGGAAAGAGTATGACAATATGGAGTTTCGGGATTTCTGTGCTAATACTGGGATCAATTTTCGGTTTTCGTGTCCTCATATATCTTCACAAAATGGGAAGGCCGAATGCAAAATTCGTTCCATAAATAACATTGTCCGAACTCTCTTACTTCATGCCTCCATACCTCCATACCTCCATACCTCCATATTTTTGGCATCATGCTCTACAAATGGCCACATATTTTCTTAACATAATTCCGTCTAAAGGTCTGACATATTCTTCCCCCCTCAAGATCCTATATAATAAGAACCCTTCTTATTCTAACCTTAGGATTTTTGGGTGCTTGTGTTATCCGTTATTCCCATCCACCACAATTAACAAACTTCAAGCTCGGTCTACCCCGTGTGTATTTTTCAGTTATCCGTCGAACCATCGTGGTTATAAGTGTTTTGATTTATCCTCCAAGAAAATCATAATTAATCACCATGTCATTTTTTATGAAACTCAATTCCCTTTTACGAAAGTTCATACTCCCGAGCCTAAGTCGTATAATTTTTTGGATGACCAAATATCCCCGTATATTATTCGGAATTTTTTGGACATCTCCCGCACCCAAAATCCTCCAGCCGCCCATCGCCTACCGGACGCACAAGATCGCCTAGCCCAAAGAATCCGATCGAACAGTTCCAGCAATTGGGCTACCCAACCCACTCGAACCGCTCCAAGAGGCTTCTAGTTACCGATTTGGGCCAAGAGCCCACCGCCACGCCGCCCGTCAGAGCCCAGAAAATTCCCAAAATTCCTCCTCGAGTCATAGACCGGTCACTCGAAGTCAGCGGGGTATTTTTACACCTAAAAGACATTTTAATTTACATTCTGATGTCTCTAAATCCCCCTTGCCCCGTAATCCTGTGTCCGCATTAAATCACCCTAATTGGAAAATTACTATGACTGATGAATATAATGCTCTTATTGATAATAAGACGTGAGAGTTGGTGCCCCGTCCATATGGTATTAATGTTATCAGGTCTATGTGGATTTTTGCTTATAAGGAGAATTCAGATGGGATTTGCTCGACATAAGGCGCGACTTGTTGGTGATGGTAAGACTCAGCAGGTTGGGATAGATTGTGGTGAGACATTTAGTCCGGTGGTCAAACTGGCTACTATTCGCACTGTGCTTAGCTTGGCTCTTTCAAAGACTTGGCCAATTCATCAGTTGGATGTTAAGAATGTGTTCCTACATGAGTACATGGTGATCTCAAGGAAATAGTCTATATGCATCAGCCTTTGGGTTTCAGGGATCCCAACCGTCCTCATCATGTATGTTTATTGAAGAAGTCCTTATATGGGCTTAAGCAGTCTCTAAGGGCCTGATACACGAGGTTTGCTGACTTTGTTTCAACTATTGGGTTCACTCACAGCAGGTAAGATAATTCCTTGTTCATCTACCGTCGTGGTTCGTCTTTGGCCTACATTCTGTTGTATGTGGATGATATCATCTTAACTGCCTCTTCCGATGCCTTGCGCCAGTCTATCATGACCATGCTCAGTTCTGAGTTTGCTATGGAAGACTTAGGGCCTTTGAGTTATTTTTTGGGGATTGCCGTCAAGCGTCATTCAGGTGGTTTGTTTTTATCGCAACGAAAGTATGCTGCTGAGATCATAGAGAGGGCTGGGATGTCATCCTGTAAGTCCACTTCCACACCGGTTGATGCAAACCCAAAGCTAAGTGCCGCAGCAGGTGCACCATACGAGGACCCGACCCGCTATCGCAGTCTGGCAGGGCCCTCCAGTATCTTACCTTTACCAGACCGGATATTACATATGCGGTTCAACAAGTGTGTTTATTCATGCATGATCCCAGAGTTGAGCACATGAATGCAATCAAACGCATCATTCGGTATATTCAGGGGACACTAGACTATGAGTTGCACTTGTATCCTTCATCTACATCCACACTTGTCTCGTACACGAATGCTGATTGGGGTGGTTGTCCCGATACCAGACGGTCGAATTCTGGCTACTGTATGTTCCTTGGCAACAACTTGGTCTCCTGGTCGGTAAAGCGTCAGGCAACTCTATCACGCTCAAGTGCAGAGGCAGAATATCGATGGGTAGCTAATGTGGTCTCAAAATCGTGTTGGTTACGTAATTTGCTGTTAGAACTACATTGCCCCATTCAGAAGGCGACCTTAGTATATTGTGATAATGTTAGTGCCATCTACCTCTTAGGTAACCCGGTTCAGCACCAACGCACAAAACATATCGAAATGGACATTCACTTTGTCCTTGAAAAGGTTGCTCGGGGGCAGGTACGCGTATGTCATGTCCCATCAAGATATCAAGTTGCAGACATCTTTACAAAGGGTCTTCCCTCGGTACTCTTTGAAGATTTTAGGGACAGCCTCATTGCTCAAGACCGCCTCGCTATGATCAAGGGTGTGTTAAATATGGCAATATACACACAATATACAAGTGTATGGATATTGCCATATTAAGTGCCACGATTTATGGCCAGTATTGGGCTCGGTTTTGTGGCTGTTCTGGTAGTCAAGAATATTGTATATTTGGAAAATATATGTGTAGTATATTGTAATGTATTTGTTATCATAATTAGGAATATACATTACCATAATTGTAGAGTTAGAATTATGATAGAATAAGATTTTAGGAATAGAATAGGAATATGATTCTCCTATTTTGTATCTTGTATATATACCTATTCAATTAATGAAAATAATCAAAGAATTATTTCTTTCAATTATCATAATGATGTTTTCCATGCGGCTTTCAACTTTGAATTTTGACTCCAAACCAATTCAAATCACCTCCAACTTTCTGAAATTGCGTACATTTTCAACGAATTCCAACTACACTCATTTAAGAAAAACATTAAAAGAATCACCTTGGAAATGCCTACAAAAGGACTTTCCGGCAGCCTGTCATTTTTTTCGATTATAGAGGATTACCTTGAGAAGTTTATGGGTTATTGAGTGAAATCAGGGTGAGAATATTCAAATTCTGATATTTTTCCGTTCGTTTTGGAAGATTTGGCTATCGGCTACCAACTTTTTTGGGCTCCAGTGGCCACACTTAATCCTTAACTGTTATAACTGGCATATATGTGTCACTTTCCCATTGAGATTTTGTAGATTAGCAAAAACAGTTATTAAAGCACAGACACCTAATGTTAGATTTCTCAGTACCCAAAGACTATATATGTTGATTAGCTAGTCTGGTCCCCCTTCTTGCCCATTAATGAGTTCTCACTTCTCTGTTCATGAATTCGTGTGTCGTTGACTCATTTCTATGTTATATTTTTACCATAAGGCTCATAAATCATAGTAATAATTATATAATGGAAGAGGACTTTAATTTCCACCCTGTGAAGCACCATGCTAAAATTACAAGCAACAAGTTGTTTATACTACCATCTACAAAATGATGAATTTGTGATAAATTGGTTGGAGCAACATTTATAAGCAGCAAAAAATATCAACAATATTATGTGTGAGCTTGATGCCAGCAAATCAAGATCTCTTTGACTAGAACTAATTCAATGTCTTTATACAAGTAGAAGTATATACAACAATAGCATACCCAGTGAAGTCCCGCAATGTGGGACACGTAGAAGTATGTATATATATATATATATATATATTATGCCTTCAATGACATTGCCATAATTTCCCTTTAATTTCTTCAGGGAAGACTTGAGGTAGGGGCCAAGATATTGGGAAGTTTGGTGAGAACGGAACTTTGAATTGTTGTGTTTGCTTGTGATAGCCTTTATTTCTTCAAATTCAATCTTTGACGTAAGTTATGTTCATATAGTCCTTGCAAACAGATAGAGTCAAGTGATAATAAATGTGACAACTACCAATTCTCGTGCGGACCTTTTCATCATCTAATAACCCTGCAGAGGGTAGGAATATAGATGGTATATTAATAAAGTCTTATCTAAGTTTATCAAATAATAAGCATGTAGTAAGAAAACAAGTAGTACTAACACAAAATTCATTATTTTTATATAAAAGTCTATAATCTTTAATCAATATGAACATCACAACTGCACAGTTTAACGCTTATCAAAATCATAATTAAAAATATATAGTCTAAAAACCGTACCTTAGTAGAATTTCAGATCACCGGAGATCTCGACCCACCCTGGCTCTCAGCTCCCTTTTATTCACTGAATTCACGGGATAAATGGCCTAGGTGCTTGGGAGTTTCTCAATAGACTCTTTCTGAGATTCCTATAAAGATGTAGGTTTATGGACTAATATGGTTCTAATAATAATCTTTCCAAGTGATTTATCTCTGGTATTATGATATTATAATTGATCTGGATTATAGACTAAAGAGGGGGTTTAGCTAGACATAGAGAGTTTTTCAATCGAAGTTTTGTATTGAAATTTTTCGGATGATCAGAATGTTTACAAGAGGCTCTTTATATAGACAACCTCGGCTGATACATGATTATAAAATGACAAAAATACTTTTTCAAAAGCCATAAAGTAAACAGTAACAATTTTTTCAAAAGTCTAAAGTGCTACAGTTCTTTGTCTGCTATGATTGCCGATTTTTCCAAAGTTTTTTGTCTTGTTGTAATCTTTTTCAAAGCTGTCTCTTTCTCTTTTTGATTCCTTTGTTTGGTTGCTTTTGCTAAATGCTTTTCAGGTGTTCTTCTTGATAATATCTTCTTGGTATTCTTTGATATCTCCATCAGATTTCTTGCTAATGTCTTCCTTGTCACTTTCTTGATTTCTTGATAATGTCTTCCTTGTCATTTTCTTGACAATGTCTTTTGTCTTTGAGTGATATGGTTTGTAATACATGGTAATACGTAGTAATATATGGTAATACATTGGGCTCCAAGTAATAAAATTACATGGTCCCTACCAGAGTAGTAAATTGGGCGGCAAGTAGTAAAACTACGTGCTCCCTACCAGAGTAGTAAATTGGGCAGCAAGTAGTAAAACTACATGCTCCCTGTCAGAGTAGTAAATTGGGCTTCAAGTAGTAAAACTAAAAACTACATGATCCCTATCAGTTTATTAATTTTTTACATCCTTATGCAAAAGGATCAGAACTTCCTTCTCTTTTTATTGTACTGGTAGTAGTAGTATTTTTAGTATTTAGTACATGTCTTTTTGCTTGTCCAATTGACCTCTGATATTGGTCAATAGTCTCCTTTGCATGTTTGTGCTTTAAATTTATGATCATGTCATGTAAATCTGTTAGTTCCATAGTATCTTGTGATCGGATGTCATTGTCACTTCTCCTTCTTTAGAGCTTCCAATAATGGATGCCTTTCTGGCTCGTAGCATGTCTTCTATCATGTTTTTCAATGTTAATAATCCAAATGTTCTTTTTGTACTGAGCCACTCTTGGAATTCTTTCCAAGGCCCATGGTATTTTCATGTTCAAATTCCCATCATCTCCGCTGATATTACTATTTCATCAAGTTTTGAATATTTGGCATATCATAATGGGTTTTCTTGTTAAGTCGGTTGATGCATCAAATACATGTATTCCATAAATTCCTTTTTCAAATAATTTCATCATGAGTGTTGTAGATTCGGCAATAATACTTGGTAATCTGGCAATGTTGTACATGTTCTCATCCACTATTAGTTTATCAATAAAACCATAAATGAATAATTTTGATACTATGTCCGGGTTAGCATGTTCATTGCACAGGAATCTGAGATACTTGCTCAGATAGCACTGCGTAAAATATGAGGGTTAGTCTTATAATCATAAAATTTATTAATCTTCTCATAAGCACTGATATATTCTGGTGTATATTTCAGTTTGTCAGCCATTGATATTGATGATGAAGAGGATGGTATTGAGGATGACATAGTTGCAAGTTTTGATACAAAAGGTGCTAAAGTTTTAGTGGGGTTGTTTGGCTTTTCATTTATAGGTGATCTGGACTGAGTTTCATTTTGTAAGATTCTCAAGGTTTTTAAATTTTGTATGGCTTCTCTGAGCTGGTTTATAAGCTGGGTATTTTCTTATAATCTGGATATTAAGGTTTCATTGGTTTGTATAATAGAATCCATGGCATTGCTAATATACTCTTCAAGGTTATCACTGCTGATCGACATTGTTATATCTGCTAAGAAAATCAGTTAAAACATTTTTAGTTTCAGATATATTCTTAACAATAAAATCATAACAACAAAAGAATGATTGTCATTTCCTCATTTTATTCAATTCTGGTAAGGATCTATCTTGTTTGTAATAAAAGCTTTTACATGTGTGTTGTCAGTTCTAACAATAAATTTTACTGGTAATAAGTGGTAATGAAATCTTTTTATTCCAAATTTTACTGCTAATAATTCTTTTTCATTAATATGATAATTTTTCTCATTTGGTTTCCATGTTCCACATCCATATCCACAAATTAGTGGTTTCTCTTTATCTATATCATCTTTATCATTTGTTGTGAGGACTGCTCCCCATCCTATATCACTAGCATCAGTAAAAAGTTCTAGTTGAACTTTTTTCGTTGGTATTCTATGTTTTGGTAATGATTTTACTTTTTTCTTGATTTCTTTTATAGCTTTAGTATGTTCTTCTTTCTATTCAAAAGTTATGTTTTTCCTTGTTAATTCTTGTAATGGTTTTTTTAGGAGTGGTAAATCTTTTATATGGTCTGAAGCATAATTTATTACTCCTAAGAATTGTTGTACTTCTTTTTTACTTTCTAGTTTTTCTTTGAAATTCTTTATCTACGTTACTATGTGTTCTTGTAGTTGTAATCCTTCATTATCTATAATATATCCTAAATATTCGATATTGTTTTTAAAGATTTCAGATTTCTTTTCAGATAATATATTCTGTGTTGTCTTACAGTTTTTATAAATTTTTCTAAATGTTTTATATGATTGTCTAGATTATCACTAAATATTAATATGTCGTCAACATATACTATACAAAATTCTGTTAATTTTTCTGAACACTTGGTCCATTCTTCTTTGAAATATTTGTGGTGCATTCTTTAATCCAAATGGTAGTACATTTTATTCATAGTGTCCTTGAGGGGCACTAAAGACTGTTAAATATTTTGATTCCTTTGTTAGTTTTCTTTGCCAAATCCACTTTTGCAATCAAACTTACTAAATCATTTTTTATTTCCTAATCTATTAATAAGATTTCTTTTATATGGTAAAAAATATCTATCAAATATTATCTTTTTATTTAGTTCTCTATAATCAATTACCATTCTAACTTTTCATCTTTTTTGTTCACTATGTTTCCTTACTAAAAAGGATGTGCTACTATGTGGGCTTTTACTTTCTTGTATAATTTTTATTTTTAATAATTCTTTTATTTGAGTTTCAAATTCTTTTTGATCTGTTGAACTATATCTAATAGGTTTGGATCTAACTATATCATTGAGATTTATTAACTTAATTTCTGCATATATTTTTTCTTTTTCCCATAGTTGAATTGGATTTTCTCCAAATTTCATTTTTAGTATATTAAGATATTTTTCTTTTAATAGTTGTAGGTTATTATTCCTATCGGTTTTTATAGTACATAATCTTAATGTATGTATTGGTAATATTCTTTTTAATACTATCCATTTATTACAAGGTGTTTGTAGGCTAAATGTATTGCTATTTATAACTTGTGTTTTAAAGTAATCTAAGAAATTGATTCCTAATAATACGTGTTGTTTCATATTATCTAATTGATATATTATTGGTAATCTGAATATTGTCTTTCCTAATACAATTCTCATGTTTTCTGCTACTGTATCTAATTCTTTTGATTGTTCATTAAATCATGATACTCTTGCTCTATGTGATTTGGTTCTTTTCCATCTGTGTGAATACAATACATCTTTTCTAGCTAAGCATAAATATGTTCCGCTATCAATAAAGACTTTTTGTTTTATCATTTTGTTAGGCTTATATTCTATATAAGTTTCTATATAGATTGCTACCATTTTATTAGGTATTAGTAATTTGTCTGATATCCATTTTCCTTAATCTTTGTTGGAGATTTTCATCTTGTTCTAATTCTCTTACCTCTTGGCGAATTTTTCATCTTCCATTATTTCTTCTATACTCCTTATTCTAATAAGTTGTCAATTTATCTCACTTAATCTTTCTCTTATTCTACTAAGGTTTTTAGTAACTTTGTTATATCTATCATTATAATATTTATTTCCTGTTTCACTTGTAGTTGTAGTTGTAGTTGTAACAAGCTTATAGCGAACATGTCGTTCACATTGTATACAATAATTTCTTTCTTCTAATAATTTTTTTTCTTGTACGTTCATTTTACTCAGAACTACTTTCACTATCTGAGTGTTGGTTAATAAAGTTAATATTTTCTAATACTGATTCACTTTCTTCATCAGTTTGACTGACATAAAAGTCTTCGTATTCATACCATTTATCATTATCTTCTCTAATTTGATGTAAACTCGTTATAAATTGTGTCGTATTTATATATTTTACTCCTTTTTTTCTTTAGCTTTGGACATTTATTACCATAATGTCATTTTTCATTACAATTCCAGCATTTACATTCTTTAACTTTTTCTGCTTCTATGGGTTTTACATATTTTCTTTTTCTAAATTTTCTCTTGCATCTAAATTTCTTCATGATTTCAGGGGTATTTTTATATCTTTTTCTTATAGGATTTGTTATTATAATTTTTATAATTATTATTTCTCCTATATTTCTTTGTTTGATATCTTTTATTACTTTTCTTATATTTCCTTTCTTTTCTTTTATCATTACATCCAAATACTAGTCTTCTTTCTGTGAATCCACATATTTCTCTTAATTCTAGTTTTTTTTATCTTTTTTAATCTTTTGTTGCATTCTAAATTCTTCACATTTTCTCATTAAGTATGCTTTTAGTACTCTTATTATTTCTCCTAATGTGTTTTCTTTTGGTTTTAGTTGGGTATATTCTTTTGATACTTCAGTATTATAAGGTGTTGGCAAGTGGTCATAATAAAGTTGTTGATATATTAAACCTTCTTGTGGTAAGAATCTTGCTTCATAAAAGAACTTACTAAAGCTAGTTGTATATTCCGGTAATTTATTAATCTTGCAACATTTCATATTATTCAAACTCATTACTATTTCAGTTTTTCTTTCTGCAAGTACGTTTTCTCTAGCTACTAACCACATTTCTCCTAAAAATTCTCTTTTTAGTATAATATCAAATATTATTAACATAGATTTTCAATCTGTTGCATGTCTAAATATTTCTCCTCTTAATTGATATGCTATAGATTCTATCAAATATGCTACTTTTTCAATTAATGTTTTAGATATTAAGTCATACATGTATTCTAGATTTTCTGTTTGTGTAGAGTTCATTAATGCTAAATACATTCCAAGATTCTAATTAGTTATCTTTCTTCCTATTTCTTGTTCATCGTAAACATTATCTAGGTCTAAAAATATCCATTGTAGTTTACTCCTTGTGCAATTGATCCTAATTCTTTAAATTCATCTGGTTGTCCTACTGGTATGTGGTTTGGTAATCTAGTTCGTTTTCTTGTTATTATTTCTAAATTAGGGTCTACTAATTAATCTTCAGGATAATCATTTGCATCTTCATTTATTACATCATCTGTTTCTATCTCGTTTCTATAGGTCTATTAAATTCATCTTCTACATCACTTTCAGGTTCTTCTTCTATGATTGCATTTACTCTTTTCATTTTTTGTAAAACTTCTATTATTTGGTTGTTTCTTTTACTATTTCTGTGTTTTCTTCGTTCTCTACTTCTTTTATAGATTCTACTACTTGTATTTCTTGGTTAGTTAATTTATCGTTGCTATCTTTGTCTGAGTCACTATCAGTTTTTTCGTCACTACTACCTGTACTTTCATCACTTGTTTTAGTATTTTTCCGTACTTTTTTTCCTTTTAACCTTCTTATCTGTTCTCTAAGGATTTATATTTCTTCCTTTAATTCTTCTAATTTTTGTTTTACCTCATTTAATTCTTCTTTTTTGTGTTTTAATTCTACCTTGGTTTCCTTTAATGTTTTCCTCGTATCTTTAAATTTGTGTTTATATTTTTTATATTTATCATACCATTCATCATTATTATGTGATCTCAATTTTGTATTCTCCGTTTTTAACTCACATATTTGTTGTTCTTGTTTATCTAGTTTTAGGTTTAAATATTCATAGGTTGTTTTTTCTGTGTCTTTTAAGTAGATGTTTTCTTCTTTTGAATTTTTATCTTCTTTGGTGTCTTTGTCCTTATAAGTTCATACTTGTATCTTTCTTTTTCTATTATATTTTTTTCATGATTTTTAAAAACGTAAGTACACTGGGTACACTAGGATCTTGTTTTTCCATTAAAATTGTCCTTTTTTATTTAATATCGCTAGACTATCCAATGTTTTTTCTACTTCTGTGGATAATTTTGGTTTTATTTTACTAATATCTACCATTATAGGTTCTTTACTTCTTCTCCACGCATCTATTGGTACTAATTCTGGTTGTTGAGTAGTAGTAGTACTAACTATTGTATTTTCTTTACTTGTACTTGGTTCATTATCTCCTGCTACTTGTTTACCTTTGTTTTTCTTTTCTATTAACATTTGGATTATTAACATTGAAAAACATGATAGAAGATATGCTACGAGCCAGAAAGTCATCCATTATTGAAAGCTCTAAAGGATGAGAAGTGGAAGAAATTATTACCATGTACTATGACAATGACATCAAATCACAAGATACTATGGAACTAACATGATAATAAATTTAAAGTACAAACATGCAAAGGAGACTATTGACCAATACCAGAAGTCAATTGGACAAACAAAAAGCAACATACAAAATTATTATTTGTGTCGGAGTCAGTATTATTAATTAAAAAAAAGGTAAGATATAAAAAACTAATCCCACGAAGAAATCAATAATTTCATACCCGATCTCATAAATACATATAGAATTCTGCGGAAAGCTGTATTTAATGAATCGTATGTACAGCTTGGAGATTCCACATACACTCTATAATCTATATATGTATAAAAGTAATTTTATCTTATATATAAAATATAATATTTTTGGCTAAGAAAATTCAGATGAACCTCGTGCGTTCTAACTCTGCCCCTGCTTGCAAGTATTTTTAACTATTTCATTAAATGATACTACATAGGCACCTGGTATAAGCTAATTCCCTATCATGGCTTTGTATCTCGTACTTAGACCAAACTTGAAGGCTTCTTCATCTAGATATCATTCCCCCTATAAGCAAATTTGTTGATCACACCAACCAACTAACACAAACAATTTTGACCTCTAAACTAATAGCAACATACTTTAATTTGTGTGGAATGATCCAAACTACCCACCAATACCACAAACATCCTTTCCTTTCAAGTTTTCCAACCGTATTTCTAAAATAAGTCAATTACTTTCTTTGATACTTCTCCCAACTGCCAACGACACACAATGTTTATGGATCCACGTCGCTTTCAAGAAATAATCCAAAATTAATATAACTACCATAAATATCTAAATTTATATAATAAAATTATTTTTGTGTAACCTATAAATCATCATGTTTGAGTCGTGAAATCAATTACTAATATTTATATCAGGATAAGTTGCTTATATCATACTCCCTTAGGACGTGACCTTTTCCCAAACGCTGCGTAACCAGCGAGACGCTTCGTGCATCAGACACCCTTTTTATAAAAAGTCTACTCACTACTAAAAATTTCTATCTTCACACTAATTTTTCAAAAAACTGTTGGTGGCTGCCGGTGGGAAGAATCATGTTTTACAGTACAAATTTTTCATTGGATATCGGCGGGAAAATCTTTATTTCTAGTAGTGATTTTTTATAATACATAACTAAATTCTATTTCCTTTAGAAATATCAGCGAAGATTCACCGTATATTTTGTAATTATGATAGATGTATAATTGTATTAGAAATCCAATTCCTGTTTCAATTTCCGGGAGTGAATGTAGTAAGTGCAGACGGTGGATCAACCATTTAAGGTAAGTTAGGATTCGTACTGTATTAGCAATCAACCTTTGTACACACTATATATATTGTGAATAATGAAAGGAATCTCAAAGGGAAATTATTCTATCTTTCATGGTATCAAGAGCCTAAACCCTACTCTCCTCTCCAAATAACTCTCTCGGTCGAAACCCCCTCCTTTTTCTCCCTTCATATCGGCCGGCGGAAACAATTGCCACCATGTCTTCCCCCACAAATTCTAGTTCCTCTACTAGCACTTTTGACAACCGCTCTCAACGATCATCGTCTTCTTTTCACCCGGCTTTCGCCGTTACAAACATCAAGAACTCTATCCCTATAATTCTTGATCAAGAAGACTGTCAATATTCTATGTGGACAGAACTATTCTATATTCATGCATGTGCGTACAACGTGCTCGACCATATTGATGACTCCATTCCTCGTCCCACCAACATTGCCGAATCGACATGGCGTCGCCTTGACGCCATCGTCAAACAGTGGATATACGGCACCATCTCAAAAGACTTGTTGTGTACTATCATGAAAACAGGTGCTACGGCACGTGACCTCTGGGTACGGTTGGAAGAAATCTTTCAGGACAATAAAAATACTCGGGCAGTGTATTTGGAGGAGCAATTCAACAATATGCATCTCGAGAATTTTAACATGTCTGAATATTGCAAACAACTGAAACTCATAGCCGACCAACTATCAAACGTCGGGAATTCTGTTTCTGAAATCAAGATGGTACTCTAATTGGTTGTAGGTTTACCGAAAGGTGAATACGATACACTTGCAACGATGATTCAACAGGCCGACCCACTACCCAGTTTCACCAAGGCACGGTCACAACTTTTGTTGGAAGAAACCCGTCGTGCTAAGCAAGAGGAACATAATCAAAAGGCGTTAGCCGTTGACGGAATGGCAACACCGGCGGCCAACACCAACCCGCCACCACCGCAAGACCACCACCACCAGCAGTCCCGCGGCGGAGGGCGTGGCGGCAGAGGCCGCGACAATAATAACAAAGTCAAGGGCCGCGGCAAGGGCCACAAAAATCAGCAACCAGGCCCAAACAGTGCATACTTCCCGTGGCCTGGACAACAGCAGGTCTGGCCCAACCAGTAGAGTTGGGCCTCGCCTGCATGCCCATACCCGACTGCAGGGGCCCAGTTCCAGCAGCCTGCATGGTCGACCAGCCTCTTGGGCCCTGCCCCAACCACCAGGCAGGCCTACCAGCAGGCCCACCTAGTCTCGGTCCAGCAGCAGCAGCACCCCAACAGCCTGGCTCCCACTGATTTGGGCCAGGCCTACAACACCGTGAAACTTCAACAGCCCGATGAAAATTGGTACATGGACACCGGAGCCACATCTCACCTCACTCGGTCGTCATGTAACTTATCTCAACTACTTCAGTTAAAGTGTCCTCAATTTATTACTATCGGCAATGGTCACCGCATTCCAATTGAAGGTTACGGTAACACACACACCAAACATCCACACCCGCCTTTCTCCCTAAAACACGTCCTATACACCCCTAACATCATTAAAAACTTAATATATGTTAGAAAATTCACTCGCAATAATTCTATGTCTGTCGAATTTGACCCTTTTGGTTTTTCTGTGAAGGAACTCAATACGGAGAAAATTCTTACACGCTGCAATATTGTGGGAGACCTCTACCTATTTACTCAATCTTCCGCTGTCAGACCGCAAGCACCTCTATCCCTTGCGGCGATCTCTCCCTCAACTTGGCACAACAGACTCGGACACCCCGGAGACCCAGTTTTAACTTTTCTTAGGAATTCTAAGAGTATTCAATGTAATAATGGGAAAATTTCCCAACACTGTTTTTCTTACCCACTAGGCAAGCATACTCGTCTTCCATTTATGTCATCAAACAATGTTACTTTTTCTCCTTTTGATATTGTTCATGCTGATTTGTGGACATCTCCGATTGTTAGCTCTTTGAGTCACAAATTCTATCTAGTATTCTTAGATGATTTTTCACACTTTGTCTGGATTTATCCACTGAAATTCAAATCTGAAGTTTTTGCCAAATTCCTTGAGTTTCAAAAATTCATTAAAACACAATTTGAAAAATTTATCAAATCTTTCCAATGTGATAATGGACGTGAATTTAATAACTTGGCATTTCACAATTTCTGTTCTAAACAAGGCATGGTTTTCTGTTTTTCTTGTCCCTATACTTCCTCCCAAAATGGAAAGGCTGAACGAATTATACGTACCATCAATAACATGGTTCGCACCCTTCTGTTTCATGCATGTCTACCACCGCCTTTTTGGGTCTATGCTGTTAAAATGGTAGAATCTCTTCTTAATTTTTTACCAACTAGCATTCTCCAAAACAAGACCCCTACCGAAATCTTATACCGTAGGCTACCATCATATGATCACCTACGTATTTTTGGATGCTTATGCTACCCCAATATAGCCTCCACTGTACCTCGCAAACTTGCCCCTCGCACTCTGCCCTGTGTCTTCGTTGGTCTATCTCCTAATCATCGGGGCTACCTGTGCTATGACATTGCCACTCGCAAAATCATCGTCTCCCGTCACGTCACCTTTGACGAGACAACCTTTCCTTTTTCAAATCTCCAATAATTTTAGACCATCAATTACATCTTTCTTGATGAACCGAGTCCACTGTTCCGACAGTACCAACAGCAGTCCACTGTTCCGACAGTCCTAACACTATCTGGCACCACCCCAACAGATCCCTGCTCTCGGTCCAACACCCCGACACCACCCATGTTGCATCCAGTCGTGTCTCATGCACCCCCGACCTCTCGGCCCCGGTCTAGAAACCGATCCCCGCAAGATCACGCTTCAGTCCGTAACAAGTGGACCTGCAACCTCACAGTCCCGATCTCCCACTACTTCCCTCTCATCGCATGGAGACTCATGCACAACACGGGATCTTCAAACCCAAGGTTCACTTAAATCTCTCCACACAAACCTTATCACCCATTCCAAAAAATCCAAAACTAGCAAAACTGGACCCAAATTGGAATGCAGCCATGTGCGAGGAATTTAACGCTTTAACCAAGAAGAACACTTGGGATTTGGTACCTATACCAAACGGTGTGAATGTTATCAGGTGTATGTGGCTATTTCGTCACAAGTTCAGAGACAATGGTAACTTAGAGAGGTATAAGGCAAGACTAGTTGCCAATGTCACTAATCAGCAGAAGGGTATTGATTGTGGTGAGACATTCAGTCCGGTTGTTAAACCGTCCACTATTCAGACTGTTCTCAGTATTTCTATGGGCATGCATTGGTCGATTCATCAGCTAGATTTCAAGAATGCATTTCTTCGTGGGGATTTGAAAGAAACTGTGTACATGCATCAGCCCCTTGGCTTTGTTCATCCGACAGTTCCGCAGTTTGTATGTCGTCTCAGAAAATCATTGTATGGATTGACACAGGCACCCCGCGCTTGGTATGATCGTTTTGTCAGGTATCTTCTGCAGATTGATTTTATATGTAGCATGTGTGATAACTCTCTCTTCACTTTTCATCGAGGTAGCAGCACTGCATATTTGTTATTATATGTCGATGACATTGTTCTTACTGTATCATCTGACGGTTTGAAGAATGAAATCATTGCTCTACTCAAAACTGAATTTGCTATGACTGACTTGGGCAAGCTGAGTTATTTTTTGGGTATATCGGTGACCAGATCTGCAGCCAATATGTTCATGTGTTAGCGTAAGTATGCAGAAGAGATAGTGTACAGCGCCAAGATGGCAAATTGTAAAATTATGCCAACTCCGGTGGACTCAAAATCCAAGCTTAGTGCTAATGACGGTGGGCCAGTTTCTGATCCCACTCTTTATCGGAGTCTTGCAAGTGCTCTTCAGTATCTTACATTCACTAGGACTGATATTGCATATGCCGTTCAGCAGATGTGTCTGTTTATGCACGACCCCCGAGAGTCCCATTTTGCCGCCCTCAAACGTATTACAGATACGTTAAAGGCACAATAGACTTTGGATTACATCTATACCCCTCTGCCCCAACCAAGTTGCTAGCCTACACGGATGCAGATTGGGCAGGATGCCCCGACACACGTCGCTCCACCTCAGGGTACTGTGTATTTCTTGGGGATAATCTTATCTCATGGTCCGCCAAGCGGCAGGCCACGCTATCCCTTTCGAGTGCTGAAGAAGAATATCGCGGAGTTGCTAATGTCATTGCTGAGATCTGTTGGCTCCGAAATCTTCTTTTGGAGCTCGAGTGTCCATTACGCAAGGCGTCTATAGTCTATTGTGACAACATATCTGCCATCTATATGTCTCATAATCCGGTCCAACATCAGCGGACTAAGCATATTGAGATGGATATCCACTTTGTGGGAGAGAAGGTTGCCTGTGGTCAGGTCAAAATTTTACACGTGTCTTCCTCTTATCAGTATGCAGACATTTTCACAAAGGGACTACCGTGACAGCTCTTCACCGACTTCCGATCCAGCCTTAGCATTCGGCCTCCTCCCGCTCCGTCTGAGGGGGAGTATTAGCGAATATTCTCCGAATATTTATCGTATATTTTGTAATTATAATAGATGTATATTTAATATAACTTAGGATTCTAATTGTATTAGAAATCAACAATTTAAGGTAAGTTAGAATTCGTACTGTATTAGGAATTAACCTTTGTATACACTATATATATTGTGAATAATGAAATAAATCCCTAAGGAAAATTATTCTTTCTTACAAGAAATATAATTTATTGATTCTCACTTTATGTTCCAATAAAAGAAAATATTTACGTATAAGGAAAAAACATGCCTTTTGCTAGGCATGATCAGGACCACTTACTTTATTCTTCATTTTCTTGTGCATCTTGACAAGGCATGAGGTCTGCCTCTCAGTAGTTGTGCTTTTATTAAAGAGACATTACATAAGCAGAACAAATGTAATTTTCAATAAATCCTAGTCCTAATTCTTAAGGATATATAACTGCTAGACCAAACTGAGACTCTTCAGTTCTCTTGTCTTCTAAAAGCCAAAAAACAGACAAAAACAAAAGAACTCCAAAAAACCAAATAGTTAAATTCTCAGTACTTATCTATACATGGCTTTTGTTCTTGAAAACAGACCAAACATGACTTTGGCTTTCTTGATTTTAGCTTCTTTTATGCAGCTTTGTTTTGGGGCTATGTATAAAGTTGGAGACTCAGCTGGTTGGACAACTATTGGTAATGTTGATTACAAACAGTGGGCTGCTAAGAAAACCTTTCTAGTTGATGATGTTATTGGTATGTCTTTTCCTCTTCCCTTTTCCTCCTTCATGTTCATATACATGGAATGTTTCCTTGTTTTCAAAAATCTTGGTAATTCTTGGTGATTCATGTCCTCTAATTGTCACTACTAAGAAATATAAATAAAGGTTTTTCCCACCGACATTCGGGGTTAAATTTGTGCTACAAAACATGAGTTTCTATTTCATTCCTACCGAACCAAATCACTGGAAAAAAGCACGGTGGGAAATAGGTTTACATTGAAATGTGGGAAAATTTCTTAATTTTTTCGTGTGAAAATACTAGTATATAAATTTTTTCCACCGACATTGAGTGGGAAATCTGAACATTTTCCC
Organism: Anisodus acutangulus; assembly: GCA_029783415.1. NCBI lineage: Eukaryota > Viridiplantae > Streptophyta > Magnoliopsida > Solanales > Solanaceae > Anisodus > Anisodus acutangulus. The sequence goes on from CM056502.1 coordinate 10,871,192, forward strand.
GTGGGAAATTCAGTGGAAAATAAAGATTTTTTAGTAGTGTGTTATTATGAGGAGAAAGTTTCAAACTTTTGCTTAATCTTTCCCAAGTTTTGTGATCATCCTTTGTGAAGACTCATAAAGCTCCATTTTCTTTGTTTATTTTCTTGTTTTTATCTATGTAGTTTAGTTTGAGATATTTTGGTTCAACAGAAGGAAGATGTAAAACTCTTGGAAGGAAATTGAAACAGTTGTTTGTATTGACTTTAGGGAACCCCACTAACACGCATCAGCCCCCTCTGCTTGCCACTATACACCCTAAATTACATAAAAATATGAATTCTTTTAGCTTTTGGGCACACATGCACTGCACAAAATTAGCCTTTTTCTCTGCAGTTGCTGGACATTTTTTAGTTTATTCTTTTTGCACAGTATGGCCTGAGGATTTTGTTGAGCTCCCAAACCTTAACAGAGGCAAACACTTAAAGTTGAAATAACTACCAAAATTCATAATCTTTCTGTGTTGAAATAATGTCATATTAGGTGTTTTTTAGAGTCATCATTTAAAATTTTAATTATATCTGCTTAAATAAATTTTGATAAGTACTTCTTGACGGAAAAAAATTATGATTTTACTTGAGTCAAGCCTCTCTACCTCTCAGGTAGGGGTAGGGTATGCGTACACTCTACCAGAGGCGGATTTATGATTTAAATTTTATGGGTTCAACATTTTCTTAGTTGAATTCATTATATTTTAAAAGTTATGGGTTCATGTCTACTATTTTTTTTGCAATTTTAAAAAGAATTATACATAAATTTATGTTTTGCGTCGAAAGTTAGGGGTTTAATTGAACTCCACCTTCAATGATACATACGCCCCTGCACTTTACCCTCTCCAAATCTCACTTGTGTAATTATATCGAATATGTTGTTGTTGTTGTTACTTCTTGACGAAAAAGATATGAAGTTGCAGTTCTTTTTGTTGGTCTAACAGCTTTTCCACTTGATGTTACTATCAGAATTTGGTTTGCCAATGAGTTGATTTGAGTGATCCACTTGCACGCTTTATAATTGAAATTTGAATGTCCCCACTACTGACCAAGAGTGACCACAATATTGGTCATTTGGTTATCCATTTGCTGGCTAATGTTGCACTTCTCCACTGACCTAACAGTCAATATTGTTAACTTTCATCAATGATAATTCAAACAAATTTGGGCTAATAAGTTACTTAAAGGTAATTTTCTATAGTAAATGTGGATTAGCATATTGGAAATTGAGTAAGTAATTACCAATTATACAATCTTTTAAAATATGCTGATAGTGCAAAACTTCTTTACACGTTAGTGTATAACTTAATTCCTAAGATATTTGGCGAAGAGATTGCAGCATTAACAACAAACAAAAATAGCATAGTGATCAATCAATAGATAACGGTTCGGTTTTTCTAAGCAAGGACGGAAAAGTGGTGAATGGACAAGGGGGAAGGGGCCCTTGGGCCTAAGGGGATAGATCGCAACATAATACAAATAGGTCAGAATAAGTAGACAGGGTACGATGAAATGTGCTAGGTGACACATGGTTGTACTGGTCAGTTTTGGACCGAAGTTGACGATTGATTGAGCATGTTTTGGTAGCTTGTGGTGGAGTAATTGATATGAAAACTTTACCACCAAATTGCTAGATAAAATAGTGCTAGTAAGTTGTATGATATGTATAATGTGGATGTACTTTCTTGATCCAAGAGATTTATGCAATTGCTCAGAAAGAAAGCAAAAAAACTAGAATATGAAAGGTTACTAGTATATTAATCCCCCATGCATTTAAGGGTGTAGGTGAGAGGTCTATAGTTGTTGCAGCTAGTGGGATAACTATAAGGTCATTAGTTAATCCTTCCATCACATTATGGATATTGTCAAAATTGGGCAAATTCCAGTTATGACAAACATCCTTTGAAAGGTTATTGATCCATGAGATTGTCAAAAGTTTCTTCAGCCTTATTGTTTAAGATATGTAGTTATGTGATGTGATTGAACTCCAACTTCTCCTTTTTCTAGTCTCTTTCTGTTTTGGAAGACATTAACTGTGATTATCTTTACATATCAGGGATAGGATAAGAGTTCTTTTATAGCTCTTAACATATGTATATACACTCACGATTACTTATAGTTATCTTTTGAGTGATCCGATTACTTATAGTTATCTTTTGAGTGATCTGGTAGTAAAAACGTTGTTTTAAATTGATGGTATTTATATATAATTAAAATTGAAGAGTATTGTGACAGTATTCCAGTACAGCCCACAATTCCACAATGTGATGCAAGTGCCACATGCTGAGTACCAGTCCTGCAATGCATCTGCTCCTATTGCAACACACACAACTGGGAATGACTCCATTACCATTACTACTCATGGCCACCATTTTTTCCTCTGTGGTGTACCTGGCCATTGCCAAGCTGGCCAGAAAGTTGACATCAACGTTCTTCGCGTCTCATCATCTGCGTCTCCATCTCAATCTCCTTTGTCGTCAAGTCACATCCCTGCTGTAGCAGTTCCTGCACCTTCTCCTAGTCATGCCTCTTATTGGCTTCCTAGCAAATTTGGTGTTGTGATGGCTGTTTTTTTAGTTGTTCTTTTTAATTTTGCTTAAGGAGGGGAAAGTAGTCTTTGGATTTTGCTAAGGTTTAGTTTACCTAAAGTTGAAGTTTTTGAGAACACTATTTTCTCTTGTTTTTTTCAGAGATGTAATAATTGTAACACACTTTCTATCAGTTTTGTCATGTGGCAGTATAAGACTTGTACAAGATTATACTTTCTGTTTCATATCATAAATTTTACATAAAGCTTGTTGGTTCATTTGCTCCTTTCAAATGCGATTGTTCCAATAAATGATGCTGAAAATAGCACTCATTGACAATTATCTTTCTTATGTCCTTTAGCCATAACAATATAAACTACGACCCGACAAATTGTCTTCTCAAGTTTGATTTTCTTTTTTGACATATTCAATCCTCGCTTTTCCTATTCTAATGTATATCATGCACACAATCTTCAGCTTCCTCGTATATACTTATTAAAGGAATATGTTGACTGATTTTATTAATTATTGATTTACAATATACATAGTATTACAAAGTATTTACCTAGCTATAAACTAGGTAACTAATCAATCTAATTACAAAAGGACTATAATTCTACCTAAAATAGGAGATATACAATTAATACAATTAATGGAAGAATATTCGAAAAATATTTTATTACACCCCCGCAGTCGAAGCGGGAGGTTCACGAACACTTACACTTGCTCAAAAATCATCAAATAGTATCCGCGGAAGTCCTTTGGTGAAGATGTCGCCAATCTGATATCTGGAAGGAACATGAAGGACACGAACTTGACCACGAGCCACTTTTTCGCGAACGACTTTTTCGCGAACGAAATGAATGTCCATCTCAGTGTGTTTAGTGCGCTGATGTTGGACGAGATTGCCGAAAAGATATATCGCACTAATATTATCACAGTAGACCAGTGTTGCCTTTTGAATCGGGCAGTGATGCTCAAGTAGAAGGTTACGGATCCAACAAGACTCAGAGACGACGTTGGTGACACCTCTGTACTTTGCTTCGGCACTGGATCGGGATAGTGTAGGTTTCCTTTTGGAAGACCAAGACAATAGGTTATCTCCGAGGAAAACGCAGTAACAAACGTGGAGCGTCTGGTGTCAGGACATCCACCCCAGTCAGCATCAGAATAAGCAGTGAGACCAGTGAGCGAGGACCTATATAGATATAATAAAAAATGAAGTGTGCATTGGACGTATCGTAAAATACGTTTGAGGGCATTCATGTGTGCTTCCGTCGGATTGTGCAAGTAGATTTGTTGCACAACATAGGATATGTCTGGTTTCGTGAATGTGAGGTACTGCAGGGCCCCAGCCAAGCTACGATAGTGGGTTTGAATACGGAGGGACGGAATCAGCGCTGTGCATGGAATTAGTGTCTACTGGCGTGTGGGATGATTTCCAAGATGACATGCCTGCACGGTCAATGATCTCTTCGGCGTATTTTTTCTGACACAGAAATAGGCCTCCAGAATGTCGAGTGACAGAGATGCCCAAGAAATAACTCTAAGGGCCCAGATCCTTCATAACAAACTCGGAGGAAATGAGAGACATAATGGATCGGCAGAGAGCATCAGATGATGTGGTGAGGATGATGTCATCAACATATAATAAGAGGTAATCCATGTCTGGACCCTTGTTGTACATGAACATAAAATGATCGGATCTGTTGTGTGAAAAAATTGATAGAAGAGACATAATCGGTGAACCGCTGGTACCATGCTCGAGGAGCCTGTTTCAGTCCATAGAGAGATTTCCACAACAGACACACATAATCTGGATGAATAGGATCCCTGAAACCCATAGCCTGATGCATATATACCGTTTCATGAAGATCCACATTTAAGAAGACATTCTTGACATCCAAGCTGATGAATGAGCCAAGACTTGGATAGGGCAATGCTGAGGACGGTTCAAATTGTTGTGGGATTTATGACCGGACTGAAGGTTTCATCACAATTTACACCCATCTGTTGAGACCTGCCATCACCTACAAGATGAGCCTTATACCTCTCAAAAGAACCATTAGATTTCTTTTTATGTCTAAAAATACACATAGAATGAATAATGTTAACATCAGGTGGACGGGGTACTAGGTATCACGTCTTATTATTAATAAGAACATTATATTTGTCAATCATTGCGGCTTTCCAATTTGGGCCGGACAAGGCATTCTTCGGATTTTGAGGGACAGGAGAAGGGACAATTGAAACAGATAGGTTAAATAACCGTTTAGGTTTAGAAATTTTGTGCATGGCATGTGTTGCCATTGTCCGAGAGCGTGTCTCAGGATGCGGGATGGGAGGAGGGTGGGGTGTTGCGGGACTGCCGGGAAGAGGAGGAAGGGCAGGGGTGGCGGGATCGGTTGACGAGGCTCGGTTTTTTGAGAGGTGGCTGCGGAATCACCCTGAGACGGGCAGTTCCGGGCCACCATCTGCGGAACCGGGTGGGCAGCATGTCCCGAACTGACCGCGATGGGTGCGGGTGCTGGGGTCTAGGACGGCGGACTATGTAAATAATGAATTAGAAAGAGGTTCAGGTCATAATCTAGGAAGTCATAGGAATGCCGAGGTGGCGAGTTTAGGGAGGCAAATGGGAATTGAGACTCATCAAATAAGACATGACGTGAAATAATAATTTTATGGCTTGACAAGTCATAGCACGAGTAACCACGATGATTGGCGGGGTAACCCAGAAACACACACGGGGAAGACCGGGGTTGGAGTTTGTGAATAGTCGGATGGAGAGTATAACAGAGACATCCAAAAACACGCAAGTGTTGGTAGGAGGGGTTCCTACGAAACATAACTTGAGTGGGCGACGGTTGAGCTAGAGACTTGTTTGGGATTATGTTTAGAAGATAGGTGGCCCTAAACAGTGCATAATGCCAGAATTGAGGGGGAATTGAGGCATGAGCAACTAGGGCACGAATTAGATTGTTTATGATTCAGATTTTCCGTTCGGCTTTACCATTTTGAGAGGAGGTGTGAGGGCATGAAAAACGAAAGGTAAGACCATTTTTGGAGCAAAAATATTTGAATTGGTTATTATTGAATTCTCTGCCATTGTCACATTGAAAATATTTAATGCTTTTTTTAAATTGTGTTGTTACGAAAGCACTAAATAAGGAAAAAAAATGGGGTAGACCTGAGATTTATTGCAAATTGGAAAAGTCCATAGAAAGTTGGAATAATCATCAAAAAACAACACATAATATTGATGCAACTATATTTAAAATAGGGGAAGTCCACAAATCGTTATGTATGATATCGAAAGGCAAGAAAGTATAATTTGTGGATGCATAAAATTGTAGTTTAACATGTTTTCCAAAAATACAAGATTTACATATAGGAGTCTTAGAAATATGATTGCAATTGATAAAATTATTGTTCCTAAAGGAGTGTAAAACAGAATCTCTCGGATGTCCTAATCTAGAATGCCATAAGGAAGACGAAAGAGCAGCACATGTTAATGGAACTGAGGCTGGATTCTTGACGACGTTTGAAATAGGGTAGAGATCTCTGGTGCTGTCACATCTCATTATTCGTCTCCCTGTTGTAAAATCCTTCATAGAAAATCCAAAAGGATCAAAGTCTAGGGAAATATTATTATCAATTGTGAAACGTTGCACATATATTAGATTCTTAATGAATTTAGGTGCATGGAGGACATTTTTTAAGATTAGTGGTGGATAAGGATGAATGACCAAAATCGCGAATAGGAATGCCTTGTCCACTACCAACAATAATATTCTGATTTAAATTACTCAAATTGGAATAAGACGAGAGTTTACCTTGTGATGCTATCATGTGAGATGTGGCGCCTGTGTCCATATACCAATTTTTGTATGGAGCGTTAAGTGACATTGTGTTTATAGTTGCTACAATGTCAGTCGGTGCATAAGTTGAAGTCATGTGCTGTGTAGGCATGTTGTGGATGTGCGTCGAGTATGTTAGGTTGGGCCTGTCGGGTCGGAGGTGGAGTCCACGAGGATGTCGGATACGGGTAAGGAGGAGAGGCCCATGACGGTGGGGCCCATGTGGCCCATGGCGGGTAGGCAGCCCACAACGGAGGTTGTTGCCACTACCGCAGTCACTACTGAATGTTTCCTGCCGGCGGGGACTGCCCCTTCCCGCTGCCGTTGTTGCCGGAATTTCGTCTGTCGCGGACCTTGTTGGACTGCCGCCCTCGGCAGTTATTGCGGGTCGATCAGGACTGATGCGGGTCCTCGGGTTGGCGGTGCTGGCTGCCGGAGTTGGAGGCCCGGCCGTCGACGGAGGGCCCGATGGTGGTGGTGAGGGTGGTGTCTGCAATGCTGGCATGAGTGGTGCTGAGCTTGATTTTTTGGATTTCCTCAAGAATTAGGTTCGAACGGGCCTCATAAAACGGTGGTAACGGCGTGCATTGATGAAGGATAGTGGCAACGCTGTCATAGGATTCGTTTAAGGATGCAATAAGTTGCATAACTAGTCGTTGATTAATGACGAGTGTGCCAACGTTGGAGAGTTGGTCAGCAAACATCTTGAGTTCTTGACAATATGCAGACACGTTTGGGAAATCATCCCGATGAACGTCCTTGAACTAATTTTCAAGGTATAACGCTCGTTCAGTTTTGTTATCGTGGAAAATACTTTCCAAACGTTTTCACGTTTGGCGGGCAGTGACATCGGTCTGATGGTGTGCAACAGATCATTAGAGACGGTGCCGTATATCCACTGGAGGACGGCTGCGTAACGAGACCAGAGTGCATCATCAGAAGTCGAAGCCGAGGGGAGGTCTGTGGACTTCGGTGTAGGAGGGATGATGTGGTCGATAACTTCGTAAACACGATAATGAATCTTATAAAACTCCGCCCACGAGGAGTATTGACCATTTTCCATCTCAATGGTGACATGAATGAAGTTTTTGATATTATTGACTGCAAGTGTAGGATGAAATTTGATTTTGTCAGCAATGAAAAATGAAATTTAGAGGAAGAGGGAGGGAGAATGGTCGGAAAAACTAGGGTTCCGTCGTGGGAAAAGGGACCGCCGAGAGAAGAAGTCGGCAGCTAGGATAGGAGATTTAAGATAAAATCTTCATTGATCTTTATGGTCAAATCAAATATTTAAGTGAATAACAATCATATTTTTCATCATAAATTAGTAGTGCTTTACAAAAAGCAAAAGTACTTCGCTAACAAAATACTTACAATCGCAGGTCAAAGATATGCGAGTGGAAAAAATTATCTATTTATTTGTGACAGTTTTAGACAGCTCGAAAGAGATCCGAACCATTCAGACAATTCTAATGAACGCATTTGCAACTTTTGTACGCACACGTGTATCCAAGTCATATAATTAATGATAAAAAGCACACCTAAACAAGTATCTTTTCACGAATTTCATATCTCAACTATCAATTATTCAATTTATCTATCTAAACTATCACTCTCTTTGTATTAAAATACACCTCTATGCTGAATCGGCCAAAATGTGACTATCGACTTGGAAAAAAATATTTGGCCAACTTTAATACATAGGTATGTGACATGTATGTCTTCGAATTAAAAGATTTTTAGAAACAGAGAAGCCCCCCCCCCCCTCCCCTCCCCTGATTAAAAAAGAGTGTTCACTTAACTATTTGCACACTCCTTAAAAAATTACTAACTCCTAGACAAAAATAAATAATTTGACTAAACTACCCCTAATTAGGTATTATGATTTGATCACTTAAATACTTATTAAGGACAAATCTGAAAAAATAAAATTTATTATTTTCTTAATTTGATAAGTAAACACTCTTTTGAAAGAAAAAAAAACAAGTCTAAATGGACACTCTTTTTGAACAGGAAGGAGTATAGTTTTAACTCTTAACACTTTTTTAACTTTAGTCAAAATAACAATTCTCTTATTTAACGGACATCAGATGTGACACGGAAACAGAGCGAGCATCAACTGCAAGAGGTTCTTGTGGAACTTTCAATTGATTTCTCATACACAAATTGCAAGGAATACAAAGAAGAAAAATTGATCTGTTGCTATAACCCCATGACTCTTTTAGGGGAAATGAATACACTATACATTTCCTAGAATCTAATAACAGATTATGAAGTAGGATAGAAATCTACTGCAACCAAATCTTGACAGGGGAGGCTGGAAGCTACACTTTACTGCAGAACAGCAGCACTGTCAATGTGATTCTATTCTAAAGAAGACCATCAAGAAGCGGCTGCTGAGCGGTTCCATACTTCTTGATCCCTCTATGGTTAGCTTGTGTACCTCTGAATAACAAACAAAAATGCTGTGTAAGCTGTTTCAATTTAGAAGAGTGACAGTCGAAACAACCGTTAATCCATCGATAGAATAACTACTCCTCTTTTTTCCATTTATTCAGTATAGAGTTTTGCATAACCGAAATCTTGATAATATTATGTTAGATGCATTAAGAATGGTACAAGAAACGCACAAGCTATGCAACAGGTATGGGGCTACCTACGGCAACAACCTTCTCACAAGAATGAGAATGTATTAGAGTTCACCAATCTGCCAACAAATTGAACCCCAAGAAGGTGATAAACAGAAGAAATATGACTTGCATATGCTGCATGATGGCTGCACATAACTACATACTGATATAAAATGGGCCAGAATCATAAATGTACAAGATTAAATATTCCGACTCCCTTCTAGTGCAACCTGCCTAAGCCACCAAGAATTTGACAATTTGGATAAGTAAAAAAAGATTAATATGGGTCAGAGAGGTGAGCCCTTAATGATTGTCCAAAATATACGTAGGGAAGGAAAAAATAAAATACAAAGAAAAAAAAGAGACCTGAATCACTCCCAACTTAGTTAATCTGCAAATATTATGGATCATTTTCGGGTTGGTGGCCCTACTTCAGTCTAAGTTTTGTGACATGTGGCCTATAGAGCAAGCCTTTCCTTTCCTTTTTTTTTCGGGATAACTATGGTGTCTGGGCCAGCTGCCAGCCTTTTCTTTCAGTTCTGAGAACTATTAGTATGCTTAGACATTTTATGTGATAATGTAGTAGCTGTCACAGGATGACTGGAAAAAATCAGGTGCATATCCATAATAATCAACACAGATTATCTTTTTAAACAAATCAAAAAAGAAAATCAAAACAGAATAGATGTCAATCATTATGAATAAAGAAAGAGACCTTACACTAGTTGATTGGAGCTCTACGGTCGCTGAATCATCATTATCCTGCATTATAACATCTAGATTATTATAAAAAATAACGACTTTTTTCAAATAGCCAAGAAATCCCAAGTGGGTTAGCTGGTCCAACCCCAATTGGCCCACTGGTTCTAAACTTGGGCGAGTATGGATCCGCCCCTCTACCCTGCTCCCACTTAATACCAGGCTTTGTGTAGATGCGTGGTTTGAACTGAAAATAGCCACTTTAAATATAAATGAAGATAGGTCTAGCTAAGGTACCTCAAGTATCAGATCTTTTCGAGTGATCATGCCAATAACACGAGCAGGACGTGGAACAACAAGCAAGTGCCTCAGCCCTAGTTGACGAAAAAGATTATATACCTGTACCATCAACAGAATGTTAAACATTTTGATCATTTCAGGTTCACCATGGCTAAACTTAGTCTCGGGCATAAGTGGGAATAAATTCTTGTATTCCACCTTAAGACAAAAAATTAAGCCTATGTTTGTCTGTTGTCTCCAATTCCATGCAACCGTTAGCAAAATAATGCCTTGTAAATTAATAAAGGAGCAAATATTAGAATAAGTAACAACATTACCTTGGTTAATGACATGTCTTCTGGGACAACGTATGGAGACGGATTTAAAAATGGGGCAAGATCAATGTACATCTCCAGATCATCTGGAGTGAAATGGATATCATGGAGAGACATCCCTTTACTAGAAACGGGTTTCACAAATTCACTAAGGTTGTGCCTGTGAAATACAGAATCTGTAAAATTTTCATGTAGTGGACAAAGAAGCACCAATATGCGGATCCTCAGTAATAATTCAATCGAGTTACCTTATTGGCAAAAGACCACCTCTTGAATCACTGGGTAAAAGGCTATGCTGAAAATCAACTTTTGATTGTAGAAGCACCAATAAATGACTGCATAAACAACAAAACACGAATAAATATTTTGTTCAAGTCTACTGATTATGATCTTGCCATAGGAAAAATCTGTGTCTCCAAATAAGGCATCAATATCATAAAAGACCGTCACTATCTCTCACCTTCTTAGCATAAGTCCAATAACAAGTGTCTCCCCACTTCTTGTGTGGTCAACAACCTAAAAGGCAATGATCAGAAGAATGATTCAAATTGCAAATAGCTTCCATTGAGAAACAGCAGAGGAAAGCTTAACTTACAGGGAAACCATTGTGGTCATTGCTCCTCAAAATAGAAACAACATCTGCAACCTTCACAACCCGAGGGAAGTATACAACCTAAAGGATGCAGGAATTAGGGGTGATTAGTGAGCTAGAATTTGCACAGCAACTGCACAGGTGTGGGTCAGACGAGATTTTTATTTATGGAAATGGTAATAATTGTATTGATAAAAAGGAGCAAAAAAGCCACAATACAGCACTCTTCTAATCTTAGGGGGTCTCTAAGAATTCTAGTAAAGTTTCTGCCATTGCATCTTCCTTTTAGCATTAAGGTTACTTGTCATGGTTTATCAGATGGCGTTCCAGCAGCATGGACATAGAGGTCATTCTTGAAATATCACGGAATCAGTGCAATACATAGCTGCTTCTACACTTGCTTTTGCAGAAACAAAATAAACGTGAAAGGAAGTCAAGATCTTGACCGTCCAAATCACTAGTTCAATAACTCAAACTAGAAAAAGGTAAAGAAACCACCAGTTGTCTTTAGCTAAATTCTGAAAAAAGATGACCTTCCGAACAAACAAGGGAAAAAGCATCTGCTAGTTGGAGCAGAACATGACAAGGGTACTGAAGAAACTCTTACATTTTGATTCCCACATGCCTCCTTTGCTGTCATATAGCGCATTTGATACTTTGGTCTAGATTCAAGTAATGGGATTGCCCTTAATCTAGCCTGTTCTTCATATAATCCTTCATTAAAAGCATCACCAACAGCCTACACATGGATAACCCTTAGTCCTATGTGAATGAAAAGACAGCTGGAGAGTGTAAGCTGGACAGCATCAAAGCGCACCTTTGAGATGAGAAGAACCAGCATTATTAGAGGTAAAAGCTTTAAGTTATTTGTAATCTCGACCATGATGACACAGAGAGATACAGTCATACGCATAGAGCCTCCAAGAAAAGATGCAGCACCTAGAAGAGCATACCTATAGTTTCAACAAAAGATGTTTAGGAGACTTTAGAGGTGAGTGAAAGAAAAGAGAGTCCAGTGCAAGATTAATCATGTGAAAAAAAATTAGAATATCAAACCTAAAACCTTGAAGTAATGAGTGGGATAGCTCAAAAAAGTTAAAAACATTTTTTAATAAGGAAAGATCAAACCACTTTCATCTGGTAATTTAGCCTAATTGCCATCTATGACATGAGCCAATCTGAACTGACTAATGTTTGCAGGATCAGCATAACCATGTATTTGCTTATTGATTAGAGATCCCAATGGATAACACCAGAGACTACACAATCCCCCCATATTGCAAAAAGAGAGTACAACACCCCACCATTAGTAACTGAAAAGAGATTGTTTTGATGGTCATCTACAGGATTAGTCAAGTCAGGTTGATGCAATGCAGAAAACTCCCATTTTCTTTGACGTCACTGTGATATGACGGTTCTGCAGAGGGGGTAAACTGCAGGGGAGATTCTCATAACCGAGACTAGGGTCTAATTTTGTTAAATTAAGAGGGGAGGCCTAGTAATTGGTTTCCCTTCTTGTAAACCCCCCCACCCCACCCCACCCCACCCCCAAAAAAATGAAAAGGAAAAAAAATGACTATAGGGCTTCCAGACATGGTTGTGGTCTCGATCAAGTGCTGTTCCAATTGTTTACTCTATTAAGTAATCAAGAGGCTATGCTCCGTTCCTTGAACAACGGGAATCTGCTCCCATCAATTGTGACAGCCCTCTTTAACAGCCGAGAGGTAGTGATCATGCACTTAAATACTCGAGGAACTCAGAATTAGGCAGATTTTTTAACCAAAGGGAAAAAAAGAAGAGCTCAGTTCCAGTATAAGCCTATGTCATAGCTTTCACCAGAGGATAAATCTACAATGTATATGACCAAAATGGAGTAAATAAGAAAGAAATACTTACGTCCCCTCTTCAATATTCAGCTTCCTATAAAAGCTAACCACAAACATGCCAACAAGACGTCCATAAGTTGATCCTATCATGATACCTGGCACAAACTGACCAGCTGGAACTGCAGTTCCAAAGGTCACCACTGCCAAGGTATAAAACATAACCTGAGAGAAAAATACACCAACCATTAGTTTCACTCATAGATGTAACCCATCAAGACATGAGAGAGCTTTTTGCTATAATTTTCTTCCCTGAACTGCAAAAAGGTCAGAAAAGAGTTCGCTTAAGCAGAACTCAATCACTGTCGGCAGAGAAGCATAAAATTTGAAGAGTTGTAAAGACAAATTTTTCAGAAATGCACGCTATCCAAAGTACAGTCTGCCTCAATTAAGGTTCACTTAACACACCCTGTGCACAACAATAGCATTGTGTGGCTCTGAATATTATTTTAATTAATAACCACACAAAGAAAAAGTTATAGTGCAGATACAGAATCCTATCCTGCCCCACGAGAAACTCAGATCCCGGTAAAAGGAAGAAGATTTGAATTAAACTCAAGATAACATTACAAAATTTTTATACAATGTTAAATTTCAGAAATAGCAGTGCTATGGGGATTTCAATACTGCTAGTCAGATACCATAATTTGCAAAGTTTTCCAGCACATGATTTTTCCTGCAAATTAGCAATTACAATTCACCCAAATACAAAAATCGGGACGAACGCATGTACATGAAGCTATCATCTTACACAAATGGGAAGGGAGAAAGCTATACAAGTAATCAATACCAAAAATGTCAGTAGGCTTTGAGCACTGAATTCATGAGCTGTCTTTGCACTGAACAAATTCCTTATAGCGTCATCCTGCAGACATTACATATAAAGCTCCATCAGTGAAAAGGAAACTTCAGTTTTATATACAGAGTCAGAAATTGTTTAAAGACCTGAGTGTTGAAGAATATGGTTGCGAGGTCATTGTACTCCTTGTTGTTCTGACAGTAAAACTGCAAATTCCCAAATCCAAACATCACCAACAAAAGAAGAAAAGAGAAATTGGATATCAGGAAAAATACAGAAGCAAATATCAACACAACCCAAGGCCACAAAGGAGAATGAAACATTTCAAGATATTTCAGGGAAGCCTGGAATCGGACTTGAACTTTCAGGCGCACATTAATATTTTTTTTGAGAGAAAAAATGTATAGTACTTATTTGGATGTTAACTTCAGCACATAATTAAACCAGGATAGTAAATCAACTGCTAGTCCAGGATGGAGTATAAAAAAAGGGGCAGCCCGATGCACTTAGCTCCCACTATGCGCGGGGTCTGGGGAAGGGTCGGACCACAAGGGTCTATTGTACGCAACCTTACCTTACATTTCTGCAAGAGGCTATTTCCACGGCTTGAACCCGTGACCTCCTGGTCACATGGCAGCAACTTTACCAGTTACTCCAAGGCTCCCCTTCTAGTCCAGGATGGAGTATGTGTAACAGATTTGAATGCACTTTCAATTGCTTACAGCAAATGTTTAATTATCATAAACAGATTCAAGAACGGTCTTTTAGGAGCTAGTGGAATACATGCTTCACCTATCTAAACTAAGACTTGAAACAAAAAGGACAATAGAATTGTGGAACCATGTCCCCGTGACAGTACACATTTCACTCTACTTGATTTATACATACAAGCACCCAAGCAGGACCTAACCTGTACTGAAAAAAATATATTATCAATAATGACCATTTAAAAAATAGAATAGTTAAGAATTAAGATAGTCAGTAATACACAAGCATTACAAAACAAGACCATTAACTCCAGAAAATGCTAAGCCTCAACTTTTTCATGTAAGAAACTAAGGTGCCTACGATGCCAAGAATAAGCAGAACTGTTGCATGTACTCTTCCATATGTCACAGCTTGCGGGCCCCATTAAGAGCCATTTGATGGCTTGATATGCATTAACGTGTATGTGCATAGGATTTAGAAAGGGCAACCACATGAAGGATAGACAAGTTTACAAGCTTAGAAATGTGATAAGAACAAAATCTATGAGAAGCAGAGTAACAGAAACTAAATGCTTTAATAAAGATAAAATAGACAAAGAAGTCATAAGTCATAGAGGATCTTACATTAACATAATTGCCAAACATTCCCGGTGCTTGCGGACATTCAATGCCAGAGTTAGCGTCGGCTTCAGGGCACGGAGTACATCTTCTAAAAAGTGGCAATCCAAATGAAATAGCTGAGGTTATCACAGAGATGATACAAGCTTCAATAATCTGAGAGCGGCAGACCACAAAATTAGTTCATCGAGCATAGCAAGGTAATGCATACTCATCTTCAAAGATGAGAATATACAACTGCAAGAAATTCTTGCTCTTAATAAGTAAACTTACTTTCACACGAACTCCTTTCTTGTGCAAATAATTTCTACGCCAGTGTGTTACATAGAGAGTAAGCTGATTGAATAAGGCTCCTGCAAATGCCAATGCATGATCAATTACTTTACCAAATATTTTCTTCCGGTATCTCAACATCTTAATGCCAATCTTACATACCAAGGAGACCTCCTATAACTCCAATAACTGCCATGGGCAACAACTCCTCAAAAGAATAGTCCTCTTGACCACTGAGAGGAAATTATAAGATGTCAAAAGAGTACCAAGGATATAGTGCAGAAGACCTAAATGAAGTCAGTACAGACGACCTAAATGAAGTCAGAATCTAACCCAGAGACGTCCCATATAATGAAGCCTCCAGCACCAAAATGACCACAGTTATCATCTTTACACCATCCCATTGCTGTACGGACGACGACAGCTACAATTGCAGAGGTAAAGAAGACCCGCCACATTAGTTGACTCCTCCACCTTTGATCAATGATGAAACAACATATGATTGTTAGGATTTGAGTCTCAAATCCTACCTAATCACAAAACAGTAAATAAGCGAAGAACAAATAACACACACAGATTTATAGTGGTTCACCCTCAATGCGAGAGCTACGTCCACTTTTCCGTTGCAAATTTTACTATAATCAAATAGGGAGTTTGAGTTTACAATTCTCTCTTTCTCTCTTGCTCGACCTCAAAGAAAGAAAAACGGCACCCGAGTCTATATATAGCGCAAACTAGGGCGAACATAATACAAGCTTAAAATTTCCAAAATACCCACATCGACCTGACTGCTCAGGTCGATCAGCATTCCACACTCTGCGTAGGGTCTTCATAGTGTCGGCGGTGAAATAGGCTTCACAACTCAACAATCTCCCACTTGGAGACTAATTTCAATCATTTGTCTCCATCTGCAGCAGCGACTCCGATCCTCATCCAAGAAGTCCAACTGAAGTTGCACCCAACTTCAGTTTATCATTCGGCACGGCCTTCGTCAGCATGTCTGCCGGATTCTGACTTCCTGGGATCTTCTCAAGCACTAATACTCCATCTTCTAAAGCTGATCTGATGAAATGCCGGAGTTGTATGTGCTTCGTGCGAGCATGGTAGACCGGGTTCTTTGCCAAATGAATGACACTCTGGCTATCACAGTATAGCACACTCCCTTCGTGATCCTGATCCAATTGCCGCAGAAAAGATTGTAGCCACATCATCTCCTTCATGGCCTCTGTCACGGCAACGTACTCAGCCTCACAACTAGAGAGAGCTACTATCTTCTACAACTTTGAAACCCAGCAAATCGCAGTACCTCCGAAGGTGTAAACATACCCGAATGTGCTCTTTCTGCTATCAACATCACCACCATTGTCAGCATCAACATATCCCTGCAATCCTGTCTCTGACTTTCGGAAAAACAAAGCTGAACTTGAGCTACCCTTCAAATACCTGAAAATCCACTTCACAACCTCCCAGTGTTGCTTTTCCGGATTTCTCATAAACCTGCTAACAACTCCCACTACATGTGCAATGTCTGGCCTCGTACATACCATCGCATACATAAGACTGCCAATAGCAGAGGCATAAGGAACCTTGTCCATATGCTTCTCGTCCTCGGTCACATGCGACTAATCCTTTGACAAACGAAAGTGTCCAGCCAAGGGAGTACTGACTGGATTGGCATCATCCATGTTGAACCTCTTGAGAACCTTCTTCACATATTCTTCTTGTGAGAGCTTGAGGCCCTCCTTACTTCTGATGATTCTCATCCCGAGGATTTGGTTTGCGGCTCCCAGATCCTTCATTGCAAATTCTTCTGACAGCTTCTTCTTCAGCCTATAAATCTCATGTAGGTCGGCTCCTACGATCAGCATCATCAACATAAAAGGAGAAGTATCATGTAGGAGTCTTCAAGTCTCTTGAAGTAACAAGAGTGATCTGCTTCGCACCTTAGGAATTCGGCTTTCTTCATAAAGCTGTCAAACTTCTTATACCACTGTCTTGGAGCCTGTTTCAGTCCGTACAGGCTCTTTTGAAGCTTGCACACCAGCTTCTCTTTCCCTTTGACCTCAAATCCCTCAGGTTGCTTCATGTAGATTTCCTCTTCTAAGTCACTGTGAAGAAAAGCAGTTTTCACGTCCATCTGTTGAAGATGCAGATCTTCCTTTGCTACCAGCCCAAGAATAGTTCTGATTGTCACCAACTTGACTACGGGAGAGAAGATCTCTATGTAGTCAATGCCTTCTTTCTGTTGAAATTCCTTCACAATCAGCCTTGCTTTATAGCGCTTACTTCCATCATGTTCTTCCTTTATCCGGTAGACCCATTTGTTCTGCAATGCCTTCTTCTCCTCTGGTAACTTAGCTAACTCCCATGTATGATTTGACAACAGTGAGTCCATCTCATCTTTCATTGTCAGCTCCCACTTGATCGATTCATCAACTTGCGTCGCTTTTCGTAATATTCCGACTCCCCTCCGTCAGTGAGCAGAATGTAGTTAAGGGACAGAGAGAACCTGTGAACAGGCTTACTGATCCTAGATGATCTGCGTAATTCTGTGATCGGCTTACGCTGATTTATTTCAGAATCAGCGTTTTCGTCAACCTCACCATCACTGGTTTGTCGGCCTTCTTCTAGTGTTGCTTATTCCTCTACCGTAGTAGTACTTTGTTGTAGCTCGGGTGCCGAGAAGTCTCTCAAATCAATTGTTTCTGATTCCTTGTTCTTAGATTCTGAACTCTCCTGCAACTTGCCCTTGTACAACAGTTGTTCATTGAAGACGTCCCTGCTTGGATGATCTTCCGATTTTGATCATCCCAGAATCGATAACCAAACTCGGTGTCACCATAGCTAATAAAATAATACTTCTTAGATTTTAGATCAAGTTTACTTCTAGCAGTAGCATCAATATGAACATAGAATAAGCAACAAAACACTTTCAAAAAAGAAAAATTTACCTTTTTTCAACTCCAAGCCTCTTTTGGAATTCTGAAACCCAAGGGAACAGACGGTCCTCTGTTAATCAAGAAGGCTGCGGTATTGATTGCATCTACCCAAAATGTCTTGGACAGTCAAGCGTGTATTCTCATGCTCCGTGCACGCTCATTCAATGTTCGATTCATCCTTTCCGCTATTCCATTTTGTTGGGCCGTTCTAGGAATAGTCTTCACCATCTTGATCCCATTATTAGCATAATACCGTTTGAAGTCACCATCAATGTATTCTCGACCGTTGTCATACCTCAGACTCCTCAAATTGAGGTTTGTCTCATTCTCGATCATGGCTTTCCACCTTTTGAAGATAGTGAATACGTCGCATTTATTTTACATAAAATAGACTCATAGCTTCCTGGTTGAATCATCAATGAAAGTCATGTAGTAATGTGATCCTCCGAGTGAAGGGACAGTAGCAGGTCCCCACACATCAGTGTGCACCAATTCAAGCTTCTCACATATGATGATCCACCGACTTCATCTCCGGAATCATGTCGTTAGTCACCAGAAGCTTCATCCCTTTCTCGCTCATATGCACCAGCCTGCAATGCCACAACTCTGTCACCTTGGTGTTGTCAACAACAGCAATTGTATCACGACAACTCGTCATCATATAAAGAGTACCAATTTTCTTACCTCGACCAACCACCATAGCACCCTTCGTCACCTTCCAAAACCCATTACCAAAGTTAAGATCATGTCCCTCGTCATCAAGCTGACTCAGAGATCAGATTACGCTTCAAATCTGGCACATGTCTGACCTTTGTGATCTTCCACACGTTTCCATTTGACATCTTCAAATTAATGTCTTCAATACCAACAATGTCTAAAGACTTACCATTTGCCAAATAGACTTTCCCGAGATACCCAGCAACAATTCATCATTATATCACGATGTGGGGTGGTGTGGAACGATGCTCCTGAGCCAAGCACCCAAGAGTCGATCGGGCTGTCTGTTGACAACAACAGCGCATCACCAATGTCTTCAGTGGCAGCATTGATTCCACCTCCACCCCCACCCCCTGTTGTCCTTCTTCGGTGCCCTGCAATTCCTCTTGATGTGACCTGTTTTCCCACAGTTCCAACACTCAAGTGTTCGCCCGAATCTGGATTGACTCCTGCCATTCCTTGACTTCGACTTGTCCTTATTTCAGTTGTAGTTTCTATCATAATTTCTGCATCTGTTCTTAACATTCAAAACAGAACTCGTTGATGCCTCACCGGAATCTATCCTGCGAACCTGCTCAGCAAGGATACAATCTCTAACATCGTTGAATTTCAGTTTATCACTGTCAACATAATTACTAACTGTTGCTCTCATCGGCTCCCACCTGTTCGGTAGAGACGCCAACGGCTTGCACTTCATCGTCAAACTCGATTGCAACAGATGACAATCGTGTTGAATTCATTCACGTGCGTTGCAACATGAGCACCTTCATCTTTAGATGGAAGAGTTTCTTCATGAGAAATACCTTATTGTTTGCCGAAGGTTTCTCATAATGTCGGACAGAACCTTCATCATGCAGCAGTGGTCTTTTCCTTCGCCACGTTGTGAGCGACGTTCTTCGACAGCGTCAATCGAATGACTCCCAGAACCGGTCTGTCAAGGAGATTCCACTCTGCATCATTCATCTCCTCTGGCTTCGGACTCCGCAGTTGATGAAGCTTTCTGTCGTACAAACAATCTTCAATCTGCATTCTCCAAAAAGCATAATATTTACAATCGAATTTCCCGATGACGTGCGCCGAACCATTTCGCATTCCATCGCTTTCTGAATCGCAACACGTCGCTCTGATACCAGTTGTTAGGATTTGAGTCACAAATCTTACCTAATAAGCGAAGAACAAAAAACACACAGATTTATAGTGGTTCACCCTCAATGCGAAAGCTACGTCCACTTTGCTACTGCAGATTTTACTATAATCAAATAGGGAGTTGGAGTTCACAATTCTCTCTTTCTCTCTTGCTCGACCTCAAAGAAAGAAAAACGGCGTCCTAGTCTATATAGAGCGAAAACTAGGGCAAACATAATACAAGCCTAAAATTCCCAAAATACCCACATCGACCTGACCGCTCAGGTCGATCAGCATCCACACTCTGCGTAGGGTCTTCATAGTGTCGGCGGTGAATTAGGCTCCACAACTCAACAATGAGCAGACGGCATTTAATTTTTCACAATGTGGAACATGCTAACAACTACTCAGGTGGGAGTAAAAACATTGTGTTGTTTATGATTGAAATAATAAAATAATTCAAACAAATTATAGTTCCTAGTGAAGTGCACAACATTCAGAAAGGTACAACGTGAAAAGCTAACTGCACTTATTCAAAAACCAGTCTACCAGCTATTATGACAATTAATCATAACAGCAATGGGCTTTAACATTGATGTTTAAATACTGCTCATTAGCAGTTTCAGAAATAGAAGTACGCAGAAGTAGAAATTGTTCAACAAGGAAAATATCTCATAAATTGCACTAGATGTACATGAAAGAAGCTGAAAGGAGAGATGAGAATTACCAAGAAGTGACCTCTTCAAGAGCAAATAATACACCACCTACTGGAGCTCTAAATGCAGCAGCAACTCCAGCTGCACATCCACAAGTCACCTGAGTCAACAGATAAAAAGGAATAAGCCCTTCTTAGAGCAGAGAAACCCCCCTCTAATCATGGTGATTTTAGAGACCAGATCTTAGCTTTCATCTCCAATTTCTTTTAGCAATTCCTAAGATTCATAAAGAAGCTGAGATCTTACGTAGAAAAAGAAGAAAATAAGAGATTTAGAATGTTCAGCTTGATTATTGCCTCAAACTTTGAGGGTCTAGATAGTGCTACGCTAGACTGGGAGAGAGTGATATCATTTTTACAGATTCTCAGAGATCCTTATCACAATTATATGGATTGATATTATTATATTTACAGGTTCAGATATCCTTAATAAGATTCTTGTAGATTCTTAACAACTTTAAATAATTAAGAAGAGCATGTCATACACAAGAGGGAACCCCTAAATAACATTGGTTTAGTTTTTTACACTATCGAGTTATTAAAATTTGATTTCAGTCATGCAGATTGATAACCTGCAAAAGACGATAAGTAACCTTATACAACCAGTTAAACCAGATTGATGTGTAAAAGATCTTTTACACTGTCAATAAAAATAATCGGGATCCAAAATTAAATCGCATAATTAATATTGCAACGACCAAGAAAAATGAAAAAAGAGCTGCTATACTCACAATAAACATGGATGCTTTTCATAAATAAATAAATCTGGATGCTTAAAACAAAGGATAATTGTGCAACATCAACCTTATTTACACACAGAAGGTGATAATCCACCACTGAATTGCTTTAGCGGCGAAATATTGTATTTGGGATATAGTTTGACTCCACTACATGATTTTTCCGACTGTCTTCCAGTTATTACTTGTTACTACATTGCATACTATTTTGCTTCTCGAACCAAGTCCCACAATTTAAGAAGTACCACTATTGCACATGTACTACTTTATTGACTCCCTTTACTCAGGTTGAATTACCAATGGACCATAATACACACATCAAATTGCACAAGATGCACCTCATGTCACATGCAACTTCTCTAACTTTTACATGAACCACTAGAAATAAACACAAAAAAGCCTTACTTGCACCTGGTGTAACTTACAGGGATTCCAAGAGGCAAAGTATTTTTTTTGAATAGGTCTAACAACAACAACATATCCAGTGCAATCCCACAAGTGGGATCTGGGGAGGATAGGATGTACGCACACCTTACCTCTACCTTTTTGGATTAGGTCTAAGAACCTAAGTATTGATTTTGCTTCATTTACAAATTCCTCTTTACACCAAAAAGACAACAGTCACTCACCAAATCACGACGATCCCGTTCACTACTAAAAACTTGGAGCCACCTTGACCGCAGGTGATATTTTGTGGATCCACCCTGTAATTACATGAACATTCAGCATAGCATTTGGAAGTAAGTACTGAACATAATTTAGATGATCACCAATACAGAGCAAGTATCACACCTTTGATTCAAATGACAGGTTGAACAAACAGAATATAGAATCAGCAGTAAATATTTCATTGCAAAACTAAGAATATTACATTAAAATTTGGATTCATGAAAAATCAAAAAGTGAAATGCAGTAACAGAACATAGAATCAGCGAAAAATATTTCGTTGCCATAACTAAGAAGAATACTAAGTAAAATTTGGATTCATGAAAAATCGAAAATTTGAAATTCATAGAAGAAAATAGTACGAGTAATACTCACTTGTCCAAGTAAAGAAGCAATAGTAATACTCACTTGTCCAAGTAAAGAAGCAATAGTAATACTCACTTGTCCAAGTAAAGAAGCAATAGTAATACTCACTTGTCCAAGTAAAGAAGCAATAGTAATACTCACTTGTCCAAGTAAAGAAGCAATACAAGCACCAATATGTACAAGCGGCCCTTCTTTGCCAAGAGCAAGACCACCTCCCACTGAACCTATGCTTCCAAAGATCTAAAAGACAGAGTAAGAATAAAAACAAATTATCTGATTTAAGTGACATAGAATTCAGATCAAAGCTTAGCCGTGCTATCATTACCTTTCCAATCAGAGTTCTAAAAAGAAGGATACCATGTGTGTCAATTCCTACACATATAGACCAAAATAAGCAACCCAGAAGCAAGATATTAGCCTCGCCAGAGTTTAATAACCAATACCAGAAAGTAAAGCCGTACCATTTAGATAACCCTTTATTTCAGGAATTCCAGATCCTGACGCTACTGGCGCGAAGTGTGTGATAATATATACAGAAGATAATACTAGAACCAGGTTGATCAAAATATACACCAGACATCCAGCAAAGTATGACTTCTGAATAATTTGAAATGTCAATGAGAACTTCCATCCGGCAAAATTTTCTACAGAAAGATTAATGAAAACAGCAGCAAGTCCTGTTCCTGAGAGCAAATGAATAGGAACTCAGTTCATGAGAAAGAAACAATTAGATCTAGTTCTAATTTAGATACCAAAATAAAAGAGAATGAGATAGCTAGAACAAAGAATTTAGTTTTGCTCAGTGGGCATGTTATTGATTCTCATAACTCCACCATTTCAACTTTAAACATATAAACTGGAACTCAATAAGGACCTGTCTGTTAAAATGAGCAACAAATAAAGTAAATTCACACAAGAAGGAGAGCAGAATATGAACAATTCACATCCAATTCTTACTGATTTCCACTGAAAATGTGTGCAAACCTCTAAAATATTAATCACCAGATTTTCCATGATTATTTGACATAACTCATGGTTCACCACCCATATACTCCTACAACAAGATAGTCTTAACATCACACGTTGAAGGACAGGATTAAGATGATAACTTAAGCTACTCCGGAACTTCTAGCCCATTGAAGGAGAACCATTCCTTCTGGTAAAGGGCTTTTCCTACTCATCAAAGAGAGAGAGAGAGAGAGAGAGAGAGAGAGAGAGAGAGAGAGAGAGAGAGAGAAAGAACTATTACTTCTGAGGTGCTAAACTGTGATAAAGCTCCAAGTTGAGCCACAAATATAATTATTTGGCGAGGTCCAAAGAGGCACTGACAAGTTCATTTTCTAAAAGCTCTTCTAAGCAAAAAAATGATACTCATGTAGTCTCGAGTCTCACAACAAAATACCGAAGCCAAGGATAAACGCACACTGCTTTGGAATTTTACAAATTTCTGAGAAAACAGTAACAAAATTTAGCTGGTCAAAACTACATATTTAATAATTAGGAAGATGATATATAAGTTATGAACTAAATATCAAGCATTACTCACCACATAAAACCGCCTGAATGGGTTTTAGCACATAATCTCATTTGCTTAAATCAAGTTCTTCTTTATTTTTTTGAGAACGGTAAGGTTAAAATCAAATTATTACCTTAATGGCTTGTATACAATCATTTATTCTGAGATACGTCTGTCTATCACAATAATACTCCTATATAATAAGTTGCAAAGCTCAGAAATATTGCAATATTCTTCTTTAAACGTGAGACAACCATTCATGAAGCATAAGCTAACCCCAGCACAGGAAATAAATGATTTTTAAGATACTCCTTTACAGTAAAATGAAAGAATGATTTTAGGGATTCATTTATGACTGAGTAGAGGCAAATCAGAGCAAAAGAAGAAAAAATTAATTTCTCAGGTTTTGAATATTAAAAGCTCTTATCTATATAATAAATCAAATACCTACCCTAGAAGGAAAGAGCTATTAGGGCTTCCAAAACAGAAACAGAAAACAAGAGAAAATTTTGTATTAGCTTTAGATTTATATTTGTCTTAGCTTTACAATTATATCTAGTAATGCCAACCACGCAGAGACTAATCAATCAACTACTCCACAATCCAAACTAGTTTGGTACTGCTATATGAACCTTTCTCCTCCATTTTCCTGTTCCATTTTATTCAGGACATGCAGAGATTAACAAAAGATGCATTTTCAAGATTGTCAGTTCTCTATTACTGAGGATATAAGCAGGTAAAGAAACAATTCTTCCTCCTATAATGTTTCAGCTCAAGGTTTACTATGGGCATCAGTTATATGTCAACCTATTGACATGCACCATACAAGAGTCAACAACAAATCAAAACAGTTCAAATGACATGTGTGATTCTGGAAACTTATTTGTTCCTGTGCCCAAGAGACCAAATGGGTAGGACCTAAGGCTAAGGATGTAGACGGGTATAAGTTGTGGTTCTCGGGTAGGTCGAGGTATAGGAATGGGGTAGGCATTTTAGTAGACAGTGAGCTAAGGGATCAGGTGGTAGAGATTAGGAGGGTAAATGACAGGATGATGGCGATTAAATTGGTAGTTGGAGGGTTCACTATGAACATTATTAGTGCTTACACTATGAACATTATTAGTGCTTACGCGCCATAGGCGGGCTTGGGCGAGGAGGAGAAGAGGCGTTTTTTAGAGGAATTGGACGAGGTGGTATACCACCCACTGAGAAGTTATTTATAGGAGGGATTTCAATGGATATATCGGGTCACTTCCGGGGGTTATGACTACGTGCATGGAGGCTTTGGCCTCGGGAACAGGAATGGGGGTGGCGTCTCACTTTTGGAGTTCGCTAGAGCTCCTGGGATGGTGATAGCCAGTTCGAGGTTCCTGAAGAAGGAGGAGCACTTGGTGACTTTCCGTAGTTCGGCGGTCAAGACTCAGATAGACTTTTTGCTCCTTAAGAAGGTTGACAAAGATTTTTGTAAAGACTGCAAGGTTATTCCGAGGGAGGATCTTACAACCCGACATAAGCTTTTGGTGATGGATTTGGAAATCAGGATGGAGAAGAAGAGGAGGGTTGTGGATGACAGGTTAAGAATCAAATGGGGGAGTTTGACCATAACTAGTGCAAAGGAGATGGGTGAGAGGTTGATGGCCAAGGGGGCTTGGGGGAGTAGTGGAGATGCGATCGATATGTGTTACAGGACGGCTAGTTACATTTGAGAGGTAGCTAGAGAAGTGCTTGGGGTCTCGAGGGGTAGTCGTGGTAGGCATCGAGGATACTGGTGGTGGAAAGGTGTAGTTCAAGAGAAGGTGGAAGCGAAGAAAGCGGCGTATGTGAAATTGATACAAAGCAAGAATGAGGTGGAGAAGTGGACGAATAGAGAACTGTATAAGATGGCGAGGAAGGAGGCAAAGCTTGTGGTTACAGCGGCGAAAACGGCAGCTTTTGAACGCATGTACGTGGAATTAGAGGAGAAAGGTAAAAATAGTAAGTTGAACAGACTAGCCAAGGTGAGAGAGAGGAGGGCCTGTGACTTTGATCATGTGAGGTGCATCAAGGACGAGGACGAAAAAGTACTGGTGGAGGACGCGCATATTAGGCAGAAGTGGCAGTCTTACTTTCATAAACTTTTGAACGAAAAATGAGACAGTGACATCGTGTGAGATTTCGACAAAAAGCGTAGATAGGACAGGTTTAGAGCGACTGACTGAGTTATTTAACGTCATTTTTAAGACGGCAAGAATGCCCGAAGAATGGAGGTGGAGTACAATGATCTTGTTGTACAAGAACAAAGGTGATATCCATAGTTGCAACAACTATAGGAGTATCAAGTTGCTAAGCTACACTATGAAAGTTTGGGAAAGGGTCGTGCAGATAAGGGTGAGAAGAGGCGTGTCTATTTCCGAGAACCGGTTTGAATTCATGCCGGGGCATTCGACTACTGAAGTCATTCATCTTATTAGGAGGTTGGTGGAGCAGTATAGAGAGATGAAGAGAGACTTACATATAGTTTTCATCGACCTCGAGAAGGCATACGACAAAGTCCCTTGGGGTTCTATGGAAATGTTTGAAGGTTAGAGGTGTATAGGGCGATCAAGGATATGTATGATGGAGCCAATACTAGGGTATGGACAGTAAGACGAGACTCGGAGCAAGTGATGATGGGGCAGCACCAGGGATCATCTCTTAGATCATTCCTATTTACCTTGGTGATGGACGGACTGACGCGACAAATTCAAGGGGGTGCCATGGTGTATGTTATTCGCGGACGACATAGTCCTAATTGATGAGACTTGTAGCGGAGTGAACGTCAAGCTGGAGGTTTTGAGACAGATTCTAGAGTCTAAAGGGTTCAGGTTGAGTAGGACCAAGACAGAATATTTGGAGTGCAAGTTCAGCAACGGGAGCGACCTTGAGACAGGCGTGGAGGAGAGGCTTGGGACTCAGGTCATTTCAAAGAAAGAAAGCTTCAAGTACCTCAGATCTATCAAGAGAATGGAGAGATTGATGACGATGTCACACATCGTATTGGGCATGGTGGATGAAATGGAGGCGCGCATCTAGAGTCTTATGCGACAAAAAAGTGCCACCAAAACTTAAAGGCAAGTTTTATAGGGCATTGGTTAGACAGACTATGTTGTATGAGGCAGAGTGTTGACCAGTCAAGACCTCGCACATCCAAAAGATGAAAGTTGCGGAGATGAGGATGCTGAGATGGATGTGTGGGCATACAAGGAGAGATATGATTAGAAATGATGATATCCGGGACAGAGTGGGAGTGGCCTCGGGGGAGGATAAGATGCGGGAAACGAGGTTGAGATGGTTCGGGCATGTGCAGAGGAGAGAGAAAAATGCCCCAGTGCGGAGGTGTGAGAGGTTGATTATGGACAGGTTCAGAAGGGATAGAGGTAGGCCGAAAAAATATTGGGGAGGTGATTAGACGGGATATGACGCAGGTGCAACTTACTGAGGACATGACCTTAGATAAGGGATTATGGAGGACACGGATTAAGGTAGAAGGGTAGTAGGTAGTCGAGTGTAGTCCTACTTACGCTCACAAAATGATAGCTGTTGTGTTATTATTGTAGGCCCGATTAGCCCATCACACTTATAGGCGCAATATTGCTTTATAGTCCATGTAGTTTCATTTCTGCTGCTATGTGTTCCCTAGTGTACTTTGTTTATATTATTTATCTGCGTTAGCTACTGCTTCATTTTGTTAGAATGCGCTACCATGGCGTATTCGATTTTGTTAACCATTTCTCTTGCTTTGTAATACTTGCTTGATTGTGATTATGCTTTGTCATGAGCCGAGGGTCTCCAGGAAACAGTTGTTCTACCTACCAAGGTAGAGGTAAGGTCTGTGTACACTCTACCCTCCCCAGACCCCACGTTGTGGGATTTCACTGGGTATGTTGTTTTAATTCTACTCTCCATCCCTTGATTTGTATAATGTCATCTTACTGTCGATGACCTAATTATTAGAAGGAGTTGCTTAGGTGCAATCTTGAATTTTGTGAAAAGAGATCCTCCAAATGTCTTATCCCATGGCTATATTCTTGCAACGAGTATCAGAAATTGATATTCTCTTTCCAAATAGAGGGGGGGAACAGCAGAAAGGTGCTCTCGCCAATACAATTCATATTGGAACTACTCACAGGCGGAAAACTGGTATCAAATTCCATTACTTCCAGCATTTCACTGTGAAGCAAAAAATTAACCCAACTCCAAGCAATTTCAATTTAAGGCAAATGGGGTACCAGAGACAACAACATACCATAGAAAATCTATTTCTATAGGGCATAAAGAGGAAATAACCATAGATTTAAGTTGATACCAAATCTCACCAATTCCAATTAGTAACGCCAAGAACCACTTCACCACAACAGCATATCCCATATAAAGCTTTCCTCTTTTAGCCTGTCCACATAAAACACAACTTCAGATATCTTATTTTCCAAATATAAAGCAATTACCCATTTTTTCCTCCTATTTGATATATAATACTAGTTTAAAGCAAGTACAGTTAAAACAAGAACTAAGCTTTTATGTAATTCACCATTCAGATAGTATCAGATTTTCCTAAATAGAGCTGCTACTTTTTCAGTTAGCAACATAAAGCTGTAATCTTTTAGCCTGTCCATATAAAACACACATCAAACACAACTTCAGATATCTTATTTACCAAATATAAAAGCAATTACCCTCTTTTTCCCCTTTTTGATACATAATACTAGTATAAAGCAAGTATATTTAGAACAAGAACATAGATTTAATGTAATTTTCCATTCATATAGTATCAGATTTTCCATTTTTTCTCTTTTTTGAGCCGAGGGTCTATCGGGAACAACCTCTCTACCCCACAAAGGTAGGGATAAGGTCTGCGTACATCCTACCATCCCCAAATCCCACTTGTGGGAATACACTGGGTATTTTGTTGTTGTTGTAATGCAATTAGCCATTTCTTTCTCTTTTTTGATATATAATACTAGTATAAAGCAAGTATATTTAAAACAAGAACTGAGGTTTTCTGTAATTCTCCATTCAGATAGTATCAGATTTCCCTAATATAGACCTTACTCTTTGAATAAGCAACATAAATTTGTTATCTTTAAGCAAAAAAGGAACAAGAATTGAGCTTTAGACAAAAGACCCACCTGTTCTTCCTTATAAGCATAATTTTCAACCACTTCATAATCATCCACAACTCAGATATCTTGATTTCCAAATGTAAAGCCAATTAGCCATTTCTTCCTCTTTTCTGATATATAATACTAGTATAAAGCAAGTACATTAAAACAAGAACTAAGCTTTCTGTAATTTTCCATTCAGAAAGTATCAGAATTTCCTAATATAGAGCTACTACTTTTTCAACTAGTAACATAAAGCTGTAATTTTTTATCCTGTCCATATAAAACACACATCAAACACAACTTCAGAAATTTTATTTACCAAATATAAAGCAACTACCCTCTTTTTCCCTTTCTTGATATATAATACTAGCAAGTATTTTTAGAACAAGAACTGAACTTATATGTTATTTTTCATTCAGATAGTATCAGATTTTCCTAGTACTCTTTGAATAAGCAACATAAAGCTGTTATATTTAAGCAAAAAAAGAACAAGAATTGAGCTTTAGAAGAAAAGAGCCATTTGTTCTTCCTTATAAGCCTAATTTTCAACTACTTCATAATCAACCACAACTCAGATATCTTGTTTTCCAAGTGTAAAGTCAATTACCCTCTTTTTTCCTTTCTTGATATATAATACTAGTACTCCATAAAGCAAGTATATTTAGAACAGGAACTAAGCTTTTATGTAATTTTCCATTCAGATAGATCAGAATTCCTAATATAGAGCAAAAACTGTTATCTTTAAACAGTAAAGAATCAAGGGGCACCTGTTGTTCCCTATAAGCATAATTTTCAACAACTTCATAATCAAGACTTTCCACAACACTGCTCCCATTATTTCCCTTTCTTGAGGGACCCACTTCGCCGTCTTCCTCCTCCTCCTCCTCCTCCGTCACCGGAATCCTTGACCACATCAGCTTCGCCGTCTCCACCCCATTTTGAAAATGATCTGATAACATCTCCACTATATCTCCTATATATCGTCTATATGTATATATAGGTCTTATGAACCCCCAAAACCTCAAAAATTGGAACCCCTTTTGACCAAATTAGAGGTGAATTTTGAGAAAATTGGGATCAAGATTGGGTTTTTATTTTAATTTAATGATGTTGGAATTGTGGGTGTCAAATGTCACCGTATTTATTTGCTTTCTTGGAGAATAAGGGAGTCAAATTGATTGTATTTCTCTCTATGGATTCTGCTAGTCCGGTGAGTCCACCACAAGTTTTCTTTCTTGGGGTAAAAAATATATTTGGGGGAAAGAAAATTAAAATTATGTAAAAAGTATTAGAAATTGTTTTTCTAAAAAAATTTAAACAAAAGAAATTAGTTGAATTCATGTTGTCGATAGGAAGTGTTAAACACCCTCCATTTCCAACATAAGGTGTTATAAAAAAAATAAAAAAAAAGTTCTCACTAACAACTTGAATATTATATTTTCCAAATTGTGCTGTATATTGCAAATTTCAATGACAATGAAGTTTGTACTACTTACAAGTATACTAATCTTGGTATTCCCTGTAGAAATTATTGTAGTTTTATATGAAATTTGGTATCAAGTATAAAATTTGCATTACGAATTAATTTTTGTATAACTTTATATTATGATCTTTAGTTTCTCGTAATTAAATTCATATAAGTTATGCGAATTTTAATATCCAAAACATAATGTTGTATCACTAAGTCATACGAAAAATTATATATATTATTTTATGTAAATGACAGTAGAAATGCGCAGTTGGTTGAGCATAGAATTTTCATAATGGAAGTCTGAGGTTCGAAATCCCCTATCTACAACAGTAGGGGATTCTAGGTTGAGCTCGTTGCACGTGATTTGTCTAGTACATAATATCTCTCCTGTGTGGTTTTCGACAATAGGAAATTTTGAGTCGAGCTCGTCGCACGAGACTCGCCTAATGTGGGATATCTCTCATGTGTGATTTGCGGGCTTTTACATAGGAGCAGTGCTCACCACGTACGCACTTAAAGGATAGCGACTGCAGATCCATTGTCATAAAAAAATATGTATTGCAATAAGCAATACGTTTAAAATTGATAATCCGTAAAAGATAATCTCTCTATTATTTATTCATTATATAACAATTTAAAAATTATTTACTTTCCATGTAATGATTCCCATAAAATTTACACAAAATAATCCTCATATTATCAATTTTCATACAAATAATTCATGTGTTACCATTCCTTTACACCTATTCATCAACCAAAAGACTCATGAGGGAACGTAACTGTTAAGAGTACCATATCGGAAATGAAATGAGAACATGAATTTCTTATATGGACTTGGACAATTCTCACCCTATAAGCTAGCTTTTAGAGTTGAGTTAAACTCAATATACATTATTTAGAATAACATATATGAGCCCACATTATTGTTGTTGTTAAAGATACAGATGTAAGAAAGAAATTTATAAAAAAGAAGACCAAAAGGCATGCTTTGGAGCACGTCAGGAAAAATGACAAAAATAGTGCTTTATATTTGGGTGGGTTCGAAATGATACTTTAAGTATATTTCTCAATAATTTTGATCTTTAAATTTATTAAAATTCAGCACTTTTTATCACCGTTAAATATTGAAAGATTTTGATTGTAAGATTTAATAAAAACAGTGAAAAAAGGGATTTAATACAAATCTCATATTTGGAGGTGCAAATCTAAAGTTTCTACTTTTTTTTTGGAGTTTGATATAATTTTTTCATGTGTAATTTTCACTATTTCTTAATCTATTTCTAGTGTTTTGTCTCAATGTTGTAGTTTTTAAGATTTATCAGGACTTTTCTAGTGTTTCTGATTAAATTTTTTTGTCATAGTTCTTATTGTTAAATATTTGATAGAGACCAAATAATAGGGATGGCAGGTGGGTATAATTTTGCGGATTCCGCATCGCAACCGCCCCAGTTGGGGCGGGTATGTGTATAACTTTGGCGGGTAGTAGACGGGTATGGGTATTGAAAATGTACCCGTCACGGATAGGCGGGTAGGTGGTGGATTTGCAGTCATATCCGCCTCGCCTGCCCCGCATCCACCCGCCTACCCGCCCGTCTTATACCCGCCGCAAGCCTAAAATATTAGCGACTCCCCATAAGTCGTGCCTTCAATCTATAAGTCACGACAAGTCTCTCATTCTCCAACAAAACTCAAAACCCTACACCTCTTCAGTCCTTCACGCCTCCCTCACTCTCGTTCCCCTTCACGTCGTCTCTCCTCCATCCCTCATTCTCGACGTCTCTGCCTTTTTCTTTAAAGGAGATGCTGATCGAAAAATATTGAGAAATATTGTTGTCTTTGCTTTGTGCTTTAGGGTTGTCTTGGTGAGGTCAATTTTTGTGCATTTGTTAAGTTTTACCTATTAGGTTTGTGGAGTTCAATTGAAAAAGTTGAAAAACTTTAGCTTATATAGCTGAAATAATATCTGGGTTTTGTCTACATTTGTAATATATAGCTATTTGGGTGGATAATTTTTGGGTTTTCTTGAAAAAAAAATTTCTTGATTCTTTGTTGTGTAAGGGGGAAGAGGTGAAAAAATGGGGAATTCTGATGGTCAAAAAATATGAAATTCTCCTCCCTCTCTCCCAAAGAAAATGAGACCGTGACAATATTGATTCTTGACTCAAATTTTTGGGATAATTTTTAGAATTTGAATTTTTGGGATCATGTTGATCACTAATTGATCACAAATGAATTGATTACAAAATATGGCAGGCGGGTACAGACGGGTATTGACGGGTGACGGATATCCACTTGGGTGGTGGAGAGGGTGTGGATTTAGGAATATACCCGCCTAGGCGGGTATGGATGTTGAAAATTGTACCCGCCACGGATGGCGGATATTAAATTTTCTGGCGGGTACGGGTGCGGGGGAGGGGTACCTGCACCCGCCCCGCCCAATTGTCATCCC
This sequence comes from Anisodus acutangulus, assembly GCA_029783415.1. Taxonomy (NCBI): domain Eukaryota; kingdom Viridiplantae; phylum Streptophyta; class Magnoliopsida; order Solanales; family Solanaceae; genus Anisodus; species Anisodus acutangulus. The sequence continues at coordinate 10,904,239 of CM056502.1, forward strand.
TACTGCAAATACACACACACCGTAAATTGTATAGGACCAAATTGCTTAGAAGTATATTTAAATGACCATTTTGAATACATTCCAAACATAATGGACCATATTTGTCACTTCTCGAGCACGTCATTTTGTTATCCCATAATTCTTAGGTAAGGTTAATAAAAGTGAAGATAGACCGGTAGTCACTTTTAGGACTAAGTCTCAAGTTTTAGCTAGTGCTTGCAAGTTATTTAATGCAATCACAACTTAAAAAGCAATGTGTCATGAATTTTAGTTCAAAATTTATGGATAGTATTCATTCAAGTTTAATTTTTTTTTAATTTAAAACTCTATGACATTTGTTTTAAAGTTTAATTTTTCAGTTCAAAATTTAGGATATTTTGTCCTAAAAGTTAGTTTTTCAGCTCAAAATTTCTAGACATTGTGTCTTTAAGTTCAGTTTTTCGATTCAAAATTTCTGGACGTTGTGTCTTTAAGTTCAATTTTTCAGTTTAAAATTTCTAAATATTGTATCTTTAAGTTCAAAACTTCAGAACACTGTATTCTTTACCTTCAATTTTTTTCAATTCAAAATTTAGTGACACTATATCCTTTAACTTCAGTTTTTTCAATTCAAACTCAGAATTTCATGTTAGTGTCATGAAGTTAAGGTTTTTGGTTTAAACTTCATGGACACATCCTAAAGTTGAGAATAGTACACTTTTCAATTGTTGTAGTTCCAACTTTAGGTCATCGAAGAAGAATAAAGAAAAAGAAGCAACAATAGTAGTAATCAATTTGATCTAGTTTTCTTAGGATTTGATGGCTAAACGAAGCATATAATCATGAAATCGGAAGAAGAAGATGACATCTTTTTTTTTTCCCGGGATGAAATGAAGTTTTCGCACACAAAATCAAAACTCGTTGCGTCCCTCTTTTTTCAAGTGCATGTTGTCGTAAGCTAAAAGCAAAATTGAGTTGATTGCAATGAAGTTCAACTCTGAACTGGTTTTAACTATCGAGCCTTACTCTTCGCTTTAACTAAATAAAGTTTCAATGGAATACAAGCACGCTGAATTGTTTTAATTTTTCATACAAGTAATTGATTTGAAAATGAAACTCTTCATCTCGTCTAATGGTATCAACTTAAAAGACAAATGTGAGTGAAACTTCTTGACAATTTCATAAACTTTCTGCACTGTTAGAAGTGAACTTTAGAACAGTGTTCTTAAATTTCATTTGTATAAATTTGAACTTCAACACAATTTGTATAAGTTTCAAACTCCAAAATAATGACATTTCACTTGCAGCTCTTCTATTTATATAAGTTTCTAACTTTAGAACATTGTCTTGGAGTTTCACTTGCAACATGTTGTGATTAAACGGTTTAAATTAAAAGAAACGGATCACCGAATTTGGTTTTAAAAGTGGGTGATTTTTTTTTAAATTCAATACTCCCTTTGTATCAATTTATGCGACACCATTTTCTTTTTGATCTGTTCCAAAAAGAATGTCACATTTCTATATTTAGAAATAATTTAATTTTATGAGATGATTTATAGTCACACATTTATATAAGACTTATTTTGAACCACACATTTCAAAAGTCATCATTTCTTTCTTAAACTCCATCCACATAAATTGAGACGGAGGGAGTAATATATATGGCCAATCATGACTTTTTAAAATTGGAAAAAAGTCATCTGATTTAGGACCTTAGTTTGAGGGATATTTTGAGCCAAAAAAGATAGGCTAGGAGTATTTTAGACCAACAGATGGATGAAAAGTATTTATGAGCCATTTTTCATGGGCATTTTTGGCCTTTTTCCCTACTATATATTGACTGACTTAGTTAAATTTTTAAATCTGCTCTGGCTCAAAGTGAGATTCTAAGAATGAAAAAAAAAATTAATTCACATAACAGAACGCTTGATTGTAGCAATCAAGAGAACATAGTATTCCAATCCACCTCCATACCACGATAAATATGAGAAACATTTCTTTTTCTTTATATATCCCACTTAGAGGAAGCTCATGAACTAACTTAAGTAGGTTCTACACCAGAATATGTTTTACACTTACTTCTTGTTAATTTTTACTACTTACATGTTGAAGTCCATTGTGAGATGGAACATATTTCAACAGCATAATAACGTGATATTCTACCTTTCACGAGATTTTAATGGGGGAAGAATTTGATTCTGAGAGTTCTGCATACATGTCAGCTATTTCTTTAGCAAAGTATGCTCTTGCTTGTGGCCTTTTTATCTGAAAGAAGAACAAGGAATACAACAAAGCTTAAACATGGACACCTTATGTAGTTCTCTAATAGTTACTAAAGAACATTTACCTTATAGGTTGGAGTAAGTAGATCATTTTCCCTAGTAAATGGCTCAAGCACCAAAGTATTAGCTTTTGCAAATTCGAAACCTCTCAACTGCAAAGTGTTTACCATGAGAAACATGTCAGAAAACACAAGGCACTACATTTCCTTGCAGGGGAATTCAAATTACCTGTGCTTCCTTGCCAACAATATCCATATCTTTCAGTACTGCAGCCTTTGCTCTTGGATTAGTGCAGAGCTGTTTCACGTCTTTATTCTGTTCTCACCGAGATAAACATAATCACATACTAACAAATACTTATAATTCTCTTCACATCATAAAAAGAAAGCTATCTCTCTACCTCTTACACAATAGTGCTTCATATAAGGTGAGTCTAATGAGATGTACGATTGCGGAAAGAAAGAGACTAGAGCCAAAACAAAAGGATGATATTATGATTTTACACGATGTTAAAAGAAAGCAAATTTTGTCTTAGATCAAATATGGAGTTATTACCAAGGGAAACATGCTAGGTTGGACGGAAGAATAAGAAAGGGAAACATGCTAGGTTGGACGGAAGAATAAGAAGAGAGAAGTGAAATACTGGGACAAGACACCTAATCAAAGCGGGTTCTTCCTCTAGTTTGTTAAGAGGTGAAAAGATTATCGACATGGTTTGTTCTTTTTCAAGATATTCTTTGCCTACTCTAAGGACATGTACATTCCAAGGAGAGAAATTAGTAATGCATCTTTTCATCCTTGTACTCATAGATTCATCTTATGTGGGGGCATAAAGAACCCGGAGGAAAAGGACATCCCTCCTGTTCTACACAGTTAAATGCATAAGGTATTTGTCTCTAGGTTCATTTTACGTAGGAGGCATAAAGAACCTGGAGGAGGACACACCTCCTATTCTACACAGTTAAATGGATAAGGTAGTTCGACTTGTATTTTCCTGCCAGCTTATGTTATGATGAATATCGTTCTGATCTTTATGATCTCTTTCCCTGTATGTAAACTCAATGCAACTTTTCAGGAGAGCAGGTTGAAGACATAAAAGGAATTCAGGGTCCTTGATGCCTACATTCATAGCCCATGCTTTCAACATATCTGGGTCCACGCAGACTATGGCTACCAGAGAGGAATTCAGGCTGTCACCTGACAAAGCAGACAAGAGTACAGTAGGTCTTCGAAAGGTGTCATACATAAGTGTGTGTGTGAGAAAGAGGGGGGTGGGAGTTCTGCGACTTCGTTTCTTACCATATATAAAGCACTGTGCAACATACTTGGTCTTTGCATAAACATTCTCAATCTTTTCAGGAGCTACATATTCTCCCTGTGCCAACTTGAAATATTCTTCTTCCTGTCAACAAATAGAAAAAGATAAAGACTTTCTACAAGTAGGCTACCGGCCTCCATATACTGCGCAACTTCAGTAAAATGGATTATAGTTTCCATGTTCGAGGAACATAAATAGATTGCAAACATAATCCCTCTACGAAGACTAACAATAGTTCTAATAATTCCAAGGCAAGTACTATCAGCTTTCCTCTCACCTATCAATTATCTTTAAGCGCCCCCCTGGTAGCCACGCTCCAATATCTCCAGTGTGAAGCCATCCATGTTTGTCAATCACTTCTCGCCTGAACAATATCATTGGATAAACTAATAATTTAACTTGGAGAGTTCCCTGCTTATATGCAAACTACAAAAGGTGAGTAAGTTAAGAAATGGCCTTACGTCTGTACTTCATCATTGTAGTATCCCTGGAACACTATGGGGCCTCTTACACAAATCTCACCACGGGGATAAGGCTGATCTTCAGATGTATAGTTCATTTCAGGAACATCAACAAGCTTTATCTCTAAAACATGAAAACATAATTAGTCCTTGTACAGTCATAAGACAAATGGAAGATAGAGCTTATTTGGAGTCGTACTAACCACATGCAGGATTAGGAGAGCCCACATGACCAGATAAGATATCATTCTGATCCATGTTACTTATAACGCAGGAAGTTTCAGTCATTCCATACCCTTTTACAACTTGACAAACAAAGCACCTGAACAATAAAGCTATTAAACTCATTTCACAGAAAGGAGTATCCGCTCTAAGTTATGTTCATAAATTGATGATAATTGGTGAAATTTCATGAAGTTAAGCTTGTTCAACTCACACCCGCAAAAAGTCCATTACATCAGGAGATAATGGTGAAGCTCCTGAGACCATATAGCGAACTCTTCCTCCTAGCCTTGCTTTTATTTTGTTGAATACCAATCTATCCCAGAATGGGGATGGCTTCTTGCCTGGAAAGTAAATACGAATCTACTTATATCACAGCAGAAGAAGATGTGTCTTCCTTCTCTTCATAAGTCAATCCTACTAGAAATGCAAGGGAGGCCAAACTACAGAGCTGTTTGGAAGGTCCATACTATTAGAAATTCACCAAGGGTCAATCCAACTATAGAGCATAAAAAACTAACCATAACATGAAAGCACAAATTGTTAATTGTGCAAGCTAGTTAGCAAAACAGAAGCCAACCCCCCACCCTGTTCCCAACCTCATAAACAAAGACCTCAATACCACCAAATGAGCAGTATTACAGGAACAGAAAGCAGCTTTCCTGTCCATTAAAGTACTTTACTTTCTCATTTTCCCTTTTCTTAAAATAGTCAACAATCATGTCTTCAGTTCACAGCAAAGTTTTCCAAGGAGTTGCCACCTTTTGATCCCCTTAAGTCGCTTCCTACCCATGAGAAATGACGAAATTACCAGCCATAAGTTAGAACGTGCAGTAATCAGATTTTGAGAAATTTCACAAAACCAGAATACATTTTGTCGGCTTTAATCAGTACTCCCTCCGTCCTAATGTATGTGGCACCATTTGACTTGGCACAAAGTTTAAGAAAGAAAGGTTGACTTTTGAAATGTGTGGTTCAAACAAATCTTAGATAATTGTGTGGCTATAAATCATTCATTAAGGGTAAAAGGAGAATTTTAAAGTTAAATTGTTTCTAAATTTAGAAAGGTGACATTCTTTTTGGGACAGATCAGAAAGGAAATGGTGCCATATAAATTGGGACAGAGGGAGTATTATTTTGTGAAATGCTGCTGCACTATCAAAATTTAACTGATAACAGGTTCTTGTCACTTCACATAATGAAAAAAACTTGTCAATTGTGATACAATTAGCAATTCAACAGGACAGTAAACATTGGTTGGAAATATTTAAGACATTCCGAAAGAACTTAGTCTTTTTTTGTGCAATCATAATATTCAACATGCAAACATAAAAAAAAATTATCTTAACTCCGAATGCACCGATTTCCATACTAACAGACCTCTATGGGAACAATCTTAAATTCTAAAGAAACATTATATGATGCATACAAGATAATTAGAGGTCCAAGATGCACAGGAGCAGCCATCTATTTCTCTATAGAGGTAAGAATACCTCACCGTTAAAAATGGCTTGCCTCTTAGCATTATAAGCTGCATTAAATATCCTCTCTCTCAGAGAACCATATGTCTTCACAACATTCATAATGCTGCAAAAAGGAAGCGTCTAAGTTAATTGAGGATCACATAAAACTAAAATTAGCACAAATAGCAATCAGCATCAACAGTTACCCGGCATATATTCTATTGTATAACCGAGGAACGCGGCAAAATACAGTGGGCCTTAATACAGCCATATCATCCACTAGTTTCAGATTATCCTGAATACAAATTAAAGTTAAACACAGTATTTCCTCAGAGAAATGTGAAGAGACTGCTAGGAATGTTTACTTGACTCTGAAGAGTTCCTATTTTTTTACCCAAATCATATATCCTACATGTCATTATGCAATAAACAAAACCTCTTACCCTTAAAAAGTGAACATTTTTCCCTCCATCAACTAAAGTTTGTAGCATTGTCCTTGAAAAATTTAAAGTGTGAAAAATCTCCCCCTTTGATTTAGTTATGCCTAATATAACTATTTATCTTGACAGTAGAAATACAAATACAGTCCTTACTTTATTTCTTTTACGTTTCCCTTTTTGGTTTTCTTCCTTTTTCTCCACTTTCAAACTACAACCTACTTCACTGGGCATGGAGAACAAGACGAAGAGGGCAAAACAAGAGAGAAAAATTTAGACAACAGGGTGAAAAAGAATAAGGACAAGGAGAGACGTGGACATTTGGTCGAAGAAGAAACAAAAGCAGCAGTAACCAGCAAGGGAAGTTAATGGAAAGCGGGTTGTTGCTGAAGAAGGAGTAAGAAAAAGTGGAAGAGGGAGGGAAGACCTTGGAAGGATCTTCAGGCAGGGAAAAGTGTCAGACATAAGAGTTATTGCAATAGGAATGGGGAGACTGGGACAAGGAGGAGAAGGATAGGGAGGTTCATTCTGGTGCAATGGTGGTAGGAGGAAGAAGAATAAAATAACAGAAACAAAAGGAAAAGAGAAGAAAGTTCACAGTAAAAGAAAAAAAAATTAAGATACATTAAATTTCTATATTTCCGGGGGATACTCACAACAGCAAGCCCAAGGGAGAGTGCAATAACTTCAAGAAGTTTAAGGGGAAGAATGCTACAAAATTTGATTAAAGCACGTAAACTCGTACTTCATTAAAGTTAAAGGAGCTTTATTTCCTTTCTCTTTGTAGTCCTATTTTTGTCATATCAGAAGTATGTAGTCTTCCTTATGAAAGATGGAAGTAATCAGAAATTAAGAAATAAAAAGGAGCAGAAAGAATGACAAAGGGTAAACTAAGTAGCAAATATCATGATCAGTGAAAATGAAAAATCCATAACAAACAATCCACGTTATTGATATAAGTTAAATCTCTTGCACAGTAGTATGTTTATTTACAACCTACTAAATTCACATATTTATTCCAGCAAGTATCAGCTTTCTGCTTTTCCTATATCCTCCTCTATGGTTGTATTTAGTTGTATTTAATGTTCTCAAGCCATTGTTTGAACAATTTCAAAAATTAAGTCACAAGAATTTCATATAGTTTTGGATGTATCCGAGCTAGAAAAGTCCATAGACTTGATGCATTTCATGAAACGACTGCTAAAAGAAAATCCAGAAAGCATTGTAGGTTAACTCTTATACCCCTGATAGAATCCAGAAGCTCCTCCGAAATAGACCAGCAATACTTGGGTAACCCTCTCAAATATATGTGCCAGCGGAAGATATGAGATGTAACTATTAAAATTTAGACAAAAATTTCAGAAAACTCTACAGTATTCATTAGAAAGTTCAACTGAATGCAACAGATGTTTAGCTTCTGAACTTGCAATAAAAAGTGTTCATAATGATATTTGTTTGTATTATAATCATTAATACTCACATATCTGAAGAATATAGAGTGATGCCAAAACTCGTACCAGCAACATTTGCAATCAGGTTTGCATGGGTCAAAATAGCACCCTATCAGTTTGACAAAGATATGCAATTTGCTTCAATTCTGAAAACCAATAACATTAAGAAGTGAATAGATAATAATCTGCTGTACCCTTGGGGTCCCAGTTGTACCACTCGTGTAGCATATCGTAGCAACATCCTCAGGTTTTGGTGTGCAAAACGGTTGAAGATTACTGAGACCCTGAAAGAAATCATGCACCCATTATACAAAGCCTCAACAACCAAGTAGTAATATATACAATAGATATACTCATAAACAAACTCACAAGATTTAAAAACGTGGATAGTATTTAAGAATGCATTTAGTTTGACACACTTCCTTGTGCAGTGCAATACACAGAAGTAAACTTTCAGTAAGGACATTAGTAGTATGTGCACATGCTTGTTTTTTGTCTTTTCTCCTTCTGTAATTTTTTTCTTGATGAAGAGATTGTCTTTCCATTATTATTCACGTTTACAGAATAACATCTTAAAACATAGATAAATTTCAAAGAGCACATGAAACTAGGAAGAAAATGTAAATATTCCTCATATTTCCTATTTTCATAAATAGGGGGGGAGATAAAAATAAATCCCGACGTGGTAACGTGGTTTCATCCATAACCTTGATTTTGAAGACTAAAGGTCTCCGATCTGGCCAGCGAAAATAGATTCAGTTAGATGTTACGATTAAAAATACTTGACACACACTATCAGCAGTACTGCACACCTTGCAACAATATCAGTGTTGCTGGTGAAATTACACTTATGGATATATATCCTACCACTCCACCCATGTCAATAACTGAGATATGTGAAAGATCATATGCAGCACAAAACTACCAGGCATACTAAGTTCATATCTCTTCATCCGCTCATTCCGACTCAGCACAAAATCTAAAACTGCACATACCATGAATACAACTTGAGTATATATAATTGTTGGGTTTACAAGGATTTGCAAGAAACGGAAATTACAAGTAACTGCTTATGTAAGAATTGAAATTACAATTCAACTAGAAAACTGAAAATTACAATATAACAACAAAACTGAAATTACAATATTTGTTGAACAAGACTGAGTCGAGTGTGGCACTCTGTCCTTAAGACAATATTGCCCCGTATGTATCCTTTATACGTCCCGGACAATTCGTCTCCCAAGATAAAACAACAATGGAACAATTGAGCAAAAGAAACTCAAGAGCTACCGTGAAGAATATTGAATAATGAAATGATGCTAGGAAGTTATAGGAAGAACTGATTTTCTGGTTGTATATTTTCGTGTATATCAAGTGTGTCTCAACAATGGTGTAAGGGGTGTTTATATAGGTGAGGAAGGGACTGTTTGACTGCCTCCATAACAACCATTATTGGCCAAATAATGACCATTATGGAGGTAGTAAAGCCACCAAATTAAAGGAGAGAAATACCAACGGATGCCATTATAGGAGGTGTAATTCAGCCAAAATAAATGGCTGAATTGAGTGCTGGACGTTTCTGTTCGTGTCTGCCGAAATTCTGAATTTCTGGAAACTTCAGGGACCAAACTGTACATCTTGAAACTTCAGGGACCAAACTGTACATCTAAAAGAATTCTGGTCCAAACTGTACTTTTGGAAAAGTTTTCTGGCCCAAAAAGATAATATCAGAAGGGCCACAGCCCACAGCCCGTGAACCCGGAACCGGAACCGGAACGGACGGGTGCGCGGCGGCGGCGCGCGTGTGGTCTTTCCTCGAACCGAAGCACATCTAGGTCCTCCCTCCTTTAAACACATGGGATACCCCTTGGGGTCCCAAACCCCAAACCAATTTCGAGTCTTATATACACAACAATTCTTTCTTCCTCTACCGATGAGGGAGAATTGAACACAACACCACACTTTCCATGCTTCAAACACCTCACTTCGTGGACCAATATCTCTTTCATTTCTCAATGAAATTTGACGATTCTTGGCCCTACGGTTATCTACGTACTTAGTAGATCATGCATGTGTGAAAAATCGAATTCTCCAACATACGTAACACTAGTGTTTAAGCCGTTAAAGTTGGTCGGTCGCAACTCCCGCCAAAGGCAAATTTCCAACAATAATTAGGGGTGGCAAAATCAACCCCAACCCGCCCAACCCGTCCGATGTTTATAGGGGTTGAGTCGTGACCCCTTCTTGAGTTGACCCAATGGGTTGAACCCAAAATGACCCATCAAACAATCGGGTCAAAACGGGTTAAAGTAGTGTAACCCAATCCAAACAACCAAAACATATTAGAAATGAAACAGTTTGTACTATGTTTAGTTTCCAGAATATAAATGTTTAGTTTATACAGTTGAACTCTTGAAGCTTTATTAACTTTTCCTCTCATCAGTTTTACTTTTAGCCACTTGAACTGTTGAAGCTTTATTAACTTTTCCGCTCATAAGTTTTACTTTTAACCACTTGAACTGTTGAAGCTTTATTAACTTTTCCTCTCATAAGTTTTACTTTTACACATACACATATATGATATAGGAATGGTTCAATGTAAGAAAATAGCCACTGATGTCCCCAAAAGTTCACGAGGAAGTAAATCCTCATCACAAAACATAGTTTTGAATAATCACCCCAAGTATCAATGCCTCATATTCTGAAATAGCAGGTAATTCAAATTACACTCAGTTGAAAAAAAAAACGCACATCACACTTGCTTGATGATGCGACGTTGTGGGGGACTATACTTCATGATTGTCATTCAAAAAACCATACCTCAGCTAAAATAAAGGGAGGTAGCTATAATTCACCCCAACAAGTTAAAGCTTTGGTCACTTCAGACACAAGTAAAATTTAGGTGAGTTGAAAATGGTTGGGTTAGTTGGGCGGGTTGGGTTATGATCCGTTGTTTGACCCTACCCAATTTGACCCCTTTTTTACCTGCCCCAATTTTATCCAACTCGTCATTTGCCACCCTTATATATAATCACCTGACTAAGCAGTGTTGAATATGATATGATCTCCGGTCCATCCTCCCCAGACCCCACTTTGTGTGATTACACGAAATATGTTGTTGTTGTATACATATATAGTCACACAAGAGAAAAAAGGTGCACCTGAAGAACTATCTTCTTAATTCTTTTTCTTCTCTTCTCAGTTCAATGCTACTTAAACAATTGAATTTTCCAAGACTGTCTACTAAAACTGTCCAAACTGACCATTACCTTAGTTCTTTTAATAAGGCATAGGAAAAACAATCATACTTTTACATGTACATATAGCTGCATTCTTATTTTAAGAAAACAAACACAAAAAGATGGGAAGTGGGTGGGCAAGAATACCATAGGAGAATTCACCGGCGGCATTTTTACGGCGGAGAAGTGACGGTTGAACTTGATCGCCGGCGGTGGAAGTGAGGTGGTTGTGAATAGTGTTAAACAGAGTAATATACCTGTGATATACACCTAATATACAGCAGTGTATATCACAGGCAAAGCAGTGGACTGGGCAGCAGTGGGCCTCGGCCAGTGGCCACAGAATTGGTGACAATACAATCTTGTATATATGGTATATATATTTGTAGTATATTGTAGTGTAAAGGTTACCTTAATTAGTGTTATACACTTACCATAATTGTATAGTTAGAATTATGGTAGAATAAGGATTTAGAAATAGAATAGGAATAGGATTCTCCTATTATGGAAATATGTAACTTGTATATATAGCCTTTCAATTAATGAAAATAATCAAGGAGATTATTTCTTTCATGATATCAAGAGACTAGGTTAAAACAAAAGTTTTTCTCTCCCAACTTTTGTCCTCTCCTTGTTTCGGCCGAGACACCCCACCCCCCCTCGGGTTTCTCTTCCAAAATTCGTCTTCCGCTCTCAAAAACCTCTCTTAAATTTCCCTTCATTCTTTGTTCTTTCAATATGTCTAAGAACAATTATCATCCTGCCCTCATGGTTTCCAACATCAAGAACTGTATCTCTATTGTCCTTGAGATGGAAAACGTCCAATATACGACGTGGGCGGAGTTGTTTAAAATTCACGCTATCTCCTATCAAGTTCTTCATCACATCATTCCTCCCGCTAGACCTCTTCCTTCGGAGGATCCTGAGTTATGGATTACTCTTTATGCTACCATTCTCCGGTGGATCTACGCCACTATTTCAGTGGACCTTCTACAGACGATTATTGAGTCGGATACCACGGCTATGGCTGCATGGAATAGATTGCGTGACATATTCCAAGACAACCAACATTCACGAGTCGTCACACTCGAGCAGGAATTATCTCTAGTTCGAATGGACGAATTTCTGAACGTTTCTGCATATTACAAGAAACTAAAGGAGTTGGCGGATCAACTCCGGAATGTTGGCGCACCGATAACTAATAATCGTCTCGTTCTACAATTAGTTGCCGATCTTTCGGAGGCCTATAATGGTGTTGGAACTCTCCTTCGCCAAAACAACCCTCTTCCCGACTTCTATCAAGCTCGATCCATGCTTACTTTGGAAGAACTCGGTTTGGCTTAAAAGGCGGCTACCGGAGCAAGCCCCGTCGTCATGGTGGCGTCCTCTCCTAGTTCTTCGGGTTTTGTTAATAATTCGAGCCAAAACCATAATCATGGTAGCGCAAGAATAATCGCAAGAATAATAACAAAAACCGCGGGGGCAAACGTGGCGGTTTCGGTGGTCAGCAAGCAGGCGGTGGGCCCCATCCAGGGAACAATGGCCCACCACCTCCTGATCCCAGCAGTGGGGCCCATGGCAGTGGGGCTGGGGCAATGGGCCGTGGGCCAGCAACCCTTCTACTCAGGCAGCAACTTCCAGCGGCCAGTGGGCTGGCCAACAGTTCAGGCCCAACACCCAGCAGTGGCGGCCCACTGGCCAGTGGCCCAACAGCAGCAGCTCCAGCAGCTACGGCCCAACTACATCACAAACAGGAATTCTTGGGCCCCGACCTCCGTAAGCCCATCATGCAGCAGGCCCCACTCAAACCGATATCGAGGTCGCGATGCACACGTTGGGTTGACTCAACCGGACCCAAATTGGTATATGGACACCGGTGCCACTACTCACATGACTTCCGAATCAGGTACTCTCTCATCTTATTCCAATTTGAGCACCCATCGGGGGATAATTGTTGGTAATGGCAGTTCTATTCCAATTCTAGGGTTTGGTCAGAAAACGTTGTCTCCCGTCAATCCACCCCTTCTCTTGAAAAATACTTTACATGCTCTTAAATTGATTAAAAATTTAGCGTTTGTCCGAAAGTTCACTACTGACAATTCCATTTCCGTTGAATTTGATTCTTTTGGTTTCTCTGTGAAGGATTTCAAGACGGGGAGTCATCTCATAAGGTGTGACAGTAGGGGGGATCTGTATCCTATCATGCCTGATTTCAGTCCATTGAGTCAAGTCTTGCCATCAGCTTTTGCAACCATCTCTCCTTCCATGTGGCATGCTCGTCTGGGTCATCCGGGATCTTCTATTTTATCAGATTTAGATAAAAATAGCTTTATTTCTTGTAAGGGTACGAGTCGTACTCCACTTTGTCATTCTTGCTCATTAGGGAAAATTGTTAATTTGCCATTTGTAGACTCTAATTCTCATACTTCAATGCCATTTGATATTATTCATAGCGACTTATGGACGTCTCCTGTTCTTAGTCCATTGGGTCATCGATATTATGTTCTCTTTTTAGATGATTATTCTAGATTTTTGTGGACGTTTCCAATTGCGAATAAATCACAAGTGTTTTCCGTCTTCATCAAATTTAGAGCGTTCATTCGTACTAAATTCGAGAGAGAAATCAAAAAATGTGATAATGGGAAAAAGTATGACAATAGGGAGTTTCGGGAATTCTGTGCTAATAATGGGATCAATTTTCGGTTTTCGTGTCCTCATACATCTTCACAAAATGGGAAGGCCGAACGCAAAATTCATTCCATAAATAACATTGTCCGAACTCTCTTAATTCATGCCTCCGTACCTTCATATTTTTGGCACCATGCTCTACAAATGGCCACATATCTTCTTAACATAATTCCGTCTAAAGGTCTGACATATTCTTCCCCCCTACAAATACTATATAATAAGAACCCTCCTTATTCTCATCTTCGGGTTTTTAGGTGCTTGTGTTTTTCGTTATCCCCATCCACCACAATTAACAAACTTCAGGCTCGGTCTACCCCGTGTGTATTTTTGGGTTATCCGTCTAATCATCGTGGTTATAAATGCTTTGATTTATCCTCAAAACAAATCAAAATTAATCGCCACGTCCTTTTTTATGAAACCCAATTTCCTTCTGCGAAAGTTCAGACTCCCGAGCCTCGGTCGTATAATTTTTTGGATGAACAAATATCCCCGTATATTATTCGGAATTTTTCGGACATCTCCCGCACCCAAAATCCGCCAGATGGCTCCATCGCCTAGGACCCATAGTATCGCCAAGAGCAGCAGCTCCAAGCATCGGATCGGCCCCAAGCAATTGGGCTACCCACCACCTGAACTGGTCCATTGATGATTCGCTGATTTGCCCATCGTCACGACCCGTCTCCGACTTTAAAATTTCCAAAATTCCCTCAATTCTTCCTCGAGTCATAGACTGGTCACTCGTAGTCAGACGGGCATATTTACACCTAAAAGATATTTTAATTTACATTTTGATGTCTCTAAATCTCCCTTGCCCCGCAATCCTGTGTCCGCATTAAATGACCCTAATTGGAAAATTGTTATGACTGATGAATATAATGCTCTTATTGATAATAAGACGTGGGAGTTGGTGCCCCGTCCATATGGTATTAATGTTATCAGGTCTATGTGGATTTTTGCTCATAAGGAGAATTCAGATGGGTCATTTGCTCGACATAAGGCGCGACTTGTGGGTGATGGTAAGACTCAGCAGGTTGGGATTGATTGTGGTGAGACGTTTAGTCCAGTGGTCAAACCGGCTACCATTCGCACTATGCTTAGCTTGGCTCTTTCAAAGAGTTGGCCAATTCATCAGTTGGATGTTAAGAATGCTTTCCTACATGGTGATCTCAAGGAAACGGTCTATATGCATCAGCCGTTGGGTTTCAGGGATCCAAACCGTCCTCATCATGTATGTTTGTTGAAAAAGTCCTTATATGGGCTTAAGCAGTCTCCAAGGCCCTGGTACACGAGGTTTGCTGACTTTGTTTCAACTATTGGGTTCACTCACAGCAGGTCAGATAATTCCTTGTTCATCTACCGCAGTGGTTCGTCCTTGGCCTACATTCTGTTGTATGTGGATGATATCATCTTGACTGCCTCTTCCGATGTCTTGCGCCAATCTATCATGACCATGCTAAGTTCTGAGTTTGCTATGAAAGACTTAGGACCTTTGAGTTATTTTTTGGGGATTGCCGTCAAGCGTCATTCAAGTGGATTGTTTTTGTCTCAACGAAAGTATTCTGCTAAGATCATAGAGAGGGCTGGGATGTCATCATGTAAGTCCACTTCCACGCCAGTTGATGCAAACCCCAAGTTGAGTGCCGCAGTAGGTGGACCATACGAGGACCCGACCCGCTATCGCAATCTTGCAGGGGCCCTCCAGTATCTTACCTTTACCAGACCGGATATTACGTATGTGGTTCAACAGGTGTGTTTATTCATGCATGATCCCAGAGTTTAGCACATGAATGCAATCAAATGCATCATTCGGTATATTCAGGGGACACTGGACTATGGGTTGCACTTGTATCCTTCATCTACATCCACACTTGTCTCTTACACGGATGCTGATTGGGGCGGTTGTCCCGACACCAGACGGTCCACTTCTGGCTACTGTATGTTCCTTGGCAACAACTTGGTCTCCTGGTCGGCAAAGCGTCAGACAACTCTATCACGCTCAAGTGCAGAGGCAGAATATCGAGGGGTAGCGAATGTGGTCTCCGAATCATGTTGGCTACGTAATTTGTTGTTGGAGCTTCACTGTCCCATTCAGAAGGCAACCTTGGTATATTGCGATAACATTAGTGCCATCTACCTTTCAGGTAACCCAGTTCAACACCAACGCACTAAGCATATCGAAATGGACATTCACTTTGTCCGTGAAAAGGTTGCAAAGGGTCACGTTCGCGTATGCCATGTCCCGTCTCGTTATCAAATTGCAGACATCTTTACAAAGGGTCTACCGGCGGTTCTCTTTGAAGATTTTAGGGACAGTCTCAGCGTTCGAAAACCGCCCGCTATGACTGCGGGGGTGTGTTAAACAGAGTAATATACCTGTGATATACACCCAATATACATCAGTGTATATCACAGGCAAAGCAGTGGACTGGGCAGCAGTGGACTGGGCAGCAGTGGGCCTCGGCCAGTGGCCACAGAATTGGTGACAATACAATCTTGTATATATGGTATATATATTTGTAGTATATTGTAGTGTAAATGTTACCTTAATTAGTGTTATACACTTACCATAATTGTATAGTTAGAATTATGGTAGAATAAGGATTTAGAAATAGAATAGGAATATGATTCTCCCATTATGGAAATATGTAACTTGTATATATAGCTTTTTAATTAATGAAAATAATCAAAGAAATTATTTCTTTCAAATAGTTCTAAAACGACGTTCAACTTCTGAACCCATCAGTTGAAACGACTGAATCCCCGTGATTGTTTTTTCTTGCCACCAAATTTGTTGGTGGCTTTTTGGTTAAGAATGCAACTACACATGCATGTGACATAAGGAATGACATCGCTACCTATAAATGTGTAACTTTCACTACACAAGTATAAATGCACTTGTCATTCTCTCTTGTCATCTAAAAGATAGTTAGCTTAATTATAATTTATACTCTAATAATATAATTTAACTTGTTATAGTATGCCTAAATTTCCGAGTAACTAGTTCAATTATAATGAACAGTTATTTGTAATTACTCTTTTAGGTAGGTAATCTGATACTACAAATAACATGAATATAAGATGTGTTACCTGTTATAACAAGTTAAAATACATTAGTCGTATGTAAATTCTTTATATTTTCAGGATGTGTGTAAGTTAATTCACGCATATAATATATGTGTGTTTGTATGTTGGAATGTCTTAAATTCTCAATCTACGTATGTTATACATGAATAAGTTCCAAATTGTTCATGATTTCATGCCTTGTTTGCGTTGGTATTGTGCTCATGAAATTTCTGTAGAAAACTTCTACACTTTCATGGGTTCTTTTAACTTTTGGTCAGTTTCAAAGGCCGACAATGGATCGGAGGTGGATCGGATGGACCTCAATCCGCCTCCACCCGTCAACCATCCATCCACCACCCGACCCATCCATCACTTTATTTTTTCTTCATCCACATCTGATCCACCCATTATCCACGGGTGAATCGGGTGCTTCACGGATGAAAATTATAGCACAATCAGTCAATCACCTAAAATATAACATAAAAAATCGATTTCGCAGAAAATTAGGCCGTTATAATGAATTGTTGTTATAACGAATGACAATTATAGAGTATGTATGATCTTTGTAATGCGATGATGATAAAGATGGAAAATTATTTGTAATATTTTGAAATTCCACCAGATATAAAAAGAATAAAGGAAATTATTCTTTTTTAGATTTTGAAATTCCAAGTAAATATTTTGTTTTTCTCTCAAGGGAGAAAAATAGAAATTAATAAGTATATCAAATTAGTATTCATTTGAATTTTTTAAATTCATAATGATATTTTTCTTAAAACGTAAACTCCACATATGTCCTTTAGATATTCTTTCAAAAGTGAAACAAAAGATCTATTCGTTCTCTATTTTTTGTTTTTGTTGAAAAATTGTATCTAGTTCTAGTTGGATGACTTCAATCACAATTACATCAAGAAATTATGTCAATTTGTTGCACTCCAGGTTTGCCTTTTGAAGTTATTAAGAAGACTTGCAAAATCTTAACTAGGAGAAGTGTCGGGTGGATGGATGGATCGGGTGGTGGGTTGGATGTATGTCCATCAGAATCCGACCCGATTCGTCACCCGATTAAAATCCGTATTTTGTTGGATTTTCGTCCATATAATCGGGTCGGGTGGATCGGATATCCATCGGGTCAGGGTGAAATTGTCAACCCTAGTTTCAATGTTCTTGCTATATCCAAATAAACGCATTTTAGGGTGTGTTTGGTATGAAGGAAAATATTTTTCTAAAAAATAAGTGAATATTTTACTTATTTATTATTGTTTGGTAAGTAAGTAATGTAATATTATCCCAAATATATTTATTTGTAATCTAGCAAAATACTATGTGAAGTGGGATAGGGTAGGGAGTGGGGGTTCGCGGTGGGGGTGGCGTTGGGTGGGTGAGGAGCAAGGAGATAATGAACTTGGAATGTTAATTACGAAACTTGTTTTCTTCATTTTCATTAGGAAAGTCATTTTTAAGAAATTTGTTTTCCCGGAACATTTTGACCAAACATGAAAAACGTGAAATACCAAACACACCCTTAATATCAACTAACTATAATAAATCGCTTAACCATGTAATTATCGTGAATTATAACAAAAGCTTACTGTATATAGTTGCAATATATTATTAGTTGAAAAAGTATATATATATATCATAACAATAAAGTGCACCATGTTTTTATCTGCTAGGATCAATACTCATATGCAAAATGGAAAAGTAGAAACGTACTTTAATTGTTTTGGCATAAAATCCAAATAAAGTGAAGTAAAAGACTAATAGTGAACAATAATATATAGTTCCAACAATTAATGATGGTATGGTTGCTTCAACTGGTTTGCTCAAAGCTACGGCAATTTATTGGTTGAAATATAAATGTCGAGAGACGTAGCGCAGTGGTTCATATATCCAAACAACAATACTCTTATCACTTACAACTTTTTTGAATGGTTGTTACCCATTGTATTGTATTTATTATTTTAATTCCTTAATTTTTATTGTGAATTTATTCTTATTTCTCTTTGCCATCACATCCTTATTTATTAGTATTTAGTAAGTCTCTTTTACTCTTCACTCTATTTTTATATTTAACTCCACTCCATAATTGTTCTTCTTTTTGTCTACGCTATTCACCTCCTCCGTTGTTTCTCCTCATTTCCACATTAAAACTACACAGGTAAGTTTATGTGGTCATGTTTTTTTGTTATTATTTTGATGGATTCTGTTACAACTTTTAATTGTTTTTCTGATTATACTGACTTTATGGAAAGGTTGACGTTCAACTATGAAAAGGGATCCATATACTTTCTTTTTCCTTGAATCACTGTTTCTATTCTCAAGTAGTTTGTTGTACTTGTGCCAAATGATTGTAAGCTGTAGTTTCTTTCTTAAAAAAAGTACTTCCATCTTTAGCCATGCTATGATATGATTGTCCGGTAATTAAGAAGTGACATCAGTCTTTAACAACAACGTATCCATTGAGCTCTCACAACATGAAGTATGAAGAAGATAGAGTATACACAAACCTTCTTTCTACCTTGATAAGTAAAGCAGTTATTTACGAAAGACCCTCGAAACATCAGTTTTAAATTAATAAATTTAAATCTACAACAGTTAGGGATTTTTTTCCAGTAATTGTTGATAAATTTAACATTTAGAATAGTTAAAGGTATTTCAATAAATTTATTAGTTATTGTACGATGGATACAGACATAACATAAACATAAGGTCTGCATACACACTACCTTTCCCAAACCCCACTTTTTGGATTAAACCGGACATGTTGTTGTAGATACAGGCAGAACCAAAGATAAATATGTTATTAATTCACATCAAACAATACAATATAGCCAGATATTATACCCGCAAATAATCGAGTGGAATACAGTACAACACCATACATTATAAATAATGGATAACAACCGTACAGAGAGTGTTACAGGAAGCATAGCTATCTTCTGCCAATTGTTAGAAACAGTCAAAGACAGGAAAGGGAGAAAGGGAGAAAGGGAGAACACGGGCAAAGTTTCATAACTTTAAATTCGAAAAAAGAGATTTAGTGATAAAATTTTAGGATCAAACTGGTAAAAATGACAGAATGGACTGAAGATGATCTTTTTCAATTTAATCCGACTCTGCACTTCTTTAAACTTTGAAAAAAAATGAGAATACTATTGTGTTTCTGCTTTATTAAGGCAGAAACAGAATTCAAAAACTTGCAAAAAGTGCAAATTCTGGAAAAGGATTCCCCCACCAAACTAACACTTCTGGAAACTAACAAAAAAAAATTGAGAAAATCTTTTTCAAGCTCACCAAAAACCCAAACAAACAGTAATTACACGAACTAATTGTTCTCTTAATTCTAAACCAGGAATATCATTAAACGCTGAGGTCCAAAAAAAACAGATTCAATAATTAATGCACACTTTTACACGGAGAATGAATTTCTTTTACTATATGATATAGATGAACAGGCACAGAGGCACTCCACAGATAATTTCAAATGAAAACGTTTCACCGTGAACCTATATACTGAGTAGATCCCAAAATTAATCCTATGCATGATGGTAGAATCTACAAATACAACTACCAAGCCCAGTCCCAAAAAATGTGTTATTGTCCTTTTTAAGTTGCTGATGTTTACTGCTGTCTCTCATGATCTCCTAAAAGAGCTCCATCAACTGTTGCGCAACATCTGCAGTAAAAAGCATGTATAAGGTGAATTGCACAAGCAAGTACACAATCTTAAAGGGAAATTCAGTTAGAATAATGCAAGTTCCTTGGATATGCATAATCTTGGAGTTTGATCAAAAGATTTGGGTTTTCACAACCAGTTTCTGTTTTATCTCAAGAGTTCTCTATGACACAAAAACAAGATGAAATTAAAACTGGTCCAGTTCCATATATTGTTGGGCATGATTGTTTAGTTTCAATTAAAAGTAAAATCCAGATTTCTGTAGTAACTATACAGCAAAAATGGAGGACAAAACACAGTGCAACCTAGATGGATCAGAGCCTGGCATACTCCGAACCAATCATCATGATCTTAATCTTAGCTTGAACCTTAATCATTAAACATCACCTAATTAAAGTCAAAACTGGAGAAACTACAACCGACAAATATTTATCCTACTGTGATCCAGAAAAGGAAATTAGATCCCAATAAAAAAAAATCTAATCTTTTGCCAAAATACTGCGGCCAATAACTATCAATTACTTTATGTTTTGAGACGTATAAATGTTTACCTCTAAGTACATTTGGCGGTGTTTGAAACTCTTTCCAGACGGAATGATTCGAAGCAAAATCCATGTTCAGAAATTTCGACGCAAGATATGCAGCCCCAGCAGCAATCTGGTAAGGTTTGAACTGAAGCCACAGTGAACTTCGGAGCCTACAAAAAGAAATCTAATTAGAATAGGAGATGACTAATGCTACACAAAATTTACTTCTCTGAAAACTATATGGTAGGCAACATCTGCAGCAACACCATGCCATTTGTTAGCCACATTTGCAGAACAGCATGGGATCCAAAAAATTTCAAGAAGTACATTGGCCAATAAACAGTTACTAGAATACAAGTATAATACATTTAACAGATATATTAAACAATTTGTTTGAGTCATGTGGAAAAGCCAAAAGAGCAAGCCGAGGCAACTTTCTCTTACCAACTACGAAAGCAGCAACCGAGTTGGAAAAATCCAAGAATCTTCTGCACAATGTTGAGAGAATGAAATATATAACAAACATGTTGTACCCATCTAGAGAGCACCAAGTCCTAGTCCCAGCTCCGCTGCAGCAGCATAACCCCAAAAATATATGTACCTCATATACCCCAAAATAGACGGACAGAAGCAACAAGCGTTGCATTCTCTTTCACTATGATCCACAGCTAAAAGACAATGGAACTTGTGGACTTGCCAGCTTTGGCCCTCGCTTCTAGTTTCACTCGTACTGAAGTACATTTAAACTGATTTGCTACCATATCTACCATGAACGAACTAACGAAATTCCCACAAAAACTTCATCGTCCCCTGCCCAAAAGTTAGTGCTAAAACCTAAACGGAACACCCACAAACCAGCTAACCATTGCTCGATGTTAGGAAGACACTAGAATGTGGCCCAATACAACTACAATAAAAAGGGTAGCCCGGTGCACTAGTCCGGGGAAGGGCCGGACCTCAAGGGTCTATTGTACGCAGCCTTAACTCACATTTCTGCAAAAGGTTGTTTCCACGGCTTGAACCCATGACCTCCTGGTCACATGGAGGCAACTTTACCAGTTAATCCAAGGCTCCCCTTCCCCAATACAACTACAATATTTACCAATAAAGTAGACATTTTTCACAATTAAACTTCTCTGGCTGTCTGGCATCCTACAATCTCGGAAAATATGCCGTCCAATCCACTTACCAAGCCAAAAGAAGAAGACAGCACGAGGAGTGGAGGTTCCCTGAAGTTACTTTTGAATGTTACGGCTGTATAATTCATAACGACTTCAAGAAAACAGGATCCAGAAAAAAGAGAAGTCATCCTTTCAGAAAAAAGTCTTTTTGAATATATAATAACGTATGTGTGTAACGTATCCATGTGTATATATAAAGTTTTTTTATATAGGTATGTGTGTGTGTGTATATATATATAGATGTGTTTGTGTGTGTGTGTGTGTGTGTGCGTGTATATATATATATATAGTTTCAAAAGAGCTTTTCAGAATAAATATGTTGAATTACTTCGGCCTTAATAGAGTGAACAAACTTTCACCTAGAAAGCTTGATAAGCATAAAAATTGCTTTCAAGCCACTATGGTGCTCACACTTCAAAAAAGTAATGGTTAGGTACATATACAGACAGTAAAGAGATGCAAAAGATCTAATGAGTAAATTCACACATTAGAGTTCCACCTCAGCATAGCAATTTTCACTGCCCTTGCCACAAGAACCTTATGTGAATGTCACTGCGCTGGACAACAAACTTGGAACTAAGAAAAACAAGCATATTTGTGTGTGTGTGCGTGTATATATATATTAATATACATTCTATAAGTAATATAATGACTTCTTTGTTGTGTCTCTGTGTATTATATGTATAAAATGAGGGTATATATAATAAAATAAAACTTAGGACAATGATTTTAAGGTACCAAGTAGTTGAGGGAAAAGCAAAAACTGCAGTAACGCCTCCGCTCATTAACCCAAAAGTTACGTGACCTAAGCAACTGTCATCCCATCTTACTAGTGCAAGTATACCGATTATATAGGACTTCCAATTTAGAGTTCCATCAAGCAACCAGACGTTAAAATACTAACATTTAACACCACTACTTGACTTCCCGGTAGGAATCATTGCCACTTAATTGCAATATCTTAGCACATCAATACAGACCACCAATATTGGGCGCTAGCCATACAGCAGCAAGGCAATGAAAGAGGACGGAGATTAGGTCCTCCAATATCTGTTCCATCGAAACAAACCTAGATTGTCCATAGGAGTTGGTCACGTTTCCAAACGGCAAATATGAATGGTCCGATCAATTTTCAGAAATCAAGAAGAACAGAATCAGGAAAGAGACAGAAAATCAAGCCTCCACAATCAACCTAGCAAAGCTATTTGTAAGTGAATAGAGCAGGGTCTACTCAGATGAAGGTGACAATTGTTAATACATCAGTCAATTGGATGATGAACTCGAATAGAGCAGGGTCTACTCAGATGAAGGTGACAATTGTTAATACATCAGTCATGTGCATAAACAACCAGCAGAACTCGAAAATCCGGTATGTGACTGGTAGCTGAAGGAGAGAAGATCAAGGTGATCAAGAAGAGAAGTAGGAAAGTTCTGGTAATTTTTCTTTTTATTTTCCAAAAGAGAGACAGGGAGCACCGAATGGAGTCTGGGAACCAAAACAGCGAGCCCCAGATCATGGCGCACTTCAGTAACAGAGGTAACACATCAACATGCTGTCAAGGAGGAAAGAAGAAATTGTACCAGAACTACTAATTACAGAAGCATGCTAATATTTCCAAATTATCAACCCCGAAAACAACAGTCTACTCAGAACTGCTCTGCAACAAAGGTTACTACACCTTCAAGATGTTACTCTGTTTTAATTTATGCTTTAGGAATAGTTCTTTGCTCCAACGAGATGAGAACTTCTAAAACCTGTAGTCACCAGTTCAAAAACCTGGACTACCCATAACCCACCATTAGGCAGTCAAGAACACACACCGACCCTTATAGAGTTCCCAGTCCGAATCACTAGCATCCTACAAGGACAACCTGGAATGGGCTACATGAAGAGAAAAAGTGCATGAGGACTCCACATCATTTGAACATGAAAAGCATAAAGTATAATGGCAAACTTCTCGAGCATCTTTGACATTCTTCTAGGTCAGTGGCCATACTATTAAGATGTCAGCATGGAAAAGCATCCACAAGAAATGGCTAGTTTTAACTTCAGACTGTAAAACAAAACATTTGATGTACAGCATATCAACCGCCAGCAAATATCATACAGGTGAGCAAGCTAATCCTTCTATAGACCCTGCAATTATATGGCAATCCAAAAGATCAATATCACAAGCCAGAACGGGTAGCTAGAGCAATCAAGGAGGAAAAGCCATATTTACACAAGTTACAAAGCAGTTGTAAATATAAATGAGTCATAAGTTGGATGAGAACTTATCATCCAGATATCATGAAATATTGAATCCCTTTAGATCAACATTTGATATTATTCGGGAATCTACAACCTCTGGAAAAGAAACCATAATACCAAAATAAAACGAAAGGTTCCAACAGAAATCAACTTTGATTCCCGAACCACATTATCATCAACCATAATAGAGATCGATTAACTTACCCTTCACTGACAAGATGAAGTGCCAGATTCACCAACACTGTTTCAGAAAGCCCTAATTTTTCAAGGGTGGATGTAAGATGTTCATATGGATGTTGAACATTCAGTTCAAAATTTAAAGTGGTCAATATCATCTGTTCAGCCTCAGTAGCACGTTCACGGTACTGCTCAAACCAGTCCTGCCAAAAAACATCATATAAATGCATTAGAAGTAAGCTCAAAGGTTCAAAATCGTACCAAATGAAGGATATTAAGATGATCAATGATGCACAAAGACAAAGCAGAAGTGCTAACCACAGGTAGCAAATATGATAGAACTGCAAGATCCTGCTTGTGGAAAATTTCACATGAGGCCCTCAGAACATTATTGAGAGGCCGTGCAGTCTCTTCTGACTTCGCCGCAAGAAAGAGAGCAGCAGTAGCAATCAACTGCATACATCATTTAAATACTAACAATTATCCAGGCATTCGAGATGATGAAGCGGAAAGTTTAGAGGAGCAAAAATATAGCAAATTTTAGCGCATTATAAAATGAACTCACAAATCTGTCATGACCTGCGTGTGATCGCCTCACAAAGAAGCGGTGGCACAGAACCATGGCAGTCCCTATAGTGGTCTGTGGCCTGCCAGCAGGTACAAACAAACATTAGCTCCATCGGATAATAAACATAGGATCAAGCAACTTCTGCTAGCAATCCTCAAAAAACTAGAAGACAAGTCCCAAAAGCTTAAGAGACAGTTTGAAGGAAAGTTCGCAAAATTGTGTAATATACAATTGATTCAATTCCCCAACGGAAACTTACAGGTCCAAGAGAATTCCAAGGTTCTGAAGGAAAGCACAATACGAGTATCGCAAATATGCTTCATGCTTTGCATCAATACCATCTTTCCTGGACGGGGAGCATTTCTCAATTTCCTCTTTAGACATAAAGATATTATCAGTTTCGGTATCCTCAAGCCATGAGCGGTCGCGCTTAGAGCACTTGGGTGCGCTTGCATCAGAACGAGGTCCAGAAGTACTGGCAGTAATAGCTGAATTACTGTTACCGGTTAAATAAGTATCATCATACGCTCTGGAATTCCTTAAAGG
The DNA here is from genome assembly GCA_029783415.1 of Anisodus acutangulus. Taxonomy (NCBI): domain Eukaryota; kingdom Viridiplantae; phylum Streptophyta; class Magnoliopsida; order Solanales; family Solanaceae; genus Anisodus; species Anisodus acutangulus. The sequence continues at coordinate 10,929,771 of CM056502.1, forward strand.
TACAGTATAGCATGCGCTTGGCTGCTTTGAAGGAACATCTTTACATGCATTGGGTGCTTGAGAGTACCTGCCACCGTTTTCCCAACCAGAAGTTGAGCACTTCCTTCTCTTCAAAGAGGGTTCAGCCTCAGGCCTTGGGGAATTGTCATAACCGTAGCCATACTCACTGAAATTTCTACTCACGTCGTGGGAACTATTAGAGTTGAAAGGATGGCCAGCAACAGTGTTACAATAGTTGTAAGCAGAGGAATGACCCGCTCCACTAATCTGGTTTCTACCATAAAAAGACCTAGAGTCTCCATAAAAAGGGCCACCTTGTGAATAGTAAGTCTGGGCGAGAGACATAATTCCTGTTCAATTAAAAAATAAAGATCAGTACAAACTAAATTGTATCAATTTCTCTTAATACATAAACAGACATTCAATCTGGTATACTCAGTGAACTAACATGACGCTCTACACTCTTAAAGCCTAAAAAGCATACAAATATAACAAAGACTGGAACTTTCATGCTAAAATTACAGTGTTTTCAAACAAAACCAAATAGAGCATAAAATTAAGTCCTTTCTGCAGCGCCAGTTCCATCCAAAATCCATTAACCGACACAAAGTCAGATTCATCAGCTTGCAAACATGATGTGCTAAATCTTTGTATCCTGTCTGAAACTAGACTCGAATAGAACTACAATAAGATCTACCTCAAATTAACATTCATAATACTAAGAAACTGACACCAGCTTTTTTGGTTAATCAAACCATGAGACAACAATTGATCATCTTAATTTATTTTTGAGTAAAAAAAAAAAAGCACTTCACTCTACATCAAAATTAGTTTTAATTCACAAATAGATAAAGAAAGAAACAAACTTTACCATCCACCAACAAATCCAAACAAATTACCTACACAAAGTCAGGCTCATCAGCCTTAAATCAAAATTAGTTCTAATAAAAAAATAAATAAAGAAACAAACTTTACCATTCATAATACTAAAAAACTGACACCAATTATTTTTTTTCTCTAAAATCAACCCACAAGACAACAAATTGATCATCACTCTGCATCAAAATTAGTGTTAATTATAAAAAAAAATAAAGAAACAAACAAACTTTACCATCCATCAACAAATCCAAACAAATAATACCAAAGGTTTTCAATAAAGTGCCAATTATACAGCTATCCAATCACCATCCAAAGGAAAAGTTGAATTAGCTTATGAACATATATTACAAATACCAAAAACTGTTTAAAAAATACAAATTTTGCAAGAAAAAAACCTCATCAAAGCTACATATCACATAGATCCTCAAGAAATCGTAAATTTAAAGGTACGATTATCAATCAAAGGAGAAACTAAAGCAGATAAAAGATCTAAAGGACAAAAAATGGAAAATTACCTTAAAATAACAATAAAAAAGAGATCGAAAGACTCGGCGAAAAGGGGAATCGGTGATTGGTTAGGTTAGGGTTTGGGGAAGTGGTGAGATGAATATAAACTGAGAGAAAATTTATTGGAAAGGAAAGCGGTGATTGTATTATCTTTTTGTTTGACTTTCTTTTTTAGGTCCATATCAAGTGTTTATTAGTTGAGTTTTGCTAAGCGTACGAAATTAATATATGAATGTTAAAAGAGAATTATAAAGTAGTTAGGTTAAATCTTCTCTAACACTCCTACTTTAATTCTCTTCTAAGCTTTAAGTAAATATATACCTAACCTAATTGATTCCTCGTATTTTTTCTTCATTGAAAATGATAAGATTATGATTAAGAAAGAAAACAAGAAGAAAAGAAAAGGAAATTCTGAAATTTAAATACGTTATCGGATATAAATAATCATGATAATATAAAAAAATTAGTGTTTGTTAATAAATGTATGTGTCTTTCATATTATAAATCTCTATTTAATTTTTGTAATATAATTTTCTTTTTAATTTTTTGATAAATCTTCTCTAGCACTCCTACTTTGATTCTCTTTTAAATAAGTACTTTACTTAATTCGTCTTTCACTCGATTTTTCTTTTTTCTTCATTAGAATAACGAGATTATAAGCAAATAAAAATCAAAATAAATTATGAGGTTTAAACTCTACGGCTATTGAGTATAGATAAGTGCTGATAATATCAATAAGATTTACTATTGATTAGAAAAAATATGAATCTTGTATACTATAGATATCTATTCAATTTTTATAATATGATTCTCTTTTTAGCTTTTTGGTAAATCTTCTCTACCACTCTTTCATTCCCTCCTAATCTTTCAATTAATACCTAACTTAATTGATCTTCTCTTGACTTTACTTTTTTCTTTATTGAAAATAACATGACTATGATTAGATACAAACAAAATGGAAGATCTCTTTTTATGAGATTTTCTATGTTGTTTACATATAGACGATCATAATAATATTGATAAGATTTATAATTAGACAGTATACGTGTCTTTCATACTAAAAATTAATGTTTTATAATTTAATTTTTGTCTTAAACTTTTTGATTCCTAAATAAACAATAATTATACTTCAGCCTCTAATAAGTTTATCCCTTGCGTAGAAAGGAAATATTTAAGGAACCGTTTGAAAACAACTCCAACCTAAAGACTTGTCTTTTACTTTAAAGTTTTGACCCAAAAGGAGTTTTGAAAAGTCAGCATGAAGCTGTATTTTTTCTCTCTTAGCTGTCTTATTTGTGTACCAGTTCATTTAACTTTTTTATTTTCCCTTTATGTTCTGATGCAATTGCCAAATGAAGATTAAAAAAATTGGATAAAGGGAATATGGCTAGCTTTTATGAATGAATACTTAGAATTAATAGCAATCTTTCTTCTATGAAATTGATCTTTCATAGCTAATGACATATAAAAGTACTAATCCCAATGTTTCTAGGAAGAATGGCGGATTTTATAGTACGAGAATACATGCATCTAAAATTTTATGTAAATTTGAACATTGATTTTCCGACTTGTTTAACATAAAATGTGTATAATTACATAAAAATCATTATGAAAATCACGCTCTGTTATAGTTGAAAGTTGAAATATATTTTTAAAAGAATATTTGAAACAAGTTCTTTGGTAGCTTTTCACTTTACCATACTATTTTAAAAAATATATATTTCAACTATAACAGAGCGTGATTTTCATAATGATTTTTATGTAATTATGCACATTTTAGGTTAAACAAGTCGGAAAATCAATGTTCAAATTTACATAAAATTCGTCTTTTCTCTTAACCTTCTTCTCTCTTCTTATATATTGTGTAACGTGTTTTAACCTAAAAAACTTTCATGATGATTAAACTTGTCCAAATTAGAGCCTATATATTAATACTTATATTCCGAAGTAAAAAGGGCCTAATAAGCAGCGTAATATAAGTACTTTTCTATTGGTTTAGAAAATGGAGTCTCAAATGTTCTTGGTCGTGTCGAAGAAGAAGGTAAAGAAGAGGCAAAACAAAGTGCAACGTCTATTTCAAAATAACCACAACTTGGGCCTTTTTGCGATTTGAGTTTTGGGCTTGCAAATGCCTCCGACTCATCTACACATTTGGTATACTTAGTATCTTCTAGAAATCTGTACATAGTAGGGAGTATATTCTTTTGCTTAGGTGTTAGAAAATTTGTTAAAGTTAGACCAATAAAAATAGGACACCTAGTCTGTTATGATTTTATTCTCTTTATTTTGTATAAATAGATGCTTGTACAGTGGAATGGAATACACAAAAAATCTAAAATTTATTTCTCACATCATCTCTTCCTTTATTTCGTACATGATATCAGAGCAGATTTGATACTTCCTCTGATCCCCTTTTCTTGCTTTCATTTATTCATCACTTATTGAACGCAGAATCAAGGTTAAATACATGATTCAATTGTTAGTGCAACTCCAGGTGTTGTTACCAACATTGTGATCGATCCTTCACACCCTTGTTACATACATGCATCTGACTATCCCGGAATGAACCTTGTTTGCTCAGTTTTTTATGGAAAAGGTTATGGAGGTTGGAGAAGAACTGTTGTCATAACTGTTGGATATGAAAAGCAGTACGGGAAGTAAATAAATATTACAAGTGTTTGAAAGGATAAACAAACAAGCCAATATTTAGAACTGCTGCAAGGTTGTTGAGTCTTGTATCTTGATAACCTAAAATCAAGAAACACTAAATCTGGATTGTTACAATTGTGGCTGAGTCGAGAGATGGCTCTCTGTCTATAAGACAAGATTGCCCCGTATATATGATTTTACGTTAACGGGCAATAGTCTCCCAAGATAAAACAATTAATCAACACTACAAAGCAAATAGGTTGATTCTGACGAAGAAAACAAACACGAAACGACTTGCTGAAAAATGGAAAAGAAAGGAATAGTTTTCTGTTTTCGTCCACTGTTTCTGCTCACGTTTTGGACAGATAGTTTCTCTCTTCTGTTTGTCTATGTGTTGTATATTGTGTCTTGTAGTCTCAATAATTGAGCCAAAAGGCTTCAATATATAGCATAAGGGGAGAGACTTCTCAACTGCCAAGTAATAGTTGTTTATGGCCATTAGTGAGGGAGTTAATCAGCCAAGTAATGACTGATTTAATGTGCAACATAAAGGAGCTTTTAGGGAGGAGTTATGGGCAGATTAATAGAGTTTTTAACGTTCCAAAACAACCCAAACGGTAGGCAGAAACTTTCTGCCTTCCGTCGTTCCCAATTTCATCTTTCCAGAAACTCCAGGGACCAAACTGTAAATATTAAACAATTTGGGCATCTATCAGAAGAAGCCCACAACCCAATACCCAAGCCCGGACGAGACGGGCGGGCGGCGGCGGCGCGCGTGTGGGCTTAGCCTCGAACCCAAGCACATCTAGGTCCTCCCTCTTTCAAACACATGAGTTACCCCTTAGCGTCTCAAACCCTTAGCCAATTTTGAGACTTATAAAGAGAGCAATTTTTCCTTTTTTCCCACCGATGTGGTAGATTTGTCCCACACCATATTTACATGCTTCAAACACCTTACTTCGTGGACCAATATCTCTTTCATTTCTCAACGAAATTTGATGATTCTTGGCCCTATGGTCATCTACTCACTTAGTAGATTATGCACGTGTGAAGAGACAAAGCCTCCAACATGCGGAACCCTAGTGCTTAAGTCATTAAATATGGGTGGACGCACCTCCCCACCAAAGACAAATTTCCAACAATAACTCTCTCTGTCAAAAACAAACTGGGTTTTATAGATGGAATCTTGACTGCTGTTGGATCTACAGAATCTAAACTCCAAAGGGCATGGGCTCGTTAAAATGACATGGTATTGTCCTGACTGCTGAACTCCCTCTCTAAGGAGATTGGAGAGAGTGTTCTCTATTCTCAAAGTGCAAAAGATCTCTGGGGTGACCTGGAAGATCGATTTGGACAAACAAATAGAGCAAAGTTATTCCAATTGCAAAAGGAACTAAGTGTTGTAGTGCAAGATAATACTAGTGTTTTAACTTACTTCACTAAAATGAAGAGTTTATGGGATGAATTAGATGTACTAAACACCTTTTTCTGCTTGTGTTTGTGACTGTAACTATGGAGCTAAATCTAAAAATGTCAAAGCCCATTAAGATGAAAGGCTATTGCAATTTTTGATGGGTTTAAATGAAGTTTTCAAAGGTATAAAGAGTAATATTCTATTGTCTTCTCCTCTACCTAACATTGGACAGACTTACTCCTTGGTTATCCAAGATGAGAAGCGGAGGAAAATTCATATTTCTCCTGAATATCCAAGAGATTCTGCCTCTTTTGTTGCTTCTAATCAGCCACCAGGTGGAAACAGAAGGTTGAATGAACCAAGGACCCATAGAGGAGCAGTGGTGCCGAAGAAGAACACTAATGTTTGTGCCTATTGTAAGAATATAGGACATTCTATTGACAAGTGTTATAAGTTGCATTGGTATCCAACAGATTTTAAGTTTACTAAATCAAGAAAATTTCAGCCAAATATTCATGCAAACAATGTTTTTAAGCCTACTACTGAGTATGAACAGGGAAGTAGCAGTGATAATCCAATGATTTTGGCTCAGGAGAACATAGGAGAATTGTTGAAATTGCTACAACATGTCAAATTAGGACAACAAGATGCTGGAAATTCTGAGAATATTGCAAATGCAAATTGTGCCGGTATAGTTAATTTTTTTGTAATTCTTATGCTTGTTTTTTTACAAATTAACAGTCATGCTTGGGTTTTAGATAGTGGTGCATCTGAACAGATGACTTTCAACAAGCATTTCTTCTTCAATTTCAAACTGTTAAATAAGGCAATATACACACAATAGACATGTGTATATTGCCTTACATAGTATAACGGATTCAGCCCAAGATTGAGGCTCTCGATTTCAAACAATTATGGTAAATAGACAATGTAAGAATATTGGAGATTAGAAAAATATATGTGTAGTATATTGTGATGTATTTGTTACCTAAATTAGGATTATACACTACCATAATTGTAGAGTTAGAATTATGGTAGAATAAGATTTTAGGGATAGGGTTCTCCTATTTTGTAACTTGTATATATACCTATTCTATTAATGAAAATAATCAAGAGGGTTATTTCTTTCATGGTATCAAGAGACTAGGTTTTACAAAAAAATTTCTATCCCAAAGTTTTTTGACCAATCTCGGCCGAGAACCCCCCCTCGGGTTTCTCTCCCACATTTCATCTTCCGCTCTCAAAAACCTTTCTTAAATTTCCCCTCCTTCTTTGTTCTTTCAATATGTCTAAGAACAATTATCATCCGGCCCTCATGGTTTCCAACATCAAGAACAGTATCCCGATTGTGCTTGAGATGGAAAACGTCCAATATGCGACGTGGGCGGAGTTGTTTAAACTACACGCTATCTCCCATCAAGTTATCCATCATATCATTCCTCCCACTACACCTCGTCCTGAAGAGGATCCTCAATTATGGATTACACTTGATACTACCGTTCTCCAGTAGATCTATTCCACTATTTCAGTTGACCTTCTACAAACGATTATTGAGTCGGATACCACGGCTATGGCTACTTGGAATAGATTGCGTGACATATTCCAAGATAACCAACATTCACGTGCCGTCACACTTGAGCATGAATTCTCCCTCGTTCGCATGGAAGACTTTCCTAACGTATCTGCCTATTGTAAGAAACTTAAGGAGTTGGCAGATCAACTCCGTAATGTGGGCGCACCTGTCACCAATAATCGTCTGGTTCTATAATTGGTTGTCTGCCTTTCGGAGGCATATAATGGCGTTGGAACTCTCCTACGTCAAAGCAACCCTCTTTCCGCCTTTTATTAAGCCCGCTCCATGCTTACTTTGGAAGAAGCCGGTTTGGCTAAAAAGGCGGCTACCGGAGCAAGCCCCATCGTCATGGTGGCGTCCTCCCCAAGTTCTTCGAGTTTTGTTAATAATTCGGGCCAAAACCATAATCATGGTGGCGACAAGAATAATCGCAAGAATAATAACAAAAACCGCTGGGGCAAACGCGGCGGTTTGGGTAGCGGTTCCGGTGGTCAGCAAGCAGGCGGTGGGCCCCATCCAGAGAACAATGGCCCACCACCCCCTGGTCCCAGCAGTGGGGCCCATGGCAGTGGGGTTGGAGCAGTGGGCCATGGGCCAGCAGCCCTTATACTCCAGCAGTTCATTCGGCGGTGGGCGGCCAACAATTCGAGCCCAACAACCGGCGGTGGCGGCCCATCGCCAATGGCCCGGCGGATTCAGCAGGCTACGGCCCAGCTCCGTCACAGTCTGGAATTCTTAGGCCCCGACCTCCGCAAGCCCATCATGCAGCAGGCCCCACTCAGACCGATATCGAGGCCGCGATGCACATGTTGGGGTTGACTCAACCGGACCCAAATTGGTACATGGACATCGGGGCCACTACTCACATGACTTCCGAATCAGGTACTCTCTCATCTTATTCCAATTTGAGCACCCATCGGGGTATAATTGTTGGTAATGACAACTCTATTCCAATTCAGGATTATGGTCAGAAAACGTTGTCTCCTCCCAATCCACCCCTTATCTTGAAAAATACTTTACATGCCCCCAAATTGATTAAAAATTTAGTGTCTGTCCGAAAGTTCACAACTGACAATTCCGTTTCGGTTGAATTTGATCCGTTTGGTTTCTCTGTGAAGGATTTCAAGACGGGGAGTCATCTCATGAGGTGTGATAGTAGGAGGGATCTATATCTTATCATGCCCGATTTCAGTCCATCGGGTCAAGCCTTGCCGTTAGTTTTTGCAGCCATCTCTCCTTCCGCGTGGCATGCTCGCCTGGGTCATCCGGGATCTTCTATTTTATCAGTTTTAGATAAAAATAACTTTATTTCTTGTAAGGGTACGAGTCGTACTTCACTTCGACAGTCTTATTCATTAGGAAAAATTGTTAATTTGTCGTTTGTAGACTCCAATTCTAATACTTCTATGCCATTTGATACTATTTATAGCGACCTATGGACGTCTCCTGTTCTTATTTCATTGGGTCGTCGATATTATGTTCTCTTTTTAGATGATTATTCTAGATTTTTGTGGACGTTTCCAATTGCGAATAAATCACAAGTGTTTTCCGTCTTCATCAAATTTAGAGCGTTCATTCGTACTCAATTCGAAAGAGAAATAAAAAATATTCAATGTGATAATGGAAAAGAGTATGACAATAGGGAGTTTCGAGAATTCCGTGCTAATAATGGGATTAATTTTCGGTTTTCGTGTCCTCATACATCTTCACAAAATGGGAAGGCCGAACGCAAAATTCGTTCCATAAATAACATTGTCCGAACTCTCTTAATTCATGCCTACATACCTCCATATTTTTGGCATCATGCTCTACAAATGGTCACATATCTTCTTAACATAATCCTTCTAAAGGTCTGACATATTCTTCCCCCCTTCAAATATTGTATAAAAAGAACCCTCCTTATTCTCATCTTTGGATTTTTGGGTGCTTGTGTTTTCCGTTATTCCCATCCACCACAATTAACAAACTTCAGGCTCGGTCTACCCCGTGTGTATTTTTGGGTTATCCGTCTAATCATCGTGGTTATAAATGCTTTGATTTATCCTCCAATAAAATCATAATTAATCGCCACGTCATTTTTGATGAAACCCAATTTCGAATAATATACGGGGATATTTGTTCATCTAAAAACTTATACGACCGAGGCTCGGGAGTATGAACTTTCGCAAAAGGACATTTTTCGGACATCTCCCGCACCCAAAATCCTCCAGCGGGCCCATTGCCCGCTGGACCCACAGTGTCGTCCCCTATTCCAGTTTATAGATCAGTTCCAGCAATTGGGCCGGCCCCGCCACTCGAACCGTCCGTAAGACGCCCAGCTTATCGATTTGGGGCCAAGAAAGCCCATCTTCACGCCCGTCTGCCTTGAGCCCAGCAAATTTCCAAAATTCACTCAATTCTTCCTCGAGTCATAGACCGGTCACTCATAGTCAACGGGGTATTTTTACACCTAAAAGACATTTTAATTTATATTCTGATGTCTCTAAATCCCCTTACCCCGTAATCCTGTGTCCGCATTAAATGACCCTAATTGGAAAATTGTTATGACTGATGTATATAATGCTCTTATTGATAATAAGACGTGGGAGTTGGTGCCCCGTCCATATGATATTAATGTTATCAGGTCTATGTGGATTTTTGCTCATAAGGAGAACTCAGATGGTTCATTTGCTCGACATTAGGCGCGGCTTGTGGGTGATGGTAAGACTCAGCAGGTTGGGATAGATTGTGGGGAGACGTTTAGCCCGGTAGTCAAGCCGGCTACTTTTCGCACTGTGCTTAGCTTGGCTCTTTCAAAGACTTGGCCTATTCATCAGTTGGATGTCAAGAATGCTTTCCTATATGGTGATCTCAAGGAAACAGTCTATATGCATCAGCCGTTGGGTTTCAGGGATCCCAACCGTCCTCATCATGTCTATTTGTTGAAGAAGTCATTATATGGCCTTAAGCAGTCTCCACGGGCCTGGTATACGAGATTTTCTGACTTTGTTTCGACTATTGGGTTCACTCACAACATGTCAGATAATTCCTTGTTCATCTACCGCTGTGGTTCGTCATTGGCCTACATTTTGTTGTATGTGGATGATATCATCTTGATTGCCTCTTCCGATGCCTTGCGCCAGTCTATCATGGCCATGCTCAGTTCTGAGTTTGCTATGAAAGACTTAGGGCCCTTGAGTTACTTTTTGGGGATTGCTGTCAAACGTCATTCAGGTGGTTTGTTTTTGTCTCAACGGAAGTATGCTGTTAAGATCATAGAGAGGGCGGGGATGTCATCCTGTAAGTCCACCTCTACTCCAGTTGATGCAAAACCCAAGCTTAGTGCCGCGGCAGGTACACCATACGAGGACCCGACCCGCTATCGCAGTCTTGTAGGGGCCCTCTAGTATCTTACATTTACCAGACCGGATATTACGTACGTTGTTCAATAGGTGTGTTTATTCATGCATGATCCCAGAGTTGAGCACATGAATGCAATCAAACGCATCATTCGGTATATTCAGGGGACACTGGACTATGGGTTGCACTTGTATCCTTCATCTACATCCACACTTGTCTCATACACAGATGCGGATTGGGGTGGTTGTCCGAACACCAGACGATCTACGTCATGATATTATATGTTCCTTGGCAACAACTTAGTCTCCTGGTCTGCAAAGCGTCATGCGACTCTATCCCGCTCAAGTGCAGAGGCAGAATATCGAGGGGTAGCTAATGTGGTCTCAGAATCATGTTGGTTACGTAATTTGCTTTTAGAGCTTCATTGCCCCATTCAGAAGGCAATCTTAGTATATTGTGATAATGTCAGTGACATCTACCTCTCAGGTAATCCGGTTCAGCACCAACGCACTATGCATATCGAAATGGACATTTATTTTGTCCGTGAAAAGGTTGTTCGGGGGCAGATACGTGTATGTCATGTCCCGTCAAGATATCAAGTTGCAGACATCTTTACAAAGGGTCTTCCCTCGGTACTCTTTAAAGATTTTAGGAACAGTCTCAGCGTTCGAAGACCGACCGCTATGACTGCGGGTGTGTGTTAAATAAGGCAATATACACACAATATACATATGTATATTGCCTTACATAGTATCACGGATTCAGCCCAAGATTGAGGCTCTCGATTTCAAACAATTATGGTAAATAGACAATGTAAGAATATTGTAGATTAGGAAAATATATGTGTAGTATATTATAATGTATTTGTTACCTAAATTAGGATTATACACTATCATAATTGTAGAGTTAGAATTATGGTAGAATAAGATTTTAGGGATAGGGTTCTCCTATTTTGTAACTTGTATATATACATATTCTATTAATGAAAATAATCAAGGAGATTATTTCTTTCACGGACCTATGCACGAGCCTGCCATGGTTACTCTTCCTAACTCTCATAGGGTTAGGGTCACTCATCGTGGATCTATATCTATTCTACCTAAAGTTGTCTTGCACGATGTTATTTATGTTTTCACTTTGAAATTCAATCTCTTGTCTGTTCCTAGGCTATGTAAATCTCCATTATTTCTTACACCTTTTCATTATGGTTAATTCACAAGTTCAATTGGAGCTCAAGTGGTGCCAATTTTAGTAGGTAAATGGGGAGGTGAAGATTTGGAGTCGATTATATGAACCTGAGAAGCGATGAAGGATTCTTGATAAAACTACAACGTAACTATGTCTCATTCTTCTTCTTTGATGAATCCAATAAAGCTCACCCTATGAGACTTCAGGTACCGCATATCTGAAGTTGCTCCAAAGAAGATAGACATGCAAATTTTTATAACTTAAAACAAAACCTAAATAGTGGCACCAAAATTGAGCATTTATGCACTCCACACCCCCACCAAATTCTAGAGTTGCATATGATGGGCTTACTATAATTGATGTGTTGGTGACGAGAATAAGAGCATGTTTGGCCAAGCAGTTTAGAGGCCAAAAGTGTTTATTTTTTTAAAATAACACTTTTTTATTATTTGATGTGTTTGCCAATTAGTAAAACTGCTTTTAAATAGAAGCAGAAGCAGCTTTTCTGCGGTTGAGGAGAAACATAAATTTTATGCTTCTTGAAAAAACAGAAGCAAAAGCAGATTTTTTTTCTTCAAGACAAAAATATCCTTATCATAAATACATATTTACAAAGTATATCCCACACAATTCATTAATTTCTAATTAATAATCATTTGTTTTATTTTACGTTGTATTTTTGTGCTGAGTTTTAAATTTTATTTTTTAAAATCAATTTTTGTGGAATGATTTTAAATTTTATTTTGGTTGATGTTTTGTAGTATATTTAAATCGATATGTTGATATTATATAAATATTTAATATATTTTGATTTATCTATATATTATATTAATTTAAAAATATAATATGTACTTTAAAATTTTAATTAAATAAACATAAGAACTTAATTAATGTCTTTCCTATAGATATTTAAAATAATTTCTCTCTATAAAGTAATTTTAATAGTAAACGTTCTTTGATAGTTGTTCTTTTTCGTAATTTGACACTCAAAGACATATTTTAAGAAGATTAGCCAAACACAATATGCTTATCAAAAGCGTTTTTCAAATGAATTAGTCAAACACAAATTGTTTCTCCTAAAATACTTTTTCAAAAAATACTTTAAAAAAACACTTCTTAAAATAAATAGTTTTTAACCGCTTGGCCAAACAGACTCTAAGTGAAAATAATCGGCCCATTAGTTTGGATGGCAAATGGGCCAAGTCAATTACTAGTACTATAACAAGGATGAACGAACAAACATGAACTGAACCAACGATTACATTTTTTTCTTTCTGTAATTTTATGCTTAAAGTTGTTATGTGATCAGGAGATCATAAGTTTAAGCCGCGGAAATAGTCTCTTACAAAAATGCAGGGTAAGGCTGCGTACAATAGACACTTGTGGTCTGATCCTTCACTGGACCTCATGCATAGCAGAAATTTAGTGCATCAGGCTGCCCTTTTGTTGAAAATGCAGGGTACGATTGCGTACAATAGACTCCTGTGGTCAGACCTTTTTCCGAACCCCACGCATAGAAACTTAATGTACCAGACTGCCTTTTTTATGCTTAAAACACTTGCCCTCAAATTGACGAGCTAGAAACCAAAAACTTTGTAAACCCAAAACTTTGTAAACACGAAGAATTTACAATAGTAAGAGGTAAATAACATGAACTATAATTATAATTAACAAGTACTTAGAACGAATTAATTATAGAGGTAAAAAACAGGAACTACAATTATAGTTAACAAGTACTTAGAACGAATTAATTATACTTCTTCATCTTTCTTCAAAGAAAACAAATAAGGTTCATTGATGCACTTGATGTTTAGCGGAAATTTGAGCTTTGGTTTCTTAAAAAGTTTTTCAACCTTCACACATCCATAAATTACATTACTGTACTATACATTATACAAGTAAGTCAAAAATTATTTCACAAAAAATTGAGGAACCATTGTAAAAAAAGCCGGTTAATTCTTCAAATAACAACAGTGCATTAAAAAATAGTAAGACTGATGCACAACTAATAAACCGTGTTTGGAAGGATCAAAAGAAATAAAAGTAGATACATTAGTTCTTTGGTTTAATTAATAATCTCTTGTGGTCCCAAAACCTAACCATAATTAAGAGCATGGAAATTGGAGCCACAACTTTAATTTCACAAACTTCTACAGTACTCTGAGATCTAAAGCTTCTTGGCTTCTCCGTACAACGAAACCAATGCCATAAACTTCTTCGTATTACTCATTAATTCTTTATTTCGATGTATTTAAGGTAATTGATTGAGATTATCGATTAATTAACATTTTTCTTGGTGCTGCATAGCTGAGAAGTTTATAACGACTCTTCGTGATCATGAACAAGTGCTAGAGAGAAAATGCATGTCTGAATAATGAATTAATAGTACTTGCTCTTGTTCAAAATAAAGGTCGTTTTGGTGGTACATTATCTACTTTCTCCGTTAACTTTTAGTTCTTCACTATATTAAAATAATTTTTTACTTGTACTTATCCATTTTAACATATCAAAAAAAAGACAAACTTTTTTTCTTGTTCTATCCTTAACATTAATTACTAATTTTCAAAAAATTTCAAGTTTATTGAAATTACACACCAATTAATATGTGTAATATGGTAAAATACATACTTCATTTATTAATTCTTAAAGAACGTGCAAAATCAAAAGTATACAAGTAAAAGTGAACGGAGGGAATATATATGTTATAAAATATTTGTTTTTTTTTTTAAATTTGCTATTCCTGCCGAATAAAGGGTGTTAATTAAATTAGACGTTTAAAAGAGATATGAAGAGTAATTTGAACAAATACTCTTACGATTACGATCATTAAATGAATTGTTTTAGAAATGTACAATTTTTTTAAAAGACGAATAATAAACCAAGTACGTAAGTTTAATTGTTGTGTTTTGGGTGTGATACTTTGCCGTTGTTTTTGCTAGAGTACAAGAGTTTCAAGGTAAAATATGCTTCGTGTTATGATATGTTTAGTTATGCATTAACTTTTTGGTTTTCAAATACAACAACAACATACCCAGTGAAATAACACATTATGGGGTTTGAGGAAGGCATTGTACGCAGATCCTTGGTAGGTAGAGATGTTATTTCTGAAATACCCTCGACTCAAGAGAAAGCATAAGCATAAGAAAATGTCAGTTACAGACAAGAAATTTAAAGCAGTATGAAAATAAAAATAAGGAAAGCGAATAAGTCATGAAAAAACATTGAAAAAAAGAGCAGTAACTACCACCGATAAATAAGATAATCGAATTATACGAAACAACAAATAGCAACAAATAGCAGCAGAAATCAAAGGACAAGAAACTATAAAATAATATTGTGGCTATTAGTATGAAAGGATAAGCGGGACTACCTACTAACCTTCTACCCTAATCTGAGTTCTCCATAACCTTTTATCTAGGGTCATGTCTTCGGTAAGTTGGAACTGCGTCATATTCTGTCTAATCATCTCTCCCTAATACTTCTTCGACCTACCTCTACCTCTTCTAAAATCGTCCATAGCTAATCTCTCACGTCTCCGCACGGAGTCATCTGTGACAACTTTTTGGTTTTCAAATATGGGAAGAAAAGAGATATGCTTAAAAACTCTGTAAAGCAATAAGTAACTATGTTTATATTTTATAATCTGCTTAAAATATATTGGTACTACTTTTTAGACTGATTGTAAGTAAAGATTGAGACATTGGCCTTTGAACGTACGATTGTCGATAAGCTTAGGAGTTAGGACTCGATCTGTTGGACTTAATTTGAATTTTTAAATCCTACAATTGAAAAATAATTATTATTATATCGTTCCAAATTTCACATATGAAATTCCATAATACTTTTGAAAGAAATAATCCCCTTGATTATTTTCATTGATTGAATAAATATATATACAAGTTACATATTTCCATAATAGGAAAATCCTTTTCCTATTCTACTTCTAAATCCTTATTCTACCATAATTCTAACTATACAATTATGGTAAGTGTATAACACTAATTAAGGTATCCTTTTCATTACAATATACTACAATATACAATCCTAATATACCATATATACTTCATAACTTCGCCTCGTGATGGACACTCGAGACGCCCGTGACGGGTCGTTGTTTAACACACCTAGCATAGCAAAGGTCTTCTAACACGAGATCGTCCCCTAAAATCTTCAAAAAGTATCAAGGTAGACCTCGTAAAATGTTCCGCGAATTTGATAACGAGATCGGGACATGGCATACGCGAACTTGACCTTTAGCAACCTTTTCACGAACAAAGCTTAATGTCCATTTCGATATGCTTGGTGCGTTGGTGTTGAACCGGTTACCCTGAAAGGTAGATGGCACTAATGTTATCGCAATATACCAAGGTTGTCAACGGGACAATGAAGTCTCCAAAGTAAATTACGAGCCAACATGATCTCGTAGACCACATTCGCCACTCCTCGATATTCGTCTGACTTCGAGCCGCGATGAGCTGCTTGACGCTTTGCCAGAGACCAAGTTGTTGCGGCCATGAACATACAGTAGCCGACGCCGACCGCCTGGTGTCGGGACAACCACCCCAATCAAGATCCGTGATAAGACAAGATGCGGATATAGATAATGATATAAGTGCAACCCATAGTCCAAAGGTCCCCTCAGATATACCGAATGATGCTTGATTGCATTCATGTGCTCAACTCGGGATCATGCATGAATAAACACACCACAACCGCATATGGGTAATAACCGGTCTGGTAAATGTAAGATACCGGAGGGCCCGCCGCATCGCGATATCTGCCCGTCCTCAGATGGCGCACCTGCCGCGCATGCACTCGCCGGGTTTGCATCAACCGGTGTGGAAGTGGACTTACAGTGATGACATCCCAGCCTTTCTCGATGATCTCAGAAGATACTCCGCTGGAGAGTAAACAAGCCACCGAATGACGCCTACGCAATCCCCAAAATAACTCAACGCCCTAGGTCCTTCATAGCAAATTCGTAATCGAAGCATGGCTACGATACAGACTCGGACGCAAAGCACTGAGGAGGCGCAAAGCCAAGATGATATCATCCACATATAATGTAATATAGGCCAATGACTAACCACGGCGGTAGATGAACAAAGAATTGTCCGACCACGCAAGGTGAACCCAATAGTCGAAACAAACTCAAGAAATCGTATACCAGCACGCTGGGACCGCTAAGCCCATATAATGACTTTTTCAACAAACAGACATGATGAGGTCGGTTGGGATCCTCAACCCAACTACCGATGCATATAGATCAAGCTTTCCTTGAGATCTCCACATGTGTAAAAGCATTCTCGACATCTAACTCGATGAATCGCCAAGTCTTGAAAGAGCTGCTTAAGTACCGGCGAACGGGTAGCCGATTTGACCACCGTGACTAAACGCCTCACCACAATCAATACCAACCTGGCCGAAGTCTTACCATCACCAACAAGTCGCGCCTATGCCGGAGCAAAGTGACCCATCCTGATTCTCCTTATGAGCAAAAATCCAGATGAGCAATATTAATACCATACGGACAGGCACCAACTCCCACGCCTTATTATCAATAAGAGCATTATATTCATCACCATAGCAATTTTCCAATTAGTGGTCATTTAATGCGACACGACAAGGAAAGGGGGATTTAGAGACATCGAATATAAATTAAAATGTCTTTAGGTGTAAAATACCCCGCTGACCACGAGTGACCTGGCCTATGACTCGAGGAAGAATTAATGGAATTTTGGAAATTTTTCGGGCTCGAGACTGATCAAGCAAGAAGGGGCCCGGGCTGCCCCAAATTGAAAATGGTCGACTGGCTTCCGGACCGCCCAGACCACGGACCGCTTGGTCGAACTGCTCCAAAGGGGAAGAGTCGCGATGCGATATCATGCACGGGCAGTGGGCTGAGGATTTTGCACGAGATGTCCGAAAAATTCAATAATATACGGGGATATTTGGTCATCCAAAAATTATACGACTTAGGTTCGGGAGTATGAACTGTGAATGGAAATCGAAGTTTCATCGAAAATGACATGGCGATTGATTATGATTTTCTGGAGGATAAATCAAAAACACTTATAACCACGATGATTTGACTGATAACCCAAAATACACACCTGAGTGTGATCGAGCCCTAAGTTTGTTAATTGGTGGGATGGGAATAATCTGATAACACAAGCACCCAAAATCCGGAAGACGAATAAGACGGGTTCTCTATTATATAGTATTTTTAGGGGGGAAGAATATGTCGACTCCTAGTAGGAATTATGTTAAGAAGATACGTGGCCATTTGTAGAGCATGATGCCAAAATACGGAGGTATGGAGGCATGTATAAGGAGAGTTCGACAATGTTATTTATGGAACGACTTGCGTCTGGCTTTCCCATTTTGTGAAGATGTATGAGGACATGAAAACGAAATTTATCCCACGAGTAGCATTGAAACTCGAACTCCCTATTGTCATATATTCTTTCCATTATCACATTGAATATTTTTTATTTCTCTCTTCGAATTGAGTACGAATGAACGCCTAAATTTTATGAAGATTTGAAAACACTCTGTGATTTATTCGCAATTGAAACGCCCACAAAAATCTAGAATAATCATCTAAAAAGAGAACATAATAACGATGACCCATTGAACTAAGAACAGGAGATGTCCATAAGTCGCTATGAATAATGTCAAATGGCATAGAAGTATGAGAATTGAGTCTACAAATGGCAACTTAACAATTTTTCCTAATGAACAAGATCGACAAATTGAGCACGACTCACTTTACAAAGAAATAAAGCTATTTTTATCTAAAGTCGATAAAATAAGATCCCGGTGACCCAGACGAGCATGCCACATGGAAGGAGAGATGGTCGCAAAAGTCGATGGCAAGGCCGACTCGATGGATCTAAAATTGGCATGATAGGATACGATCTCCCCTACTATCACACTCCCACGAGATGACCCCGCCTTGAAATCCTTCACAGAGAAACCGAAGGATCAAATTCAACAGTAAATGTAATTGTCATTTGTGAATTTTCGACATACACTAAATTTTTAATCAATTTAGGGCATGTAAAGTATTTTTTCAAGAGTGAGGCGGATTAGCAGGTGACAATGTTTTTCCGACCATACCCTAGAATCAAATAGAATCGCCATTACCACAATTATCCCCGAGGGTGCTCAAATTGGAATAAGACAGAGAGTACCGATTCTAGGTCATGGAGTAGTGGCCCTTGCGGTCCATGTACCAATTAATGGGTTCGGCCTGGGATAATCCCAATATGTGCATCGCGCCGATATTTCGGCCTGAGCTGGCTCCGCCGCATGACGGGCTTGCGAGGATTCGCCCAAGCGACTTCACGGCTGAACCAGGCCGTTGCTACGTGGGGCCGCTGTTGGGCCATCGCTGGGCCGCCAACGCCGGGTATCGGGTTCGGTCTGCTGGCACCGCGGCCGGGCGTAAAATCGGCCGGCGGTGCGCCATCGCCATCGCCCCACCGGCCGCCCACGGTGGTGGTGCCACCGACTCGAACGGGACCCACCGCCGTTTGTTGCTCACCGAACCGCCACTAGAACCACTCGCTTGCCCGCGGTTTTTGTTATTTTGCGATTATTCTCGCTGCCACCATTATTATGGTTTTGGCCTCACCGATTAACAAAAACCCGAAGAACCAGGAGAGGGATGCCACCATGACAACCGGGCTTGCTCCGAGAGCGCTTTTAGCCAAACCGACTTCTTCCAACGCCGCACGGAGCGGCTTGATGAAAGCCTGAATAGGGTTGCTTGGCGAGAGTTCCAACGCCATTATAGGCCTCCGAAAGTCCGCAACCAATTGTAGAACTAGACGATTATTTGTCACGGTGCGCCAACATTACGAGTTGATCGCCAATTCCTTTAGTTTCTTGCAATATGCGTAAACGTTCGAAATACGCCCATTCAACGAGAAATCCCGCTTCGAGTGTGACGATACGGAATGTTGGTTGTCTTGGAATATGTCACTTAATCTATTCCATGCACCCAGCCAGCCGTGGTATCGGGCTCCATAATCGCCTCAGTAAGGTCCACTCAAATACAGTGGCGTATATCCACCGAAGAATCCAGAGCATCAAGTGTAATCCATACTCAGATCCTCCGCAGAAGGGTCTAGCGGGAGGAATTACGTGGTAAGAACTTGATAAGAGATAGCGTGAATTTTAAACAACTCCGCCATCGCTAGATATTGAACGCTTTCCATCTCAAGGACAATAGTGACACCGAGCTTGATATTGGAAACCGCGAGGGCAGGTGAAAATTGTTCTTAGACATATTTGAAAGAACAAAGAAGGAGGATAAATTTAAGAGAGGTTTTTGAGAAAGCGAAGACGAGATATTTGGAGAGAAAAACCCGAGGGAGGGGGTTCTCGGCCCAAAGAAGAGGCAAAAGTTTGAGAGAAGAAAACTTTGTTTAGACTCCTAGTCTCTTGATACCATGAAAGAAATAATCCCCTTGATTATTTTCATTGATTGAATAGATATATATACAAGTTACATATTTCCATAATAGGAAAATCCTTTTCCTATTCTACTTCTAAATCCTTATTCTACCATAATTCTAACTATACAATTATGGTAAGTGTATAACACTAATTAAGGTATCCTTTTCATTACAATATACTACAATATACAATCCTAATATACCATATATACTTCTGCAACTTCTGCCCGTGATGGACACTGCCGAGATGCCCGTGATGGGCTGTTGTTTAACAACTTTAACAATCTCATAAGTCATAATATTTGATTTGGAGTTTAAGATTTCATAATAATTAGATTTTTTTCAATCACAGGAGATGAAAAGGGATTATTTCTTAATTTTACTGTGAATTATTTTAAACTCGTTCTTGATGTAGAAAATAACTTATTAGCACTCATGTACGCATCGAACGTAGTTAATTAACTATAATAGTCAATATTAAGCAATTTATAAAGTTATTTAATTACTACTACGACATTGTACATCTAAATAAAAAATTTATTTAATGAACTGCGGTTCAATATTCCTATAGTGTGTTATGGTTTAAAATTCGTTTTGTTTTAATTTTTCCTTTCATTGACCATGGATCCTTATTATGGATTTTGAAACTTTTCTCTAATATTTGAGTTTTATTTAGGTGTTTAATTTATTTAATCACGACGAAGTGATATTTTTTTTAAAAAAAATGAAACACGTATCAAGCATTTATTAGTTTTAATAATTGCATGAAAAATGATAAAATGGAACACTTGACCGTGAGAAGTACATTATTACTTACTAATGAGATTGCTTCACTTGGCACGTGATACTGTTGGGTTTTCCCCTTCAATCAAGACTAGATTTTTATTTTCTTAATCACAAAATCAGGGAATGAGAGTATGAGACTAGTTTAATTAATTTTTAGTACTTGTTTTCGTCTTCACATGCTTAGGAACTGGTCTTCATCGGATACCCATAATCTAAATCTACCACAGCAAATGATCAGAAAAAGAAAATTAAAAAACAACTAGAGAACAATCCAGAACGTAGTTTGACTCTAGTTGGAGTTGACCCAATTTAACTGTTGGGAAGAATTCTTACTGCGCTATACGGTATGTTAAAATGTCACTTTTAGAGAATATTCATCTTGTACATTACTCCTTCGATCAAGACTAGATATGTGTTATGTCATATGTGTCTTGTTAATGTTTAATAACATTAACAATTTCGTAGTTCACTTAACCTAAAGTGTTGGTTGCTAATAGTAGATGTGAAAAGAATATGAATATTCTATCCAAAATTTTGCTCTAATGCCATGTTAAAAACTTTAAACGTTCAATCAAAAACCTTAAAGCAATGCGTGGAGTATCGCACGAGTATCAAAACCCATTTAAAAGGTGGAAAAAATTGAAAGAAATAATCTCTTGATTATTTTCATTAATTGAAAGAGTATATATACAATTTACATATTTTCATAATAGGAGAATCATATTTTTATTCTACTCCTAAAACCTTATTCTATTTGGACACTAACTATACAATTATGGTAAGTGTACAATACTAATTACACCACAACATTATCAAAATTAGGAGACTAAAACATTACTTAATATACACATCATATACACGGAAATAAGTAAAACCGAGAACCCATATCCATAGGATATACCCGTGTATATCCTATGGATATTTAACACACACCCGCAGTCATAGCGGGCGGTCTTCGAACACTGAGACTGTCCCTAAAATCTTCAAAAAGGATCGAGGAAAGACCCTTTGTAAAGATGTCGGCAATTTGATACCTGAACGGGACATGGAAGACGTGTACTTGACCACGAGCAACCTTTTCGCGAATAAAGTGAATGTCCATCCCGATATGTTTAGTGCGCTAGTGTTGAATCGGATTACCAGAAAGGTAGATAACACATACATTATCACAATAAACCAAGGTCGTTTTCTGAATAGGACAATGAAGCTCTAACAATAAATTACGTAACCAACATGATTCAGAGACCACATTAGCTACCCCTCGATACTGGCCTACTGGTGACCGAACGGATAAAGTCGACTGACGCTTCGCAGACCATGAGACCAAGTTATGACCAAGAAACATACAATAGCCAGACGTAGACCATATGGTGTCCGGACAACCACCCCAATCAGCATCCGTATATGAGACACGTGTTGACGTTGAAGAAGGATATAAATGCAAGTCATAGTCAAGTGTACCCTGAATATACCGAATGATGCGTTTGAGTGCATTCATGTCCTCAACTATGGATCATGCATAAACAAACACACCTGTTGTACAACATACGTAATATTTGATCTCGTGAATGTAAGATACTGAAGGCCCTCTGCAAGACTGCGATATCGGGTCGGATCCTCGTATGGTGCGTCGGCCGCAACACTAAGCTTGAGCTTAGTATCAACTGGAGTGGAAGTGGACTTACAAGATGACATCCTAGCCCTCTCAATGATCTCAGTTGCATACTTCTGTTGAGATAAGAATAACCCACATGCATGACGAGTGACAACAATCCCCAAAAAATAACTCAAAGGCCCCAAGTCTTTCATAGCAAACTCAGAACTGAGCATTGTCATGATAGACCGGGGTAATGCATCGGAAGAGGCAGTCAAGATAATATCATCCACATATAAAAGTATATAAGCCAAGGATGACCCACGATGATATATAAACAAGGAATTATCCGACCTGCTGTGAGTGAACCCAATAGTCGAAACATAATCGGCAAACCTCTTATACCATGCCCGCGGAGACTGCTTAAGCCCATATAAGGACTTCTTCAACAAACATATATGATTAGGATATTTGGGGTCCCTAAACCCCATGGGCTGATGCATATACATTGTTCATTGAGTTCACCATGTAAGAAAGCATTCTTTACATCTAACTTATGGATGTGCCATGCTTTCGAAAGAGCCAGGCTGAGTACAATGCGAATGGTAGCTGGCTTGACCACCGGACTAAATGTCTCCCCATAATCCACACCAACTTGTTGAGTCTTACCATCACCGACAAACCGAGCCTTATGCCTCGCAAACGAACCGTCTGAATTATTTTTATGAGCAAAAAATCACATAGATCTAATAATATTAATACCAGATGAACGGGGCACCAACTCCCACGTCTTATTATCGATAAGAGAATTATATTCATCGGTCATAGAAATTTTCTAATTCGGGTCATTTAACACATACACATGATTATGGGGTAAGAGTGATTTAAGAACATTAGAATTTAAATTAAAATGCCTTTTTGGTTTAAAAATACCTCGTTGACTACGAGTGACTGGTCTATGACTCGGGGAAGAAACGGGTGGATTTTGGGAAGTCTCGGGATTCGGAACGGACTGGCCAGCAGGCAGTGGGCCTGCTGGCCCAACACGGTCACTGGAAAATGGACAGGACGTCGGGACTGGACCAGAATCGGTATTGGGCTGGGCAACTGGCCCAATAACCGAAACTGGAATTGAAACTGGCCCAGTGTGTTCACTGGAAAGCGATGCCCGACATCGTAGTGGGTCCGGTGAGCGATGGGCGAAAGGCGATTGGGGGTGCGGGATATGTCCGATAAATGGTTAATAATATACGGGGATATAACGTCATCCAAAAAATTATACGAACTAGGCACGAGATTACTAACCTTAGCAAACGGTAATTGGGATTTATCAAATATGACATGATGGTTAATGATGATTCTATTAGAGGATAAATCAAAATATTTGTAACCACGATGACTAGACGGAAAACCCAAAAACACACATGGAGTAGACCTGGCCTGAAGTTTGTTAATTGTGGTGGATGGAAATAACGGATAACACAAGCACTCAAAGACCCTAAGATGTGAATACAAATGAGTCTTATTATATAAAATTTGAAGGGGAGAAGAATATGTCAAACCTTTGGAAGGGATTATGTTAAAGAGATATGTAGCCATTTGTAGACCATGATGCCAACAAGACAGAGGTACAGAAACATGAATCAATAAAGTTCGGACAATGTTATTAATGGTACGCATTTTGCATTTGGCTTTCCCATTTTGTAAAGACATATGAGGACAAGAAAAATAAAAATTGATCCCATTATTAGCACAAAATTCCCGAAACACCCCATTGTCATATTCTTTGTCATTATCACATTGAATATTTTTTATTTTCCGTTCGAATTGAGTACTAATGAATGCTCTAAATTTTAAGAAGATGAAAAAAACTTGAGATTTTTTCGCTATCGAAAAAGTCCATAAAACTTAGAATAATCATTCAAAAAGAGAACATAATACCGATGACCCAAAGAACTAAGAACATGAGACATCCATAAGTCGCTATGAATAATATCAAATGACATTAAAGTATGAGAATTTGAGTGTACAAATGACAACCTAACAATTTTTCCTAAAGAACAAGACTGACAATTTGGAGTACTACGTGTGCCCTTACATGAAATAAAATTATTTTTTCTACGGAAGATAAAATAGATGACCTCGGATGACCAAGACGAGCATGCCACAAGGAAGGAGCAAGGGCTGCAAACGCTGGCGGCAAGACTTGACTCGATGGACCGGATCTGGGTGTGATAGGATAAATATCTCCCCTACTATCACACCTCATGAGAGGGCTCCCCATCTTGAAATCCTTCACTGAGAAACCAAATGGATCAAATTCAATAGACACGAAATTGTCAGTGATGAATTTACGGACATACACTAAATTTTTAATTAATTTGGAGGCATGTAGGGTATTTTTCAAGATAAGGGGTGAATGGAGGGGGGGGGGGAGACAAAGTTTTATGACCATAACCATGAATTGGAACAGAATTACCATTACCAACAACTATGTCATGAGGGTTGCTCAAATTGGAATAAGACGAGAGAGTACTTGAATCAGATGTCATGTGGGTAGTGACACCGATGTCCATATACCAATTTGGGTCCGGAGGATTTAATCCAAGCGTGTGCATTGCGGCTTCGATGTCGGTAGAAGTGGGGGCCACTGCGTGATAGGCCTGCGGGGGGCGAGGCCCAAGTACCCCTGCTTGATTCCTCGGCCCAGAGAGATTACCGAAAGTGGGCCCCTTGCGTGTTGGGCCCTCTGCTTTGTTGGTCGATCCCGCCAATGAGGTGCGTCATTGGGCTGCCATTGTTTGGCCTAAACTGTGGGCCCATCACATCGCATAGGCCCATCATGGCCCAAAACTGCTGTTGCCGCCGACGCTTCGAGGGGCACCACCGCCACCACCACTGTTTCGGCTGCCGCCATTGTTGCCGTGGAGATTCTTGCCATTATTTTTCTTATTTCCTCCCTTTTTGCCGCCACCGTTGTTGCGATTTTGGCCCGAGTTGTTGGAACCGGTAGGATGAGCCTGTTAAAATTGCGGAAGAGGATTGCTTTTACGAAGAAGCGTGCCAACACCACTATAGGCCTCGGAGAGGTATGAAAGCATTTGGAGGACCAAACGATCATTCGAAACTGGCGCACCAACGTTGCGGAGTTGGTTTGTCAATTCCTTTAATCTTTTGCAATAAGCCGAAACGTTAGGAAAATCTTCCATATTGACGTGGGAGGGATCCTGCCCAAGAGTAACAACCCTAGAATTTTGATTATCTTGGAATATATCACGTAGTCTATCCCAAGTCTCCTGCGCCGTAGCGTCGGGTTCAATAATCATTTGCAAAAGGTCGGTAGAAATTGTGGAATATATCCACTAAAGAACGGTGGCGTCAAGAGTCATCCATAACTTAGGATCATCCTCGCGTCGTGGCACCTTCGTATCCTCAGGAGCCGCGGGGATTATGTGATGAATAACTTGATGCGAGCGTGCGTGAATTTTTAACAGTTCGGCCCACGTCGCATATTTGATATTTTTTATTTCAAGAACAAGAGGGATGCTATTCTTGATGTTAGAAACTATAAGGGCAGGATGAAACGTGTTCCGTGATGTAGACATATTGATAGAACAATATGTGATTGAGGGAATTGGGAGAAAATTTTGGGAAGAGAGGATAGACCGTCGGCATGAATTCCGAGGAGAAGAGGCTCGAAAAACAAGACAGTTGGACAGAAATTAGGAGGGATTTTGAGAGAGAATTTTAAGACCTAGACTTCTGATATCATGAAAGAAATAATCTCTTGATTATTTTCATTAATTGAAAGAGTATATATACAATTTACATATTTCCATAATAGGAGAATCATATTCTTATTCTACTCCTAAAACCTTATTCTACTTTGACACTAACTATACAATTATGGTAAGTGTACAATATTAATTACACCACAACATTATCTAAATTAGGAGACTAAAACATTACTTAATATACATATCATATACACGGAAATCAGTAAAACCGAGAACCCATATCCATAGGATATACACGTGTATATCCTATGGATATTTAACAAAATTCAATATAACTTTGTTAAAATTGAATTGAATTTTTCATTAGACAAGTCACACTGTAAAGTATGAAGTAATATATAATTATGATTCGCTAATTATACAAATCGCGAGCGTAAATTATGATTCACTAGGAGATTAGTGAATCAGTTTGACATATATGATGGTCACAACTAATAATTAGGTTAACCTTGATATTCGCAATGTTTACAGAGGGGAAGCAAAACTTTCAAATTCCCGTTTAATTTAAAATGTTCTTATAAGCAATACTCTTTTAGCATGCCAAATATTAATTCGTCAATTCTCCATTTTAACATTCATATTGCATGTGGGTACATTCATGGTGATATTAACTAAAGTCAGTGGCAGCTATGATGCAACTTAACTATAAACAGCTAAAACAGAGTTGGTTTATGGATATTTTACCATCAAATTGCAATTGATTTTGAGCTAAAAATAGCTGTATCTGGCAGGTCCAAATCCGATTGAAGATTGATAATAATCATTCATTTGATTTGATACAATGCAAATACTTATCTAAAATAAAGTCACAAGGGTTGATACTTGATTGCTACAAGTTTCGCCTTTATGCATGCATGTTATTAATTTAACTGATCCCATCATCATCCTACGGTCATTACATTTGTTTTTTTTTTAGTTTCTTTGAGAAATTAATTTTCAATAGTTTCATAATAATAGTACTTACTAGAAGATAGTAATGGTTTTTCTAAAAAAGAAAATGCTCTGTCATTTCGTCAAGAAAAAAATAATATTACTAGGGGTTTTATATACATTTGCTTTTATTATACATGACACTTGAAGATATCATACAAGGGTGCACGAAAGTTTTGTGTTACTGTATGTTAACTAATTAGAAAGCGATGCCAATTATAGTCGATAAATACTACTCCTTTCGTCTCAATTTGTTTAAAGGTTGATCAGATTGGAGAGTCAAATAATTTTTTCTTTGATTTAATTTTAAATATAGATTCTATGAGTATTTGATAATAAAATTTACATATTTGAAAACTACATAAAAATTACTATAAGTCTGCATAATTAATAATTCACAATATATGAAAAGAGCTAAAAACAATTCTGCATATATAGTCAAAGAAAGAGTTGTTTGACTCCTTAATTGATCAGTCTTCAAATAAATTGGGATGGAAGGATTATTATATATAGTAGGGTAATCTTAAGATATATTTCATATAGATTAATAAAACAAATTTATCTAAAATCTTTTATAATCACATAAAATTAAACTAATGAGGCAGATTGTCACATATCTTGCCTACCAGATTGTAAATTGTAGCATGCACTACAAAACACATAAAAATAGGGTTTGTTCTTTTCTCTTTACACCTATAAAGTAAGTTGTACAATTTTGTATGTAGTAGTAATTAATATTTTAAAAAGATAAATCCTTTAGGATGGTCCCCTGTACTCGATCACTTGTGCTAAGACATAAATCAAATAGAGTAATTTATTTAGGCCCTCCACTTTTAACGTCCAAGTCACGTGATACCTTTTAATAAATGCAAAATGAGCACATGCATGGACAATAAGACAGATGCACTAAGATAGCTGAAAAGATAACTGAGAAGTGAGAAGGACTTCTCAATATTATATGTATATACCCCCCTATGTGATTCTCCTTTGGAAAAATTCAGATCAATCCCCCACCATCCCCTCTTTAAGTTTTGTATACCCTAATATAATTCTCACCACATTTATATGAATCCTAAAGCCCCATCCCCTTTTTTCTGAATTTAATTTTACCTACCACCTTTTGGAGAAATATCTAGGTGTTATTGTTTGATCACTATCAAGGGGTGTGGTTGGATATATGGGTGGAGTCAGAAGTTAAAAAAATTCTCGTGTCGAGGAGATTGAATAATTTATATATAATTTTTTTTCTATTTACATAGTATAATTTTTCGACGAAGGATCTCAGAGGTCTCCTCCCCTGGTTGTATGAATGAGATTCTTCCATCCTTAATCAGAAATTACAGATTCAAGCCATTAAAATGGAGAAACTCTTTCCTGTATGAATCCTATACAACGTGAATTTGAATATCAGAATCACAGAATGCCTAATATCATATGATTATAACAAAATATTGGCAGTGACGACTCTTCCTTTAGGCCATTTAGGCAATGCCTAAGGCTTCACAATTATATATATATGCTATTTAAAAAAAGTATACTTATTTAGTAGTTTAAAAAAATACTAGTACTTGTTTGTTAACATAAAAAAGGGAATTTAAGAGGAAAAAAAAGCATAAAAAAGAAGAGAGGTGGCAGTTTAGGATTGGTAAAGAATAAGAATAGTTTGGTGAGAGTAGAGATGGCAATGAATCTGGACCCGATGGATCAAGATCCGTTTTATAGGATATGAATCTTCAAAATTTGGACCCGACGGATCCGGATCGGACCCGGATCCGTTTCTGACGGATCAGATCTGGATATGGATCTTGTATTTGAGATCCGTATCCGGTCCAGATCTGATCTGTGGATCCGATTTTATTAAATATATCCATAACCTATAATGTAATTTTATAAGTATTTTCTTAATTTTTTTTCATAATTTATGTATTGGGTAAAGGGTTAAACCAGGATAAGGCACAAGTCACACAACCATGTAATTTATCTTTGAAGTTTCATATCTTTTACCTATATGCTCTCTCCGGTTTTTCATATTTTCATTTCTATAAAAAGAAAAAATTATCACTCTTCTTTAAATTTTCTTTTCTTGAATCTGCTAGCGGTAAGCTTTAAGTATTTGTCTTTCATTTGTTTGATCAGCAAAAAAAAAATTTGGACTTTTGATATATGATTGACATTGTTTTATGTTGTTTAATGAAGTCAATCAGTAGAACTACAAGTGGAACATCACTAAAGCCTCCAAATATTAGCTCAAAGTTGCAACTGGTTTGCATCACTAATGAAATCAATCGTCTTTATTTTCTTGTGATGCTAAAACTTTGTTCAGTATTTTGGAAGAATGGTGTCATGTTTGTGTAGGTTGATTGAATGATCTCAATCATTTTTTTTAATCAGATTGCGTTTCATTTTGTCATAAAAGTTTCAACATGTGAGAATATTATTCAAGCCAAAAAAATTTACATGTAGATCCAGATCTGATCCGTGGACCCAGTGAATCCGATGGATCCAGATTTGGATATGATTTTTATGAATCCGATAAATCTGAATCCAGGTATGAAAAATGAATCTGAATCTGAATCTAGTAAGATCCTGTCCAGATTCAATCGGTTGTCATCCCTAAGTGAGAGAGATGAAAAGTATCATTCATAAAGCCAATATTTTAGGGACCATGTGATTTCATGTCAAAAATATAACCCATACATCTATTTTCAAATTAATTATTGTACTTCATTGAACTTTTTAAACGTTTTCTCAACATAGTTTAACTTTCCTCCATACTATCACTTATTAAACATAAAAGTTATCTTTGACTATTCTTAAATCTCCAATTCAACTCTTCAATTTTCATTCTCCATAGGCTCAAAATTAATTTACCAGACACTATTTTGAGTAGAAATGGCAAGTGGGTATAATTTTGCGGATTTCGCACCGCACCCGCCCCAGTTGGGGCGGATATGAATATTGAAAATGTACCCGTCATGGGTAGGCGGGTAGGTGGTGGATTTACAGTCATACCCGCCTACCCGCCCGCCCCAAGCCCAAAATATTAGCAGCCCATAAGTCACGATAAGTCTCTCATTCTCCAAAAAAACTCAAAACCCTACGCCTCTTCAGTCCTTCACGCCTCGCTCTCTCTCGTTCTCCTTCACACCGTCTCTCCTCCCTCTCTCATTCTTGACGTCTCTGCCTTTTTCTTTAAAGGAGATGCTGATCGAAAAATATTGGAAAATATTGGAAAATATTGTTGTCTTTGCTTTGTGCTTTGGAGTTGTCTTGGTGATGTCAATTTTTGTGCATTTGTTAAGTTTTACCTATTGGGTTTGTGAAGTTCAATTGAAAAAGTTGAAAAACTTTAGCTTATATAGCTGAAATAATATTTGGGTTTTGTTTACATTTATAATATATAGCTATTGGGTGGATAATTTTTGGGTTTTCTTGGAAATTTTATTTTGTTGATTCTTTGTTGTGCAAGGGGGAAGAGGTGAAAAAATGAGAAATTCTGATGGTGAAAAAATCCGGAATTCTTCTCCCTCTCTCCCAAAGAAAATGAGACCGTGACAGTATTGATTCTTGACTCAAAATTTTGGGATATTTTTTGGAATTTGAATTTTTGGGATCATGTTGATCACAAATGAATTGATTAAAAAATATGGCAGGCGGGTACATGCGGGTGACGGATATCCACTTGGGTGGTGGAGTGAGTGTGGATTTAGGAATATACCCGCCTAGGCGGGTATGGATGTTAAAAATTGTACCCGCCACGAATGGCGGGTATAAAATTTTCTGGCGGGTACGGGTGCTGGGGAGGGGTACCCGCACCCGCCCCACCCAATTGCCATCTCTAATTTTGAGGGGGGAAAAGAGGTGAAGATATGCTTAAGATTTCTTTTTAAGTTTTCAAGGATTGGAGATTTTGGAAGAGCGAAAGTTATTTTAAAATTAAATTATTTACCTCTTGAATCGGGTTCTAGCTTTCTATCTTTTATTAATTCCTCATACTTTTAATATTTCATCGGTATAAAGTGTCTTTTAAAATTTTAGAAGATATTAATTATAAAAAAATTATTAGTAATTTTGCATCTCAAAAAGTTAAAAAAACAAGTTTTAAATAAATAAATATTTATATAATTTTTTTAAAATTAAGACCCCTTGTTAGAGTTTGACTTTAGGCCCCGTATGGTTGAGCTGCCCCTAAATATTGGGTCTCTTCGCAGAAAGCGAAATAATTCATGGTTTAACACGTACGTTTTTTAGATTTTTCTTTGATGCATTTTTTTTTGGGCAACTTGGAGGATGAGATCACAAGTTATAACATTAAGTTAAGGCGAACTTAATAGTTGCATGTCTTCTTAATGGTAATTAAGTTAAAGCCATCTTAACAGTTGTATGGTGTCATTTTCTTAATTGTAATTACAGATGTTGAAGCCAGCTTAACAGTTGTATGGTGTCATCTTCTTAATGGTAATTAAGTTAAAGCCAGCTTAACAGTTGTATCATGTCGTCTTCTTAATGGTAAGTCTGATTTGTCGGTTTGGTTTGCGTAGGTTAGATGCTTCCTATCAGCATCTCGAGTCAAATCAAATGTTAATTCTAATCTCTTTTCGGAAATTTATGACACGTTTAGGTGTTCCTTTCATTTTCCATAGAAGAATTAAAACGAAAAAATAAAGAAAAAACTATAAAATTGGTAACTTACAAAAGGTTCTCTTTTCATCCTAAATAAATATTACTCCTGTAATATGAACGTAGTATATATCATAACAACAACAAAAATTACTATACAAAATTCATTATCAGATTACCTCTAGCTAATAGAATATTTTGACAGTTTGTCACTAAATAAGGATAACAACAATTTTTATTATTATCGACAGGAGTTTTGTGGCTAATGTTTTTGGTACGTAATGAAACTTTTTTTCGTTGAGAAGTAATATTTAATTTACCCAAAACATAATTAAATGCATTCATGCGTGCATTTTCGAGCCCCTTATTTCTATGGAACGAATGGAGTAAAAATTATGGAATGAACATTAATACACCATATCTCTTTATTTACGTGGCATTATTTTCTTAATTTTACTCTATTTCAAAAGGTATATCATATTTTTATATTTAAAAATAATTTAATTTTATAAGATAACTTATAATTAAACAAAATTTTAAGACTTATTTTAGATCATAAATTTAATTTTTTTTTAAGCTCAGTCAAATTGTACCAAATTGAAAATAAGGAGTATTCATTTTAGTTAGAATTTAGAAAGTACCAATACTCCATTTCCGAGAAAAGGTTTTGACCTTTTCTAATTACACTTTTCTCCACAAATTAAAGTCCCAACATATGCTCCATATAAGAATCCATTTTTCCCACTACTCTCCTGCTCCCCTCTCTCTCTTTAGTTTCTCCTGAAAAAAATAGACCTCCATAGTTGGGGATCCATAATGTAGTTCACATCAAAATGGGAAGAAGAACACACACAAACCCTAAATCTTACACTCTCCCTTCTTCCCCTACTCACTCTCTATCTTCTTCTTCCTCTTCCGATTTCGAATTCACCATTGCCCTTTCTCCACGTAGCCGAAAAATCTCCCCTAACATATGCCCGGCTGATGAACTTTTCTACAAAGGCCAACTCCTCCCACTCCACCAATCCCCACGTTTGTCTATGGTTCGTACTCTCCTCCTTGCCTCGTCCTCGACCTCTTCCTCCTCTGATATCATGACCATTGCTTCCCGTGACTCCACGGGAAGCAGTGGGAGTTCAAATGACTCGCAGTACTCTTACTCGAGTGACGACCTTGTCCTCCTCCCCGACGGATGCGAGTCATCCCGACCTAGCTCTGTCGCGGAGGAGGACGAGTTCAAGCGCCTTAACAACTCGATAAGTAACATTATCCCTTGCGGCACTACGGCCTCAGCCTCTATCAAGAAGCGTACTAATAAGTACTTGAACTTTTCGCTCTCGAGATTCTCTTCCGTGTTCCGCAAGGAATCTAATAAGAACATCCGGAATATTAATGATTCTGAAGGGATTTTAGGACCTCTGCCTGCTCAGACATCCTCGGTGAGACGCATGAGTACGTCGGCTAGAGAAGTCATACGTAAGTACTTGAAAAAAGTCAAGCCTTTGTACGAGAAATTATCCCAAAAGCCTTCGGAGAAAATTATGGTATCGTCAAGTACTGTGACATTATGCAAAAATAGAGAGAATATTTGTTCTATGATCAAAGAAAGCACTCAAAGTACAACAATTTCGCATTCTTTTTCTGGGAATTTGAGGTATCCTAGGAGGAGAAGCTACGTGTCAAGCTGTCCATCGTCGATGAGATCATCACCAAGCCATTCTGGGATCCTTAGTAGAAGCGGGTTCAACACTCCGACCAATAAGACGACGACCGGTGGAATTTGTTCATCAGCTTCGTCAACGATGGAGGAGTTGCAAAATGCTATTCAAGGTGCAATTGCACATTGCAAAAATTCCATGCTTCAAAATCACAACGTTACTTAATAAGAATTTGGGTCAGTTTTTAAATTTAACGAATATTTAGTTTTGATTTTTTTCCCATGGTAATTACACAAGGAAAAAAAGATCAAAAGTATTGGTGTTTGCTAGTTACATTAATTAGCTATGGATCAAAGGTTTTTGTTTTATTTATTAGTGGGTTATTTGACTGATGAAGACGAGGAATTTAACCTTTTGTTGTTTCTCCCCCCTTTGGTTTTATTATGGTTTTAACCTAGCCGTTGTGTCTTCATCTAAGTTTTTAATGAGTTGCATGTGATGTTATTAATGGATCACTCATTTGGATTTTTCTTCTCCTGGTTTGTTCCATCGAAATTTGGACCTTCTTTGAATTTGTACTCCGTAGTTTGTCTTCTATACTCTCTCTCTGCCATTTATTATATGATGGAATCTGATCGATTTATTTAGAGTGCTTATATTTTTTACTATTCTTATGAGTATGTAATTTTATGATTTCTATTTTGGTTTTTAACTTTTTATGGACTTGGTCTAACGGTATTGTCTAAAGTTTATGCATATGGAGTAAGTTTTCATGACTTGAAATTAATTTTATTTTAAGTATGTATTAACACTCAAAAGTAATTTAAGTGTTTAGTCGAATTCAGTGACAACCGAACTATTTCAGAGCTAAATTTACTCTTAGCCTTCGACTACAAGAACTTCATCGGCTACTAAGACATTTTAGCCGAGTTGTTAGTTAGAGGTACGACTGCGACCCACTCAGATGCAGACGCCTCAACGATCAAGTCAAAAGAGTTTTCGGACCCCTAGAATCAGTAACGATCAACAACAGCTAAAAGAAATTGCCATTATCCGAGCAAGAGGAGTAGAAGGTGAGAAAATTGACACCACCTTCCCCATAGTCGACCATTGAACTTATTGAGTTACTTGATGATTGACATGGGAGGGGGGTGGATCAAGTGGTATATTTTTTTTCTTTTTTTTGTACTATAAATAAGATCATTCTTTGTATATACAAAAACACAACCAATCAATCAAACAACTCAATTTTATCTATCTTTATCCTTTACTTTATTTATTCTTTACTTTACTGTACTCAGTAACTCAGCTGCATTCATGTTTCTTACCTCTTAGTTTACTTATATCACCGTCCTAGCGCTTTCTGGAGTAGTTGAGGAACCCATTGATGGAAATTAGAGTTCCGTTTTCAGCCCAAATAGCTTAAGTTAAGGAATCAATTTGTCTCCCGATACGGTCAGCCGATAAAACGGCAGAGACATGTTCAGTGGGACCATATGTGAATTAATAACAAATTTTGATTCTCCATGCCATGATCATTTTTGGCGTATGCGCCTAAGGTCCGGTAAGAAAATGAACCCCGAGTCTAGTCCACATCCTAAACAAAATCCTCACAGAAGGAACAACGAACCAACATCCTCCTCGGGTATGACTACATCGGTTGATACCCCTCCACTTCCTTCATCAACCTAAGCTGTGGAAGAATCTAGCCAATTTGAAGGTCCAACCATAATGACCACGACAACAGATCGACTTGGGCATCCAAGATATTATGTACTAAGTTTCTAAATAGTTGACTGACATTGTGAAGCCGCTGGTACATAATGAGGTTTAGCAACCAATCGAATGCATCCAGGAGAATGTTCGGCTAGTTCTGCCTTCCCTTTGACGAGCGGTGCTGTTCAGCATGTGACCGTGACTCCCGGTGTTGTTCCACAGCCTCATGTACATCAGGTAGTGCCTACTCAGGTGCAGCTGGTAGCGCACCTAGGAACACAAGCCCAATCGTCTGGCAGCCAACACACTTCATGGTTGTCGCTGAACCTTGGGGGGCAAAATGTGCCACTTGACCAAGCGAGTCTGCAGTATGGGCAGATCAACATGGCTCAGAGACAAGTTCAGGTTCCAGGAGACTTTGGATTGTCACCCGTTATGCCGTACGTTTCTACGAATGGCCCTACGATGCAGGCGAACAATGTTGGCCTGCCGAATTGGCAGCCGATGGCCCATGGCTATGACTTAGCTCGGCTATCTGGTGATGATGTTTACAGTGGAATACCATTCCAGCTGTCATTGCTAGTATCCAATCCATACCTTCCATGAAGCGTAAATTTTCTAAGAACGGTCGACGTCCGAAGAAAGTAGCCATGGAATACTGTTCCACCTTATCCTCAGGCTCCGTTAGCCGTTCTAAGAGCTCAGGTTGCAGGCTTTGGTGTCCATACCCAACAACAGCAATGGGGAATTACCCCACCTATTGATAATGGCCAGCAGACCACCAACAACCTTCAAAATCTTATGTAACAAAGTGCCGAATGGAGGCCGCCAGTACAGAACTCCTACTAGCCGAATCCAGTCGAGAATCGGCAGGGGACATCACAACTCATAAACTCGGAAATTATTACTAATACCATGCGGAGGTACTTTGGCATCCAACTGAAACTTTTGGACATGCCTGTTTATAAGAAGCCTTACCCCGATTGGGTAGATCGGATAGCACCTTTGCCGAGAGGCTTCAAAATACCAGAGTTTGCCATCTTCTCTAGCGACGATGGCAAATCCACTATTGAGCACATCAGTAGATTCACTGCCCAATGCGGCAAGGCTGGCCAGAATGAGTATCACAAGTTGCAGCTATTCCCTCTCTCTCTAACGGAAACAACCTTCGCATAGTACTCCTCTTTGGCTCTTGATTCCGTATAGAGCGTGGATGCCATAGAGGGTTGCTTCCATGATAGGGTCTATTGGCCCCAACCTCAGGTTACCGTGACTGATCTAACGAATATCAAGCAGCATGTCGATGAATTGACTGCCGATTTTATTGAGAGATTCAGAAAGAAGGTTGGGAAATGCACCATACACTTTCCCGAGTCTGAGTGTGTCCACATGATAATCAACAACATGCACCCTCAGTTAAAGGAGAAGTTGGTGGGATAATCATGCTCAGACCTGAGCCAGTTAGCCGAAAAGGCTAGCCAAATAGAGCAGTACGTCCAGGAGAATGAGCGAAGAAGAGCCAGCCAAAATTGAGGCTCCCACTTGGTATCCATCATTGAAGCGGATGAGTTCGACTTGGAGTCGACCGACTACGCGACAGACGCAATGGTGGCCGAGATTGTTAGGGGTAAGGTTTACTCTTGCCCATCTTTGAAAGCCGTAAAAAGTAAGGAGTCGAGTTCATCCGATGATAGGGTCTGTTATTCGTTTGACATCACAAAGACAGATCAGATTTTTGATCATCTGCTCAAAGATTAGCAGATTCGACTACTTGATGGTCATAGGATTCCGCCTGCCGAGGAACTCAAAGATAAAAAGTACTGCAAGTGGCATAATTCATACAACCACTTTACTTCTAATTGTATGGTCTTCAGAAAGGTGATCCAAAAGGGCATCAAAGAGGGGATGTTCAAGCTAGCCAACAAGAGTGGCTTAAATGTTCATTTGATACCGACCCCTTTCCCGCGCTACCAATATCTATAGTATATTTTGCTAAGCCCGATGAGTCCACGGACACCAAAGAGAGACAACCGATGAAAAGGGTGTGGGTCCTAAAGAAATCTACAGAAGGGGAGAAGGCCACAAGGACCTCTGTGTTCAATCGGTTAGGCAGCCTACATGACATTCGCGATGACATGCAGCCAGCTAGGAGCAATTTTCATGGGCGCCCTAAATACTCAAGGGACGTTGAATGAGAACTTCAGGAACAAACCATGAGGTTAAGAAGGGTCCCTATCGGTGCCAGACATAGGCTTGGGGGGCAAGTACGGTTGCCAACCAACCGGCAACCGAGCATGCCTCGAATAGATGAAGAACCACTCCCTAAAACCAAATAGAGGGTGGTCGCGTTTAACGTAAATGAGGGTGTTTCGTCCTTACGTATCATGGCAAGAAACGAGGACCAGACAAGACCCCGGAGAATGATTAAACCAGCCGCCAACACAGAAGAGAGGAAGTGGTTTGTCAATCAGGCTCCCAAATAGAAAGAGGCACCACCGAGAGTCGCATCCAGGACTCAAAAAAGAATGATGCAATGTGCCAAGGCCTTGCGTAAGATGCAACAGACATTGCATCTAATTTCCAACACTAAGGCAGTCGAAAATCATGAGATTCCTGAGTTTGCTGTAGCTGAGGCTATCGAGCGGGTATTCGACTCAGTTGCTTCAGGGGCAATGTCACCTGAAGGAGAGACATCGGGTCAACCAGAGCTGGATGAATAGCCTACAGACAACCCGACAGAGCAACTCCGACAAGAAAATGTGGTCCCGGATAGACCTTTAACCGAGGCAATCCCACATATCGTGCAGAAAATTCAGTGAGAAAATCCCCAGTCGATCCTCATTTATCTCCAGAAAATAGAAGATATGAGCTTTTGGTCAGCCGAATTGGATGAATGAGGGAACTCCATCCTCGATTTATTTAGCCATGACCTGGTTGATGAGATGTGGGCAGATATTGAAATGGTCAGCTTAATCCCATGTGAGTTCTGGGCCAGCCGCTCCGCGCTGGATAGCCTAGAATGTGATGTTTGCGTAGAAGACACAGAATGGGCAGCAATAGCTGATACCCCAACTAGGGACACTTTGAGCACCGTATTTGGTGCACATACAGAAGATATGGTTAAACACCTCAAACCCCTTTTCGTTAAGGCTTACATTAACGACAAGATTATTAGTCGGGTGTTTGTCGATAATGGGGATGTGCTGAATGTGATGCCGATGCTTACCTTGAATGATCTTAACAAAAAAAGGAGAATCTCATCCCAACTAACATGAAAATGACTAGCTTTATGGGAGAAGCCTCTGAAGCATCAGAGGATTCTAGTAGCAGAAATCACTGTAGGTCCTAAGACGGTCATGTCTGCCTTCTTTGTAATAGATGGCAAGCCATCCTACACCATTCTGCTGGGCATGGACTGGATTCACACCAGCCGATACCTTCCTTCTACCATGCATCAAAAACTCATTTTTTGGGAAGGAGATAAGATATAAATCGTCACATCGGATGATAACCAGTTCCGACCAGGAGTTCAGAACGTAGAGGTTGTCCTCTTTTCACCCTATGTGGCTCATATAGCCGTCACAGAGCAGTATGAAGAAGGATCTTGGAAATCATGTAATCTTACTTCGCGAGGGTTTAAAATAAAACAATTAGCCGAACCACGACTTACCTTGGAGGATTTAAATGATTGAGGAAACCCAAATCATACGTGACCTGTGGCATCGACTGACCGCCCTAAGTTCTGAGGCAAGGATAGCTGAGACATAGCAGATGGGAACCACGACAATGAACCAACGCTTGCAGCCGATGAAGTTGAGTTGCCGATGGAACTTGAATCACCCATAAGAAGGGCTATACCTAATTTTGAGTCTCAGGATCCTTTGGAAGATATCAACTTGGGAACTGAAGAAATCCCTCGGCTAACATATATTAGTGGTTTACTGAAGGAAGAAGACAAACAAGGCATGACGACCCTTCTACTACAATATAAAGACTGCTTCGCATGGGATTATCATGAGATGCCTGGGTTGGCACGTATTTTGGTAGAATATAGATTGCCAATCAAAGAGGGTTTCAGACCCTAAAAACAGCCGCCCAGAAGGTATCACCCTCAGCTGATGCCTCAAATCAAAGCCGAGATCGAACGACTGCTGAAAGCCGGGTTTATCAGAATGGCTAAGTATGTGGAATGGTTGGCAAACGTCGTATCAGTGAAGAAGAAGAATGGCAAGGTTCGGGTATGTATTGATTACAGGAACCTAAATCTAGCCACTCCTAAAGATGAGTACGTCTTGCCGATAACCGACATGCTAGTCGACTCAACAACCGTTAATGGTGTATTGACCTTCATGGATGGATAATCTGACTATAATCAGGTATCGTTAGCCGATGACGACATTCACAAAATCGCCTTCAGATGTCTAGGAGCGTTGGACATTTACGAGTGGGTAGTTATGTCGTTTGGTCTAAAGAACGCTAGTGCCACTTATCTAAGGGCAATGAACACCATCTTCCATGACTTGATCGACAAGACTATGGAGGTTTACATCGATGATGTAGTAGTGAAGTCTAAAGACTTCAAGGATCATTTAGCCGATATTGAACAAATATTAAAAAGAATGAGGATTCATAATCTCAAAATGAATCCAGCCAAGTGCATGTTTGAAGTATCGGCTGGCAACTTCCTTGGCTTTTTGGTACACAAAAAAAGCATCGAGATCGATCGTAACAAAGCCAAGGCAGTAATGGGATCTGCACCACCCAAGACAGAGAAGGAGTTACACAGCTTATTGGGAAAGATCAATTTCTTAAGGAGGTTCATATCTAACTCGGCTGGCAAGATGAAGGCTTTCTCACATTTGCTTAGACTTAAAGAGTCAAAAGAGCTAGTATGGGGTCCGAAACAACAAAAGGCCTTGGATCAAATTAAAAAGGCCTTAGCTACTTCCCTCGTACTGGTGCCTCCCGTGCCAGAGAAGCCGTTGAAATTGTATATTTTGGCTGCAGAGTTATCTATAGGTTGTTTGATAGCACAAGATGTCGATGATGGAACTGAAAGAGCGGTTTATTATCTTAACCGAATGCTCAACGACGCTGAAACTAGATATACTCTTTTAGAGAAGCTTTGTCTATCTTTGTTCTATGCTTGCACAAAACTCGAATATTATCTAATGCCTTACGTTATATTCATTTTGTGCAAAGTTGATATTGTCCGGTACTTACTAAATAGACATGTCTTGCAAGGTCGATTAATGAAATGGGCCATCAAGCTTACAATTTGCTTAGTGGGTTCACATCATCCACGTTAAGTTATGTTCATAGAGGCATGAATGTTGAGGCTAACGACTTAACATAAGAAGCTTCAGGTTTTAGGAAATCTCTACTCACCCTAAAGCACGATGAATTACCAGCCGAAGTATTAGCTGTTGATCAAATCGACTCATGGAGGCAGTTACTAATTGACTATCTAAAAGATCCCTCAAATTGTAAGGACCTCAAGGTTAAAAGAAGAGTCTTGAAATACGTGCTCATTGACAATGACCTCTATAAAATGAGCGTGAATGGAGTACTACTCAAGTGCATTGCCAAAGAAGAGGCCTTGATAGTCATGGGAGAGGTCCATGAAGGAGTATGTGGATCACACATAGCGGGGCCCGTGATTAAGTGGCTGATCTACCGCCACAACTATTATTGGCCTACTATCACAACCAAATGCTTCCAATATGCAAAAGGATACGGAGAATGTCAGAAATATGGACCAATCCAGCGGGTACCAGCCGAGTTATTGCACCCAGTCGTAAAACATTGGCCTTTCAGAGGATGGGCTATGGACCTCATCGGCAAGATTCACTCACAATCGGCTAAAGGCCATAATTTTATTATCGTGGCTACTGATTACTTCACTAAATGGGTGGAGGCTCAATCGATGAAGTGGGTCCATCAGACAGATATCATTCAGTTTATCCAACACCAGATCATATACATATATGGTATTCCTGAGATGATTACCACCGATCAAGGGACGATGTTCACTGGTTCTAAGGTGGCAGACTTTGCTGAGAAGTTCGGTATCAAGATGATCACATCTTCGCCTTATTACGTACATGCGAACGGGCAAGTCGAGGCAGCCAACAAACTTATTGTGAACACAATTAGTAACAATGTGGAAGATAAACCAGGAATGTGTCATCTCACTCTGGATGAAGCCGTTTGGGCAATCAGGAATTCTAAATCTACAGCTACCGAGACGACACCTTATCGGCTACCTATGGCCAATATGCAATGTTGTCGTTGGAAGTTAATGTCAAATCCTTACGGGTGGCCAAGCATAACTCTCTAAGTTTAGAGGAGTATCAACAGGCCATGCCAATGGACTTAGACCAGCTAGATGAAGATAGCCTGATGGCCCTAGAGAAAATCGAAGCTGGTAAACATAAAATGGCTAAAGTATACAACAAACATGTTAAGCCTAAGAGGTTTGCCGAAGGAGACTTAGTTTGGAAAACCGTTTTGCCGACTGGGATGAAAGATCGTAAATTCGGCAAATGGTCACCAAATTGGGAAGGACCTTTCGTAGTA
Organism: Anisodus acutangulus; assembly: GCA_029783415.1. Taxonomy (NCBI): domain Eukaryota; kingdom Viridiplantae; phylum Streptophyta; class Magnoliopsida; order Solanales; family Solanaceae; genus Anisodus; species Anisodus acutangulus. The sequence continues at coordinate 10,971,465 of CM056502.1, forward strand.
AGCCAACGGATCGCCGGCAACGCATATAAACTAATAAACATGTATGATGAAGAAATGGACAGAAATGTAAACAACAAATATCTAAAAAAGTACCATCCTTCGATTTGTGGCATGCATGAATAAACGACAGCCACATACCGTCTGCATGGTCGCACAAAATAAACTAATTCCCTCCGACGGGAGATGTATGGCTAAATGACAGCCACAGACTGGCTGCCCGGTCACAAAATACAAAGAAATTCATTTCTTTCACACATATGTGTCGTAAGGTTAGTTCGCACTGCTTAGGCGAAGAAACACCGTCCCACTTGGTCAAAGATAATGGCTCATCAAATCTGCAGGATTTATTTAAAATTTGCTCAAGAATGTTGAGAGAAATGCCGAAGTTAAATGGTGGGATATGGATTTCCACATCCAAGTAAACCAAGCACAAAAATAGAGGTGCCGCACATACCCGAGCCTGTCGTTACAGCGAAAATCAAATTCCGACAGTGCGGTGGCATCAAAAGGACCCATGCGCCTCCATTATGATTCTGTGACCAACTTCACTCGGTCCAACCAACCCGAATAATGAGCGACCTTAGTCGGCCAGGTACGAAGGTTAGCCGAATAATAGCCGTCGGTGAACCAGTCATAAGTAGAAAGAAAGTCATCGTTTATCAGGCTGAGGTATTGAAACAAGAGAGAATCATCTTGTTCCGGTCCACCATACGAAGTTAGAACCAGTTGTTCATCAACAAAGGCCAAGGCAGGGGTCATGTCACTATCGCCTAGAATATTTTTTCCTGATCTTTGAGATGAAAAAGATGAAGCCATGGTTTCCGATTAAGAAAAGGGCCAAAGATTAGGTGAGAAACCTATGGGGGAGATACCTTTCCTTAAATAACCTTCAGAGGTGAGGCTGAGATTAATTTATTATTTTTAAAAGCACGACTGAATTTATTACCTTTCCTTAAATAACCTTCGTGGTAATGGAGACGCCTCGATTAAAGGGGGCACTCATTTCAAGAAGTGATCATCATTGCATGCACTGGAGACGAGACGATTGAAGTGACATGCGCAACTATCGGACTAAAACGACGGCTACTTTCGGATACATCAACTCAACAGTCACACTCGAGTTAATGTAGGAGGGCAATTGTTAACATTTAAAAGTAATTTAAGTGTTTAGTCGAATTCAGTGACAGCTGAACTATTCTAGAGCCGAATTTACTTCTAGCCCTTGACTACAAGAACTTCATCGGCTACTAAGGCATCTTAGCCGAGTTGTTAGTTAGAGGTACGACGGGACCCACTCAGATACAGACGCTTCAACGACTAAGTCAAAAGGGTTTTCGGACCCCTAGAAGCGGTAACAACCAACAACAACTAAAAGAAAGGGCCATTATCCGAGCAAGAGGAGTAGAGGGCGAGAAAATCGGCACCACCTCCCCCATAGTCGGCCATTGAACTTAGTGGGTTACTTGATGACTGACATAAGGGGGGGGGGGAGGGGGATCACGTTGTACAATTTTTTTTCCTTTTTTTGTACTATAATTTTTTTCTTTTTTTGTACTATAAATAGGATCATACCACCGTTCTAACACTTTCTGGAGTAGTTGGGGAACCCATTGCTGAAAATTAGAGTTTCTTTTTCAGCCCAAATCGCTTAAGTTAAGGAATCAATTTGTCTCCCGATACAATCAGCCGATAAAACGGCAGAGAACAAAATTCGGGGCGAAAACAGTATTATAGTACATATATTAATGGGGTTTGTAAGTATACGACTCTTCCGTGTGCCCCATGGGAAGATTGAGTATTATTTCAGACTTCTCTGGTTGGACATAAGGCCGGTGACATTTATTAGCGGGAGCAACTTTGAAGTTTCTATGGTTTGAATTTGAATTTTATTCAAACTACGAAACCGTAGAATTAAAATTATCATGTTTTCCATCTCTATACATATTTAAATATACAGAAGGGAGCTTTAGATATTTGTAGATTACAAGTTTAGATCGTAGCATCAATCAGTAATAATTGTGTTAGGGTTCCTATATTACATCCCTTAAAATGCGATCCTACTCAAACCTAAACACAAATAATTTTACACCAAATTGCTATACTACTTTTCTATACAAATGAACTATTGACATTTCATAATTGGATATTTGATGCTTCTTAATTAGCAAATAGCCTTTCCTTCCCCTTTTTTTCTTTTTTAATAAGTATTTATTATTTGAAATTTAGTAACTCGATTATTTTTAATTTTTTGGTTAAACTTATGTGCATTGATCATTAATTAATTCATGGCTCATTAAAAGGAAAATAGCGCCTTGTTAGAGGTTTTTGTATTCTCACCACTCAAATACAAAATCTTTTTGTTAAGAGCGATAGGATCCGAATCTTTTCACTACAATCGATATCTCATCTATTTTTTTCCTCAGGTCTTCTCGAGTTTAATCTAATGGTCTTTTCAACAACAACAACATATCCAGCGAAATCTCACAACGTGGGGTTTGGGGAGGGTAAAATATACGCATACCTTACATCTACCTTAGTAGGTAGAGCGAGTATTTTCGAGAGACCATCGGCTCAAAACAAAGCATAATCACAAGCAAAGCAAGAGGAATATCTTAGTATTTCATTTGTAGTCAACACCCACAAAACTAGCATTGTCACCTTCAAGTAAATGCTCTTATTTTCTCTTAATTCTGACTTTAGGTATCACATGAGTCATGCCTTAAATTTCTGCTATGGAATTTCTTTAAATTCAGTGCGGAATGTTACGCATATGGTTATCTAGTCAATGGTAAAGTTCATATGTTGACTAAAAAAGTCTTTAGTTCTAATATTTCGAATTGTAAATTTTGGAACTTGTGTATTTTCTCATCAAACAGTCAAAGTCTTGGATGCATGAACGTTACTTTGGGAGTTCTAATTTTATTGTAAAATTCCAAAAAGGGAAGAAGTATATATATTTAGCAATTTATTTGTCACAAAGGCTACTCACTATCTATAAAATAAAGTCAAGATAAACAAGTTTCAATTTTTCCAACTTTAATGAAAAAGATTGACAAGAAAAATTATTGGGAAAAGTTGAGATCTAGATTAATCTTTTCATGGGCCAGTTGAAGTAGTTCAAGTTATTATGATTAGAACTTGCAGGTCCTACAGTAGGCAATAAGCGAATTAATGGGGTTTACAAAACAGTTTTGATAAAGTTTGTGGGACATTAGAAAATTGGACATAGCACCAGTATCAATTATGAGCAGTGGATACTCTCGTTTAATTTCTGGTATACAAATAAAGCAGATTCAAATATGATGATAGATTTTATTTCATGTTATGTACTTTCCATTGTTACTGTAAACTTTGGTCCACCGTACCAGCTCTGCATCATTTTTGGCCCTTCGACCAGGCAGCATCACATGACTGTGTAGAGTAGGGTACCTTGTTTGGATAAGGAAGTATTAATACAATTTGAATTACATCTAAATAAATCAACTTGCGTGACATAGATTAGACATTTCGCTAGCAGGTTCGAGCACATCCACTAGTTCAATTTCAAACTATAACATATAAATGAACGATATATAGTTATATAATTTTATACTAAGCCTGCATCACTTGTTATTAAAGAGTAGCTACAGAAGCGATAATATCTGTGGGATGATGCACCATGTTAAGAAGAATTTGAGATGATGTTGCATGGAAAAGATTGTTTTATAGTAATATGATGCATCATCTTGAGAAGGATTTAACTTATAGACGTTGATAGTTTGAACTATAGCTAGTAAATCTTAACCTGCGATAGTGTGCATGTCAGTTTTTCACCAAGTTATCAATAGCATTTGTTTATCGTAAATTTACGAGTTACAAACAGCGGATAGTTCTAACTCTTTTGGAAAATACATCATGTAAGATTGATACGGGGAGATCTGAAAGTGTTCCACGCATGGATTGAATGAAAGATTTATAAAACTAGATACAAATAAGAAGTATCTAAAGATTTTGGACAGCATCGATTTCTTTAGTTTGTAATGAGAAGAGAAGTCCCAATGCAAATACTAGGCTGATTAACCTATTAAAATTCCATTACAAGAAGAAATGCATTTGGCAACAATATTTTTTGTTGACATATGTTGGATATTGTTGTTAAAGTACTTTTCGCAACAATAAAAATTGTTACATGCCGTTGCAATTAATAACCTCTAATTCGAAAAGTTTTCGCAACAATATATTTAAACTTTTGTTGTCATTTACGTTTTTAGCAATCATATATTAAATTTTTATTGTCATTTTTCTTTTAGCAACAATATATTTATTATTGCTAAAATTTTGTTGTCAATGTTATACTTTCTTGTAGTGTTCCTAGGTATGCAAATTGGTATACATAATTACTAAGATTAAAACATGTTATCAATCCTATGATACAACAATTTTTTTCCCACATGCAGTATGATTGGGTAGCTTGAAATAAAGGAAGAAATTAATTGGAGTTACTTTGGGAGGTGACACACACTCGTCTTTTAAAGATATTTTGGTCCCGTAGCTATCATAGTTTACCTAAAATGATAGAGTACGGCAAGTAGAGTATATATATATATATTAATTTTTGTCCACCAGCAAAGTTACATGGGATAAAGAGGTTCAAGTGACTTGTCTCCGTTTATTCTAAAGATAGGATAAAAATAGAATTTTGTATATATGAAAATTTGATGTATCCCTTTTAGATAAGATTTTTTTACCGTAGTTGATAGTGAATATATTTCATATATATTCTGTAATTAATATTTAGTGTAATTAAGGTAAAATAAATATTCTAATTCTATTAGGACCACAATTATAATTAAGGTAAAATAGAGATCCTAATTCTATTAGAACTACAATTGTATACTCTATATATATGACATTAATAAGAGAACTCCATCAAGGAGATTTACACTATTTTACATGGTATCAGAGCCAAGCCCATTTCAATTCTTTGTTCACCGATGTTGGGCCCCCAAATTATATTATCCACGGTCCAGTTAATAAGGTCTAGGCGTGCGGGGAGGGTTAAGAGTCCCACATCGGATATGGAATGGGAACATAAACTCTTTATATAGACTTGGACAATCCTCACCCTACAAGCTAGCTTTTGGGGTTGAGTTCGGCCCAAGATCTATTTCTTTACATGGTATCAAGAGCCAAAAATCCCCAAATCCCACTTCGGCCCCCAAATCCCTATAGACGGTATCTTTCAATATGCTTCGGTGCAGACAAACTTCTGTGCTCCTCTACTCTATCTCTATTTCTAGAAAATCTGTAGCAGGTTACCTAATCAAGCTAGGTGATTCTTTGGTTATTTAAGAATTGAAAGTAAAAAAAAGCAGATAACTGTGTCTAGGAGTTCTGCAGAATCAGAGTACAGAAGCATAACAACAACTCTCTCAGAAGTTATTTGATTGCTTGGTTTATTGAAAGAATTGAGAACTAAATTAAACAGTCATGTAAGTATCTCCGGTGACAGTAAAGCAGCTATATAGATTGATGTCAATCATGTGTATCATGAAAGGACTAAGCATATAGAAATCAATTGCCATTTTATAAGGGAGAAAATTATGCAAGGCATGATAACTATAAAGTATATATCTACACATGAATAACCAGCTGATGTCCTTACAAAAGGACTAACAAAAATGTAGCATGTCTATCTATGTTCCAAGCTAGGTATGTTGGACGTTTTCTCAATACCCCATACCTAGCTTGAGGGGAAGGGTAGAAGTAATCAACTTCAGTGAATAAGCAGAGGGGTAATACAGTCTTTTCCTCTGTTCCTAAATGTAGTTAGTTAGTTATTAATCTACATCTAGCGGCTAGTTTTTAAGCTAGGATTTTTTTGAGCTAATCATGATAATTAGTGAGAGTATATAACATACATTTACATGTATTGAAATCAGTTGAATGAATATGATATGAAAATATTCTCTACAATTCTATCTTTTTCATCTTCTTCCTCTCATGACCACCCATTCTAAGATTCTTAAATTGCTTTATCGATTCTTCAATTAATCACAAAAAACAGAGATTTGGGCTTAGATGAAGCCAGATAATTGAGATGAAGAACACCGCGGGAGAGATGAAGGTAATACAACTACGCGTTGGCAGCAACTAATGCCAGATATGATAATAGCTACCAGGTTCTTAGATACGTATGTATACCCACAAATTAAAAGTTAGGAGATTAACTGACTAAAATGCCCTCAATTAGAAATTTAATTGACTAAAAACTGACACTCATGCTTCTATAAGGTGTAAAAAGTTGACCACAAGGTGAGGGGATATTACGATGAGAGATCTAATAAGTTGTCTAGCTAATTATTAGACTCGAGTCATTTTTGCCAGTATGGCTGCAAAGTGGATTGGGCTTATATATATATATATATATATATATATATATATATATATATATATATATGGGAAAAGGGTATTACATGGAATAATTAGTACTCTCTGTCTCAATTTATTTTTCATTATATGACTTGACACGAAGTTTAAAAAATAAATAAATACTTTTGAATTTGTGATCCAAAACATGTCTTAAATTTTGTGTTATTACTTGTTATAATCATTCAATAAATATAAATTGTTTCTAAATATAGAAATGTAACATTCTTTTTAAAACAGATTAAAAAGAAATAGTCCACATAAATGAGGAGAGAGGGAGCAGCTGATGTTTACCTTGTGATGACACCTAACTACACTCTAATAAATTAAGAAGACTAAACGGTCGCTATAAATATATTCGGTTAAAGAGTCCTAAATTGAACTTCAGATGAAGCTTACGCTCGGTTGTAACTTATTAATGCAATTAATTAAAACACTAATAGTAACACTTTTTGATCTATAAGATAAGAGGTTGTTTCTATACCTTTAATGAAATGACAAATATAATGATGACAATAATCTACTGAATAAGAGCGGATTCTTCGCTGAATAAAAACCTAGGATAATGACTTCTTCTATTATCATAGTAAATGTGTATCGCGTTTCGTATAATATCTTCAATTTATCTTTCACTGATCGTGAGTTCTCTTACAACTTCTAATATCTTCCGATCACAAGCAGTAGTTAGAGTATTTTTCCGAATTAACCTGAAGGCACAATTTAACTTACTCACAAAGATCGGGTCCAAGCTTCGTTATTCCTAACTTTTACTTTTAATTAAATCCTCATAATTAATTTCTTAGTTGCTCAGAATTGACATTGTTCAACCAAAAAACTAACCTTGCAATCTTTCCAAGTATAGCAAGATATGACGATACTACTAATTAAGAGTTCTTCAATCAATCACAACAAAAATATAGTTGAACAAGTGAAATGTAGAAAATATATATAAACATTTGATTGTAAACTCTTTAGAAAGTAATTAAGAATTCATAAATTTTAAATTTTGAATTCATCTTTGGTATAACTACATAGAGCAAATCTCAATAGTAGCATGGAGATTCCATAGGTTGAAGTTTCAACGGGGACACATTAGAGGCAAATCCCAGGATTAAGTGAATTTTGAATGGAGCCAAAGTTAGTCCCAGCTTTCATGCATGGAAAATGACTAATCTCCAACTTCATTAGAGGGCATATATACACACTACACTCCTCATCTCAATTCATTAGAACACGAGTATGTAAATAGAGAGGTGTTGGTGAATATTGTTGGAAATTAGCCTTTGGCGGGAGTTGCGACCGACCAACTTTAACGGCTTAAACACTAGTGTTACGTATGTTGGAGAATCCGGTTCTTCACACATGCATGATGTACTAAGTACGTAGATAACCGTAGGGCCAAGAATCGTCAAATTTCATTGAGAAATGAAAGAGATATTGGTTCACGAAGTGAGGTGTTTGAAGCATGGAAAGTGTGGTGTTGTGTTCAATTCTCCCTCATCGGTAGAGGAAGAAAGAATTGTTGTGTATATAAGACTGAAATTGGTTTGGGGTTTGGGACCCCAGGGTATCCATGTGTTTAAAGGAGGAGGACCTAGATGTGCTTGGTTCGAGGAAAGACACACCTTGCAGCGCATGTGCTTGTCCGATTAGGGTTCACGGAGACATACTGATATTATCTTTTTGGGCCAAAGAACTTTTCGGAAAGTACAGTTTGATTTGATTCCCGAAGCTTCAGATGTCTGATTTGGACCAGAATTCTTCCGGATATGCAGTTCGGTCCACCTGACGTTTCAAGATATGCTGATTTGGTCCCTGAAGTTTCAGAAATTGAATTTTGTGACGAGGAGCGAAGCGTCCGGCCTCAATTCAGCCATTTATTTTGGCTGACTTACTCCTCCATAATGGTCATTATTTGGCCAATAATGGATGTTATGGGCCTTGATCAAAGCAGTCCACATCACCTATATAAACACCCCTTACACCATTGTTGAGGAACACATATACGAAAATATACAACACGAAAATCATTTCTTCCTATAACTTCAAACATCATTTCTTATTCAATATTCTTCACGGTAGCTCTTGATTTTCCTTTGCTTAATTGTTCCATTGCTTTGTTTTATCTTGAGAGGCAATTGTGGACGTATAAAGGATACATACGGGGCAATAATTGTCTTAAGAATGAGTGCCACACTCGACTCGACAAAAAAATCAAATCAGTTTCGGTCTTTGTTCAACAAATATTGTAATTTCAGTTTTATTGTTATATTGTAATTTTCAGTTTCTAGTTGAATTGTAATTTCAATTCTTACTTTGCTTGATTACTTGTAATTTCCGTTTCTTGCAATCCTTGTAAACCCAAACAACTTAAGACAATACTTTTTGCTTACGGTAGCGCAATAACATGGTGAAAATATGACCGATATTCTTTGCTCTCTCTGTTGCCTCTCGAGCACGCGTTGTTGCCTTCCCCCCTTTGCCCTTCTTGGCCAAAGCGATAACCCGCCGCCTTGCTGCTGCTGCTCTTTGCTCTGTTCAAAGCGATAACACTGCTTCCCGACCTTGTTGGAGCTCCCCCTTCTTCACACCACCATGATCGCCTGAAAAGTTCATGGGATCGAATTTAAAAGATGGCGGCAAAGATCTTCTGTTCTTATTATGGGCATGGCCGGGTTCCGCTACGGAAGATCCTCCACAAATTTGGAGATGAAATGGACTCTTCGCTTTGCTGAAAGCGGGTGAGGGGGCCTTGGTATCCGTATAGTTAACGACATGAAGATGGTTAAGTGATGCGTGGAATCATAAGCGATTTCATGTGCAAGAACTATATACTGAACGGCTTAGCAGGAACCCCTCTACACGGTATATTCTACCATTGGCACCGAAAAGCGTAGGAAAAGCGCAAAGAAGTACAATGCACAAGAGTGGGTACTAAGAAGTTCATCGTTGGAAAATTTCTAAAATTCCAAATGGTGGACAGAAAGGCGGTGATGTCCCGAAGTCCAGAGAAATTCTAAATGATTTTACATCACCTGGATTTGGAAGGACTGAAGCCAAGCGGCGATTTTGGTTGCATCGGCTGATTGAAAAGTTACCTCCTTGGAATGAGTTTATGAGGTTACTTGAAACTCAAGACAAAGGAGATGACCTTTGAAGAGCTTGTTATCAAGCTGCAAATCCAGGAAGATAATAAGAAGACCTTGCCAAAGGGTAGACAACATCTTTGAGGCAAAGGCAAATCTGGTGAGGCCAAAGGGAAAACAAGCAACAAGCGGAAGTTCCACAAAGGCGGCAAAACCCCTTGTGGAGGCGTTCGGAGGTAGCGTAATCATCTTTGGCTAGGGAAACCTGGTCATAGGATCAGGAATGCCGCCAAGCTTAAGGCGAGCAACAGCGAGCCAAGTCGAAGGCAAGGCTCAAGCTAACGTCGTCAAGGACACACTCCTGGATGACATGATTGAGATCTCTGTAGTGGTGCTAGAAGCCAACTCGGTTGAGAATCAGTCGATGGTGGGTGGACACAGTGCAACAAGACACATCTGTTCCAACAAAGATGCCTTCTCACGTACACTCCGGTTTCCGACAAGAAGCTGTTCATTAGCAACAACGCTTCCTCGGACGTGCTAGGGGTTGAAGGTGGTCACGAAGATGACTTGAGGCAAAGAAACTCACTCACGAAGGAGAGTGATGCCCGTCCCGAGAGATTAGAAGAAATCTAGTTTACGGACCTTTGTTATTGGTTAATGCTTGGTTTTAGGCTAGTGTTTGAATCAAATAAATTTGTACTCACTAAAAATGGCACATTTGTGGGGAGGGCTTCATCTGTGAAGGCCTCTTCCAAAGTGAATGCCATGTCATGTGCGTCGAAAATAAAGTTGAACCTTCTTCTTATTTGCTTGAGTCTTCTAATTTATGGCATCATAGATTAGGACACGTTAACTACAAAGTCTATTCAAAGGCTAGTAAAGATGGAGTTGTTGCCGTCTATCGGCGTAAACCCTCAACATAAGTGTGAGGTGTGCGTAGAGGCAAAACTTACTAAGCTTCCTTTTAGATCCGTCAGAAGGAATACACTTCTCTAGAACTTATTCACACAGATATATGTGATTTGAAGTTTGCACAAACTAGAGGGGAACAAGTACTTTGTGACATTTATAGATGATAGCACAAGGTATTGTTACCTTTACTTGTTGAAGAGTAAGGATGAAGCCTTTGAAGCGTTTTGACGTTACAAAGCGGATTGAGAATTAACTAGCCTCACGGATTAAATCCATTACGTAGCGATAGAGAGGAGAATATGTAGCGCCTTTTGAGGAATCGTGCCCAGAAGGCATTATTCATCAAGCGACGGCTCAATACTCACCTCGATCAAATGGTGTGGCGGAGCGTAAGAACCGCACATTAAAAGAAATGATGAATGCCTTGCTTATCAATTCCGGTCTTCCCCAAAACATATGGGGAAAGCGTCGCCACATTATCACGATTCTTAACGAGTCCCACATAAGGGTAAGGACAAAACTCCATATGAATGATGGAAGGGAAAGAAACCCACCTACAAATACTTTAAGGTGTGGGGTTGTTTGGCAAGAGTTAGTACCCGAGCCAAAGTAGATTCAAGATTGGGCCTAAGGCTGTAGATTGCATATTCATCGGATATGCAATATGATAGTGCTTATCGGCTTAGTGAATAAGTCGGATATTCAGGATATCCACCAGGGTACAATAATGGAATCAAGGAATGCACTATTCTTTGAAAGTACCTTTCCTAGAAAGGAGAAAGACATAACCTCTACTTAAGCGAAGTTATGCACAAAGCTCTCAAGAGCAGGTCCATATTGCCCGGTTTGAATGATTCAGATCTAGGGGATCTGGTGGTGAACATCCAGGAATCTAGTGTTCCAGATTCTCGAACTTGGAGACTCCAGGAGATGGATCTAAGAAGCAAATAAAGGGCGGGAAGGATAAATCCTTCGGTCACGACTTTGTAGCTTATATGGTTAATGATGAACCAAGGACAATTGCTAAAGCGCGTTGTCAGCACGGAAGCACCCTTTCTGGAAAGAAGCTATTGAGAGTGAAATAAGCTCCATTACCAGATAACCCGTACTTGGGAGTTGGTTGATCTTCCTCAGGGAAATAAACCGTTGGGGTGTAAGTGGATACTCAAGCGGAAATACAAAGCGAGATGGGTTTATAGACAAGTACAAAGCCAGGTTGGTAGTCAAGAGCTATCGGCAAAGCGAAGGCTTTGACTACTTTGACTTACTCTCCGGTATCTGGATGACATCCATACGGTGCATTCTGCGATCGCGACTGCGTGACCTTGAGATACACGGATGGATGTTAAGGCGACCTTCCTAAATGCAGCGATTTGGAAGAAGAAATCTATATGGACCAACCCGAGAAGTGCACGTGGTTCAAGGGCAAGAGAAGAAAGTCCGTTGACTTATCAAATCTCTGTGCAGTGAAACAAGCTCGAAACAATGGCACAAAAATTTGATAGTACTCTGCTATCGAAAGGGTTCGCCGTTAATGAGTGTGATAAATGTGTTTACAGAAAGGTAACTTCGACTCATTTGTTATGATATGCACGTATGTAGGCGACATGTTAATCACAGGAAGCGGTCCTAGGAGTAATCTAGAGACTAAGAACATGTTGAAATAATGCTTCGACATGAAGAATATGGGTATCGCGGATGTCATCTTAGGGATTAAAATCTCTCTAAGGCGTCGGCGTTTGGTCTTATCTCAGTCTCGCTACATCAGGATGTTTTGAAAGCTTGAGATGTTAGGCAGTTCACCGATAATGTCACCAATGGATACAAATCAAAGCTTGATAAAAATCTTGGTACTTTTTGTATACGGGAAGCGATATGCCTGGTGATCGGTAGTTTGATGTATATAACAAAGCGCACCCGACACGATATTGCTTACGCGATCAATAAGTTGGCTAGGTTCACCGTAATCCAAGTGATAATCAGGAAGGCGTTGAATCGGTATTGCAATACCTGAAATACGTTAAATTACGGTACACTATTCGGATATCGGTGTACTAGAAGGGTACATTGATCTGGCTGGATATGTCGATATAGAACACCAAGTCTACCGTGGGTATATATTTATTATTGGTGGTGGGAGTGTGTCTTGCAAATCCTCTAAGCAAACTTGCATCGCCCGATCCACAATGGAATCGGGTTTATCGACTTTAGACAAAGCGGGGAGAAAGAAGGTAGTGGCTTAAGCGACTTAGAGGATGTTCCGTGTTGGAACAAAGTCGTACCTTCGTGTAATGATCCCTTTGCGGCGATCCGATCGGCTCTAGGAAGGGGCACGGAATGCAATGTACAAGCGGCAAGTCTCGTCATATTCGACGTAGGCATAAGGCGTTGAGGCAACTGATCACCACGGGTATAATATCCATTGATTACATTAAGTCAAATGATAATATAGCGGAACCGTTGACAAAGGAGCTTACCGAAAGATCAGGATGGCTTTGTCTGAGGATGGGCTTAAAACCCAAAATATAAGGACCAATACAGGTGGTAACCCAACCTTCTGGCGGAGATCCGGTAATTTGGTTCAATGGGAAAGCGAAGTTGTAAGGTTCGATTGACCGCTTTAGTGGAAGTATGAGCACTTCGGATAGTGATTTACGAAAAGAAACACCAAATCCAAAGCCGTTCGCGATATCGTTAAGTGCTATCTCGCGGTATGGGTAAATGTTAAGTTTTCAAGAAACCTGTAATGATCTCTTGAGTTGAGAGTTGGGTTCTTGGGAAACTTTTAATGGTTCCTAACACTTGTGAAGTGGGGTATAGCGAGGATACCTTGTAGGAGACCACCTGTTTAAGTGCGGCGAGGTAAGCCTCAAAATGAAGCATAGAATCCAAGGCGTTGTCCATGGCCAAAAGCAGGATAAAACATTCTGAAAGAAGAGTAGGGAATTTGTTGTGTTAGTACCATTGACTTGGCTTACACTAAACAACGGCGGTTCAAGACATCACATTCACGCCATTGAAAGTAAGTAAGTGGTATTCAACTATGGAAGGTTCAAAGTGATGCTACCTCTCGCTTATGCAACATCGGTCCATTGAAATATTCTTGGAAATGAAAAAGACACCATGTGAGTCGCCAAAATCTCTTTCAAGGGGATTGTTGGAAATTAGCCTTTGGCGGGAGTTGCGACGACCAACTTTGGCTTAAACACTGGTGTTACGTATGTTGGAGAATCAGGTTCTTTACGCATGAATGATGTACTAAGTCATTAGATAACCGTAGGGCCAAGAATCGTCAAATTTCATTGAGAAATGAAAGAGATATTGGTTCACGAAGTGAGGTGTTTGAAGCATGGAAAGTGTGGTGTTGTGTTCAATTCTCCCTCATCGGTAGAGGAAGAAAGAATTGTTGTGTATATAAGACTCGAAATTGATTTGGGGTTTGGGACCCCAAGGGGTATCCCATGTGTTTAAAGGAGGGAGGACCTAGATGTGCTTCGGTTTGAGGAAAGACCACACGCGCGCCGCCGCCGCCCGCCTGTCCGGTCCGGTTCTGGGTTCCGGGTTCACGGGTTCACGGGTTCACGGGTTCACGGGTCGTGGGCTGTGGGCTATGGGCTATGGGCCTTTTAATATTATCTTTTTGGGCAAGAGAACTTTTTCAGAAGTACAGTTTGATTCCAGAAGCTTCAGATGTACAGTTTGAACCAGAATTCTTTCAGATGTATAGTTCGTTCCCTGAAATTTCAAGATGTACAGTTTGGTCCCTGAAGTTTCAAGATGTACAGTTTGGTCCCTGAAGTTTCCAGAAATTCAGAATTTATTGACAGGCAGGGAACGAAAGCGTCCAGCCTCAATTCAGCCATTTATTTTGGTTTGAATTACTCCTCCTATAATGGCCAAATCAGTTGGTCTTTCACCACTTTAATTTGGTGGCTTTACTACCTCCATAATGGTCATTATTTGGCCAATAATGGCTGTTATGGAGAAGCGATCACTCAGTCCCTTCATCACTGTATAAACACCCTTACACCATTGTTGAGGAACACTTGATATACACGAAAATATACAACCAGAAAATCATTTCTTCCTATAACTTCCAAGCATCATTTCTTATTCAATATTCTTCGGTAGCTCTTGAGTTTCCTTTGCTCAATTGTTCCATTGCTTTGTTTTAGCTTGGGAGGCAATTGTCAAGGGCGTATAAAGGATACATGCAGACAATATTGTCTTAAGGACAGAGTGCCACACTCGACTCAACAAAAAATCAAAGCAGTTTCCGGTCTTCTTGTACAACAAATATTGTAATTTCAGTTTTATTGTTATATTGTAATTTTCAGTTTCTAGTTGAATTGTAATTTCAATTCTTACTTTAGCAGTTACTTGTAATTTCCGTTTCTTGCAATCCTTGTAAACCCAACAAATATATCATAAATTATTATAATATTAAAAATTATAATAAAATAACAATAAATAAATATTCAGGTTGAGGCGCAAATATCTTGTTCTCTTTAAGGAGATTCAAGCCCACTGCGGCACTATCTTCACTGGTCCAGCAGTAACACTCTTGACTTGTCCCTCCTGAATACAACAGCCCGACAACGTCGTGTGACTTAAACAACTTCAAACTAGTTGAAGAGTCCAAAACTTCACAAAAAACACCTTCATTCAACATAAAATTACTCTCTTTTGTAGTAAATAAGTTGGAGACTTGGAATGATTTTTCTTTCTCTCAACTCTTTCTTTTTACTACACAACCTTAAAAGTCAAAACACAACACTATTTGTCATCCACCTTTTCTCTATTTCTCATCCATCCAACAAAGCATCCTTTATATAATTGTAGAATTTTTTTCACATAGTAAATATCAAGATAATGGATGATAATTTGAGGTGTTAGCGAGGTAATTAGTAGGAAAAAATATGGAGAACATGCTATAGTGATTACAAGAGTTACAAAGAATAATGGTACCACTTTCTCCACTTTATGATCACTAACATGCATGCACTTTAATATAATATTTTATAATATTGAAATGCTCACAACTCCTACAATCCCTCACTCATTTTAATATTATATATAAGAGAGTCCACCAATTTAGTTGAAGGGATATTATTATGCATGATGAAGGTGTGCTCTGCATTGAACCTCCACTTAATAAAACATCGATCTCTATTCCAGAGCCAGTAGTGTGCTCCGTATTGAACTATGACTGCTTAAGAGAAATAAAGTATCACTGCTTACACATAATAATCAAGGTGTTGACATAAACTTTAATAGCCAGCACATCACGACCTTGTGCTATCCTGATTTTCATGAGTATTTTTTAGAACAAGCTCTATTCTCATAGGAAGCCTACTTCCACACTCACATAGGTGAAATTCTATCAAGGCCGTTCCTGTAACTTTAGCACCCACTCATACGAACTACAAATTTTCATTAAGAGTTCATAGACTCAACCTTCACAAATCATTATAGAAAAATGCACTCACACCATAGGGAAGTAATAAATAGTTTAACAGTGCATTCCCCAACAAGTCATCATATGATTCGTTTTTTCATTTTTTTCCATTGAACTTGGTTATAGAATCTCTAGTCTCCGGGTTGGATTTCCTCATATATGACTCAGTAATTTTATCGGCTTCGATTCAATCTCCCTTGATGTGTTCCAGACCCTTTCTCTTGCTAAGGCCTTAGTAAATGAATCTACAAGATTATCACAAGATTTTACACAATTATATTTATGATATACCACTTCTCACTAATGATCTCACAATATTATATTTTCTCTTCATGTGTCTGGATTCACCGTTGTAATAGCGATTTTGTACTCTACCAATAGTAATGGTGCTTCCACAACAAATCAAAATTAGAGAAATTGATTTTTCAAAATAAAGTATTTGAAATAATAAATCTCTAAATCAATACACTTTTTCACTAGCTGAAGTTATGGTAATAACTCAGCCTCTACGGTAGAGTTAGCAATAATAATAATAATAAATTTTATCTCCAATAAATAGCACCAACTTTTCTCATAAAAGTCTTTGAGTACAACATGATATTATTTTTTAATAAAATAAGTCATAAATTATTTTATACCAACTAAATATATCTGACTTGCGTGTACCTGCTAATTACTTCTACTGCATACACAATATCATGTCAAAGTGTAATCAGTCACATCTCATATTTTTTTTTATTATGCTAACATACTCCTTTTCTTTTACCACATCAGATTTTTCTACACTTGAATCAAAAGGAGTTGCAAAGTGAGTACAATCAATAAATTTGTATTTCACCAAATTTTCAACAAATTGTGACTGATCAAGAAAAATTCCATCACATACTGTTTATTCCAAGAATGAAATTTATCTCACCTAAATATTTCATGTCAAAATGACTAATCAACATGATATTTTATAGCTTGTTTAATAACACCCATGCAAGTGCCAAATATCACCAAAATCATATGAAAACAATAAATGGTGAGTGGCTCCAAGACTTACATATGCAATTGTAACACTTTTTTTTTCGTTTTATAGCATTTAAAAGGATGCAGAAATAAGAATTTTCATGATTGAATATTTTTCTCATTTCATCAACCTCCAGTATTTTGAGAATT
This sequence comes from Anisodus acutangulus, assembly GCA_029783415.1. NCBI lineage: Eukaryota > Viridiplantae > Streptophyta > Magnoliopsida > Solanales > Solanaceae > Anisodus > Anisodus acutangulus. Next base: position 10,988,493 of record CM056502.1, read on the forward strand.
TAGTCACAATTTATACTCATGAAAATGTATTACAAATTAACGAAGAAATATTAGGTAAAAATAATTTTTCCTTTTCATCTCTTGAGCGGAAAAGTCAAAAACTACTTTACCTTTTGCATCTCTTAAAATGAGAGCTATTAAAACACAGATGTATGATGAAATCTTCCACCTTGATATTTGCAAATTTCTCAGCTGCAATCAAAATGAATCTCTTTAAAATTGTTGGTAAATATACCACAAATTATTACAGTTAAAAACTACAATAAAGTAATAATAAATAAATAAATATTTAGGTTTCTTTAAGGAGAGTCAAGCCCATTGTAACATTATCTTCCCCGGTCCAGCAATAACACTCTTGACTTGTCCATTCCAGAATACAACAGTCCGACAACGTCGTGTGACTCAAACAATTCCGGACTAGTTGAAGAGTTCAAAGCTCCACCAATAAACACTTTCCTTCAACATAAAATTACTCTCTTTTGTAGTAAATAAATTGGAGACCTAGAATGATTTTTCTTTCTCTCAAAACTCTCTTTTTACTACACAACCTCAAAACACAACACTATTTGTCATCCACCCAACAAAGCATCCTTTATATAGTTGTAGGATTTCTTCACATAGTAAATATCAAGATAATAGATGATAATTTGATGTATTAGTGGGGTAATTAGTAGGAGATAATATGGAGAACATGCTATAGTGGTTACAAGAGTTACAAAGAATAATGACATCACTTTCTCCACTTTATGGCCACTAACATGCATGCACTTTAATATAATAATTTATAATATTAAAATGATCACAACTCCTACAAGAGGTGCTGAAAATTTGAATATTGTGTTGCATGCCTTATACTATAATTCATACGATCAGAAAGTTTTTATACTTCGAGTATCGGATACTATAAAAAAAATCTATTTTTTTCGCTAAAAATAGAAGTGGTTATTTCCCACTAAATATTAGTAAAAAAATTAATTAGTAATATTTTCACACGAAAAAAATTAAGAAGTCCAGCGTTTCAATGGAAACATGTTTTCGCCATGCAGGTTCCCAGTGAGCTGATTCGATAGGAATGAGGTGAAAAAATTATATTTTATAGGATAAATTTCTCACTGAATATCAGTGGAAAAAATCTTTATTTCTAATAGTGGGAGGTATATGTAACATCCCGTACTTTCGGGCCATGATTTGAATCGCTAGACGTATGTAAATAGACCCGAGCGTTGGAGGATGTTTGGTCATATTCACGTATGCAAATAAAGAAGCTTAGTATATAAAAGGATACAGTCCTGAAATAATTTAGGATTTAACAAGTGTGACCGTAATGATTTGAAATAATATTTTGTATGTCCCAAAAGAGGTTATGGACTAGTGTTATATCGCATGATCATAATAATGAGTATATAAAGTGTATTAATTAAGATTATTGGATAAATTACATGGACAAAATCCACATGTGCCATTGATATGTGGCAACAAATGGGCTACATTGATAATACATATGAAATGATGTGGCATCATGGGATAAATGCACTAATGACTAAGCATTATTAAGTGTTTGGTGGCACCATTAGAGGGATGTGTCTACTAAAAGGTGGGGTCCATTGGTGATGACAAATATTGGAGATAACATTTTATGTAAACAAAATTGATGCCAAAGTCACTGCCCAAGACATCACTGCTGCACATCAAATTGATGATATTATCTATAGTCCCTTTGCCAAGTGAACTGGGAGTTACTTCAATTATTTCCACACCAATACAGTTACCAACAAATTCCAAAGATGATATACAATCAGCAACACCCACCAACAATTAAATATCCAACGTTTTAAACCAACAACTTCCTGCGCACAATATCTCTATCTCGTCAACTGCTGCAATGCCTTCGACTGGTGACCCCGAAGGTATTAACCTGTGCATTGATTTTAGTAATTACGATTGCATCCCAACGACAATGTCAAATTCTCCTGCTAATACACACCATATGATCACAAGAACTTAATCAAGGTATGTTAAGACAAATTATTCTTTCTTTTGGCATGTTCTAATTACGAAACGTAAACGTAACATTGTTCCATAAATTATTTTACTCTTTGTAGTTAAGAATATTTATGTTATTTATTTCTGTTGTCAAAACATGTCTAAATATGTCCCTAAATCCTTATTGAGGTATATGGGAAAGATGTTAGTATTCATAATGTTAATCGAAGTAAAACGATATTACATCACTCCGACAAACTTAGTGTCATATTATCATATCATTCATGCATTACATTCATGTACATACCTTGACCTCAAAGGAGTTATATACTCGACTCTATGTATGCATCTTATATATGTATGGGATATGGAAAAAGGGATATGGCGTTATATACGCACACCACTTGCATCTGGTACAAATATACACGATGATTATTATGCCCACAGAGGCCGATATGATATGATGGGATGCCCACAGAGGCTTGATGGCGTTATATACGCATATGTGCATGACCGCATTGTGCATGGCATTTATGCATAGTATGGCCCTCAGAGACATTATGCACAGACATGGTACTTAGGCGTAATTATGGCCCTCAAAGGCATTCTCTACTAGTTGGTTGTTTCTTGTCTCATGTTATTTCCAGGTCTCTATTATGCTATTTTTCATGTCTGACATACTCAGTACATTATTCGTACTGACGTCCCTTTTGTCGGGGGACGTTGCGTTTCATGCCCGCAGGTTCATGTAGGCAAGGTGACGATCCGCATTAGTAGGTTGCTGACTCAGCGGATATTGGAGCACTCCCCTTATTTCGGAGTGTCGGTCTTATCTCGGTACGGTATTTTTGCATGTATATATGGGTATGGCGGGGCCCTGTCCCGACCCTTATGATGTCATGTACTCTTTTAATGGCTTGTAGACGGTGTTTTGTGTGTAATAGTCATGTATGGCCTTGTCAGCCTTGGTACGTATATATATATATATATATATATATATAAGTTGGACTTTCTGGTTAATATTTTACATAGTTACTTTCTAGTGTATAGTTTTTATGTGTCAGCAGGGTATCGGATGACGGCCCTTGTGGCCGTGATTAATTGATTAGATGTTGACTGAATGATAGGTGGTACTCGGAAGGCAAGGTCCGGGTGCCCGTCATGACCCTCCGATTTGGGTCGTGATAGTATATTCCTTCACAAAAGTCAATTTCATCTCCTTATTTGAGAAATGAATATTAAAAGGAAGTTCCCAATTGTTTTTTTGCCCCATCTTAGATTCATGTTTAGTTGGTAAAATCAATATTTTTAATTGGAATAATTACGTTGTATGATAATTAGGGTAACAATGTTACCAAAACTAACACACCTTTTTAAATCTTTCAAAAAATGATTCAATCTCTCATCCCCCCTCTCTCGTTCTCTATCTGCCACGTTTTTCATTTTTCTCGCCTCCTCTCTGCGTCTTCTTTTTTCTCCTACCTATATACATATATTTAAAATTTCTCCTAAATGATTTAGCCATAGCAATAGCAGAAACTCAGAAAAACTTATTTGCAGAGCTGTTGAATACAAATTTCTCAACCCCATTCCCAAGTCTGCTGATGCTGTGAGGATTTCTTTCTTGTTTCTTCGATTTAATTAACTGGATATCTTTTATTTTCCCTGTTTGTTAAAAAAGATTGAGTTTTTCATGGACTTTGTGGGGGGTTTTAAGGAGCGGAAAATTTTAGGGATCATTTGCTTAAGAAACTTCCAAAGAAGAGGAATGTCTATGGAGATTCGATTGATGAAATTGTTGGAATCTGCGCTAAGGTACTTCCATTATTTCTTCATGGAGTTTATTTTTCCTCTGTCAATGGTGAAGCGCAGGTGGCGGAGATGAGGTTACCGGTGGTGGAGAAGTCGTCGGAGGTGGAAAAGAGGCTCAAGGAAGAAGATGAACCTGGTAAGCTTCATTGATAAGATTCATTTGTATAATGTTGTATAATAATGTATATGGGTGTATAAATAATTCTTATAGGTGTATACACACCTCTTATACACTATTATACTTATACACATATATACACAATGTATTACGCAATTCTTATTAAAAACCAGTCTAGATATACGTTTATATTCACTTATACAATATTGCATAATTGTGTATAAATGTATGTATTGCACAATTCATATTAAAATTACGTCCCGATCTATGTTTATATCCACTTATACAATATTGTATAATTATGTATAAATGTATATTTTTATGTATAATATTATATAATTATATTCTTTAGTGTATATACCTACACATTATACACTTTCATACATCTATATACATAATGCATCTGTCTTTTGTATATAAAGGAATATGTTTCTTGATTTTATTGATGAATGATTTACAATATATATAGTATTACAAAAGTATTTACCTTGCTATAAACTATGTAACTAATCAACCTAATAAAAAAAGGATTATAATTCTACCTAAAATAAGAGATATACAATTAATGAAAGAATATTCAGGAAATATTCTATTACACCCCCGCAGTCGAAGCGGGAGGTTCACGAACACTGAGACTGGCTTGAAAATCATCAAGTAATATGCGCGAAAGTCATTTGGTGAAGATGTCGGCAATCTGATATCTGGAAGGAATATGAAGGACACAAACTTGACCACGAGCCACTTTTTCGCGAACGAAATAAATGTCCATCTAAAGGTGTTTAGTGCGCTGATGTTGGACGGGATTGCCGGATAGATATATCGCACTAATATTATTATAATAGACCAGTATTACCTTTTGAATCGGGCAGTGAAGCTCAAGTAGAAGGTTATGTATCCAACAAGACTCAAAGACGACGTTGGCGACACATCTGTACTCTGCTTCTGCACTGGATCGGGATAGTGTAGGTTACCTTTTGGAAGATCAAGACAATAAGTTATCTCCGAGGAAAACGCAGTAACCAAACGTGGAGCGTCTGGTGTCAAGACATCCACCCCAGTCAACATCAGAATAAGCAGTGAGCCAGTGAGCGAGGACATGTATAGATGTAATTCGAAGTGAAGTGTGCCTTGGACGTATCGTAAAATACGTTTGAGGGCATGCATGTGTGCTTTCGTCGGATTGTGCATATGCAAGTAGATTTCTTGCACGACATAGGATATGTCTGGTCTCGTGAATGTGAGGTACTGCAGGGCCCCAGCTAGGCTACGATAGTGAGTTGGGTCTAAATACGGAGGGACTGAATCAACGCTGAGCTTGGAATTGGTGTCTACTGGCGTGTGTGATGATTTGCAAGATGTCATACCTGCATGGTCAAGGATCTCTTTGATGTATTTATTCTGACACAGAAATAGGCCGCTAGAATGTCGAGTGACAGAGATGCCCAAAAAATAACTCAAGGTCCCTAAATCTTTCATAACAAACTCAGAGGAAATGGAAGACATAATGGACCAGCGGAGAGCATCAGATGATGTGGTGAGGATGATGTCATCAACATATAATAAGAGGTAAGCCATGGCTGGACCCTTGTTGTAGATGATCAGGGAATGCTCAGATCTGCTGTGTGAAAAATTAATATAGGAGACATAATCGGCGAACCGTTGGCACCATGCTCGAGGAGCCTATTTCAGTCCATAGAGCGATTTCTGCAACAAACACACATAATCCGAATGAATAGGATCCATGAAACCCATAGGCTGATGCATAAATACTGTTTCATGAAGATCCCCATGTAAGAATGCATTCTTGACATCAAACTGATGAATGAGCCAAGACTTGGATAGGGCAATACTGAGGACGATCCCTGAATGTTTCATCACCGTCCACTTCACCTATTGAGACCTGTCATCACCTACAAGACGGCCCTTGTACCTCTCAAAAGAACCATCAGATTTCTTTTTATGTCTAAAAATCCAAACGAATAATGTTAGCATCAGGCAGATGGGGTACTATGTCCACATCTTATTATCAATAAGAGCATTATATTCGTCAATCATTGCGGTTTTCCAATTTGGGTCGGACAAGGCATCCTTCGGATTTCGAGGGACAGGGGAAGGGACAACTAAAATGGATAGGTTAAACAACCATTTAGGTTTAGAAATTCCGTGCATAGCACGAGTTTTCATTGCCCGAGAGCGTGTCTCGGGACGCGGGATGGGATGAGGGTGGGGTGCCACTGGACTGCCTGGAAGAAGAGGAATGGCATGGGTGGAGGGATCGGCTGACCGAGGCTCGATTTGCCGAGAGGTGGCTGCGAAATCACCCTGAGATGGGCTATTTCGGGCCACCATCTGCGGAACCGGGTGGGCAGCATATCCTAGACTAACCACGGTGGGTGCGGGTGCCGGGGTCTGGGACGACGGACTATGTAAATGATGAATTAGAAGGGGTTCATGCCATCATCTAGGAAGTCATAAGAATGCCGAGGTGGCGAGTTTAGGGAGGCAAAGGGGAATTGAGACTCATCAAATAGGATATGACGTGAAATAATAATTTTACGGCTTGATAAGTCATAGCACGAGTAACCACGATGATTGGCGGGGTAACTAAAAAATACATACGAAGAAGACCGAGGTTGGAGTTTGTGAGTGGTAAGATGGAGAGGATAACAGAGACATCCAAAAATACGCAAGTATTGGTAGGAGGGGTTTCTATGAAACAGAACTTGAGTGGGCGACCGTTGAGCTATAGACTTGTTTGAGATTATGTTTAGGAGATAGGTGGTCATAGAGAGTGCGTAATGCTAGAATTGAGGGGGAATTGAGGCGTGAGCAAGTAGGGCACGAATTATGTTGTTTATGGTTCATATTTTCCGTTTGGCTTTACCATTTTGGGAGGAGGTGTGAGGGCATGAAAACGAAAGGTAAGACCATTTTTGGAGCAAAACTGTTTGAATTGGTTATTATCGAATTCTTTGCCATTGAAAACATTTAATGCTCTTTTCAAATTGTATTTTTACGAAAACACTAAATGAGAAAAAAATGGGGGTAGACTTGGATTTATTGCCAATTGGAAAAGTCCATATAAAGTTGAAATAATCGTCTAAAACAATACATAATATCGATGACCGGCCGTACTTAAAATATGGGAAGTCCACAAATCGCTATGTATGATATAGAAATGCATTAAAGTACAATTTGTGGTTGCATAAAATGATAATTTAACATGTTTCCCAAAAACATAGGACTCACATATAGGAGTCTTAGAAATACAGTTACAATTGATAAAATTATTGTTCCTAAGAGAGCGTAAAACAGAATCGCCCGGATGTCCTAATATAGAATACCATAAGGAAGATGAAAGAGCAACAAAGGTTGATGGAACGGAGGCCGGATTCTTGACGGCGTTTGAAATAGGGTAGAGATCTCCGGTGCTGTCACATCTCGTTATTCGTCTTCATGTCGTAAAATCCTTCACAGAAAAATCAAAAGGATCAAAGTCAAGGGAAACATTATTATCAGTTGTGAAACGTCGCTTTAGCTGTTTAGTTAGCCAAACGTCAATTTAGCTGTTGCTTCTCATTACAGCTTATGAGCTTTAACGCGTATTGAAATCAGATCCATGATTTTGCATCTATTTAATTTTTTGAATTTTTATAGTGGTATTTATGCTATGGAGCCAAGAGTCTATTGGAAACAGGGGATTACACTGGGTATGGTGTTGGTGTTGTGTTGTTGTTTTTTATGTTATGAGGAGAGTCTTTGGTAGAAGATAAAGATACAGAAAACAAATATATAGAAGGCTTAATATGATTGAATGACATATCCACATCCACTGATAGTTAACAGTACCTCAAAAACACATTTTCACATTCTTATGATGATTCATAAGTAGTTAGTAATCACAGATCACAATATTTTTGTAAATGCTGAAAGTATCATCTCTTTTTTATGAGAAAAAGATGAACAAATGTCAAAACTAAAAGTTCTTTAATTTGGCTAATAGAAGTCCCACACAGGAGATGAACACACAATTTAGGAAGTTTATAGGAAGCAATTTAGCATCCACTATCGCGGAGCTCACTAACATGGGCTTGTAACCCATTAAATTGGTGAAACATTGGGCTAATCCTGATGGTAGGGCTTGTGTGTTTAGATACTGGCTGGCCCTATCCAAGCACGGAGTTGGGCTATGCGGCCCATGAGAAAGCCATGGGTGTCGTGGCTCCTAAAGTGGAGATCACAATATACATTTAATATATGTATATTTAGTGTAAAGTATACACTATCTATACAGTGTACATATTTTTAAATGGTATTTGGATGTAATTTTCTCATTTTATTATCTATTGACATTGCAAACCAAATTAATATGACAATTCAACCATATTTATTACAGTGACGATTTATTAGGGATCTATCATCTAGTGACTATTACTTGTAACAGTGAAAATCCTCAACCATAAATTTATGACATGCTAGTTGTAAGCTGTAGGTCCTATTTTTGATCTTATAATTGTGCACTTGTACACAACAAATTGTAAAGCGTTAAAAAAGTTGGACTAAAATAATTATGATCGCTGTATATGCTGCAAGTACTTGAAAGAAACATTTGTCAATTGGATTTGGGCTTTTTATTCATTGTCGATTTTTAGCCCGTTTGATCGGAACCATGTGTTAGATTTATTTTTGGGAAAATTATAACCAAACACCATTCGATCATCTAGTATAAAATATGTACAGTGTGTATAGGCTTCGATCATCTAGTATAAAATATGTACAGTGTGTATAGGCTGTGTATATTTATACTAAATATACAAATAATATACATATACAATACATACCTATATAGAACATATACAACCGAAGTGTATAGGTAGTGTATACCTCGGCCATGTTGGTAAACTAGTTGGTAAACTAGTTGGCCGAGGGGTACATTTACGTAAGTCTCCATTTATTTTTTCATAATGAACTTGGTATTGTTAATATCAAGAGATATCTTCATTTTTTCTATTTAGTATGTTTACATAGTGAACATATGAAGGGGGAAAATTAACTGGATAATATCAATGATTGATTTACGGATTATTAGATTTGAACTCATTATACTGCAGTTTAAATCGTAGTATCTGATCGCGGGCCAAATATTTTTTTTTTCGTAATTGCTGGACTAATCTTTTTGTAATTGTGGATTGCCTCTCTGAAAGTCTCATATGGAAATATAATCATCTTCCTCTTTGCATAAAAAAGAAAAACAACTTTGCCCTAAGAGTATATTAAAATTTGATGACAAAAGAAAATAGAATTTTTGGAGTAAGTTATACCACATCAACAATTTATGTTCAAATGGCCAAGTACTTGTCTATATTTTGATGTTCAATATTTAACTACATTTCATATTGTTGGATTATATCAAAAGAAAAAGGAGAATATTGAGATTTGCATTATTGTTTCTTAGTCATGTAATCCCCTCCTCCTCCCCCGGGCCCCGTTTCTTTCACATAAAAGGTGATTAAGTGAACCTAAACACCTTTTTAAAATTTTAAGCACACCCTATTTACATTTTTCCCACACTCAAGGCTCTCATTTCGAAGATCCTAAATGCTATTATAAAATATGGTACTAACAGGATGAACACATACACTGAATTGGTGTTCTCTTACGGCTTTTATGCAGATTCTTTTAGACAATTATTTCGACCCTTCCCAATAGATTGACGGGTACAATAGGTCACAAAAATATTGTCTTCAGGATACAATGAAGCCCTAACAATGATGTTGAATTCAAAGTTTGTACTTCCTTGATCCAACCAAGAATACACAATATGAAGTTTCTGATGATGCTTAGGGAAGAAAAGAAAACAGAAGTTTTGATTCTTTTTCAACAGAAGTTTTGATCTTTTTTCATCAGAAGTTTTGGTTCTTTTTTCATATCTATCTTTGAATGAGAAAACATCTTTACTACTTATAGAGATTTCACATCCATTGGTGATGCCTTTTCATCACCAACAGACACCTCCAAGAGGCATCAACGGTGGCTATTGGGAAATGTTGCGTCTGTTCAAATTCAAAATAAATACGAATTATGTTAACAGACTCCTCCTAAATTTGAAGGGGCATCACATTAATGATGACTTTTGATTTTGCTGAAAATATCCAACATTCTCCCCCTATTTTTTCAAAATAAAAAAACATAAAATAATGTAAAATCTTTCAAAATAGGAATGGCTGCATCACTCATGTGACTGCCTACGTACCCGAGTGGGATCAAGCCAACGTAGTTCAAACAAAGTTGAGAAAAAGCATCATCGTAGAAATCAACACATAAATGATAGGTATCTTTTGGATTTGAACCTTCACTTAGTGTAAGAAATTCAAAGCCTTATCGAGGTTCTATGGTGAACTAGTCTTGAACCAAGTACCCCTTGTGATAAAACCGGAATCTCCACACATATTGACTTCAGAGAATTGTGTGTTCTGTAGCTTAGCACGTTAATGGCCATGTGCTTATATGCTGGATTCATGAGTATTCTTTAGAGAACGGTCTTATTCTCATAGGAAACGACCTGATTTCCATATTCATATAGGTAAGTCTCTAAGGTGTTTCTGCGATACACCTGTAAACAAACATAGACTTATTAAGGATTTTCATCCATCCTCAATCATGCAGAATCACTACACTAATACAGAAATGGGAAGTTTTGACTTAGTGTACCATAATCACTCTCGTAACTTGTTGGTACCATTGAACCTTGTTTATCTTTTTCAAAACATAGGTTGAGTTTCTGTTAACCGATGATCAACCTTCTTTCACAGACCTTAGTCCCATTTTCTTACACTTTATTGAAACCACTGCCTTTGGTAGACTCTTAGTAAATGGGTCTGCCAAGTTCTTCTTTGTTTCAATATAGTTAACTGCAACTACTCCTCTCTTAAGTAATTATCTTATTATTTGATGTCTAAGACTTGCATGTCTTGACTTTCCATTATAAGTCTTGTTTGAGACATTATAGATCGTAGCCTGATTATCACAGTTAATCAAGATTGCTGGAGTTGGCTTCTTCCATAACGAGATCTCTATAAGTAAGTTTCTAAGCCATTCTGCCTCCTTACATGCATCTGTCAGTGTAATTAATTCTGACAACATTGTTGAATCAGATATACAAGTCTGCTTCTTGGAACCCCAAGACACAGCAGCACCACCTAATGTAAATATCCATTCAGTAGTAGACTTGGACTTGGATTCTACATTATTCCAGTTTGCATCGCTGTATCCTTCCAATACAGCGGGATAACCCTGGAAATGTAAACCATAATCTATGGTTCATTTCAAGTAAGTCAACACTCTTGAAATTGATTTCCAATGTTCAACTCCTGGGTTACTTGAGAAACGACAAAGTACTCCCACTGCTTGGGCTATATCTGCTCTCGTGCAATGCATAGCATACATAAGACTTCCGATAATACTAGAATACTCAAATTGTCCATGAGTCCTTCCAGTATTCTTCATTAATTTAATACTAGGATCTAAAGGAGTGGGGGTTGGTTTGTCATTGAAATGACTATACTTTTTGAGAAATTTCTCAATATAATGAGATTGGGTTAAAGCTAACTCATCTCCATTTCTTAGGATTTTAATTCCTAAGATCACATCAGCCTCTCCTAGATCTTTCATATCAAAATTAGAACTGAGAAAAATTCTTAGTTTCTTCCACACAAGATATGTCAGACCAAAAAATAAGCATATCATCAACATATAAACAGAGAATTACATATCCAAATTTATCATGCTTACTATAGATACATTTATCAACATCATTAATAACAAAATCATATGCCAAAGCTACTTTGTCAAACTTCTCATGCCATTACATGAGAGCTTGCTTCAAACCATAGAGGGATTTCACTAACTTGCAAACTTTCTTCTCTTGGCATGGTACTATGAAACCTTCAGGTTATTCCATATATATTTCTTCTTCTAAATTATCATTTAGAAAAGCAGTTTTGACATCCATTTGATGTATAACTAGCTTGTGAATAGAAGCAAGTGCTATCAAACAACAAATAGATGTGATGCGGGCAACAAGAGCATATGTATCAAAGTAATCAATTCCATATTTTTGTTTATAACCTTTAGCAACCAATCTGGCTTTAACTTATCAATTGTACCATAAACATTCAATTTTCTCTTGAATATTCATTTGCATCCTATAGGTTTAGCACTAGGAGGTAAATCAGATAGCACCCAAGTTTCGTTAGACAAAAGTGAATATTTTTCATCATTGATAGCGTCTTTCCAGAAATTAGCATCTCTGGAACTCATAGCTTCATAATAAGTTTTAGGATCATCATCAACGTGCATATCATACTTGGTAATGTGAAGAACTTCATTATTATTACCCTCTATAAGATATTTTATAAAATCTGGATAACTTTTCTCTATTCTTGCTCTCTTACTTCTTCTAGGTTCGATATCTTTAGTAGGAGCTAAAATATCATTGTTGTTGTCGCGCCCGATTTTGACCTGCGGGCTTCGCGACGCGATGGCGTCGATTCCCTCTGGATTGGATAAAATGCTTGCTTTGAGGAGTCGCCACCTAATTATTCTAAGGTGAATTAGGGCACCTAAATACTAATTGAAAGCTGTAAAATAACTCCAATTTTATGATCTACGAAACTAATGAGATTCTAGGTAAGGGTTCTTTATTATCCTAAAGGGAAGGGTTTAGGCATCCTTTAAGATCCGCTAACTTGCGGTTATCCGATCAAACTCAGGTTAATTATTATGTTAAAAGTGCATGTTTTACAAGTATAAAAATAATGTTGCAAGTATTTAATGAAATTATGCATTTGTACAAGCATGCATTTGTATGACAATAATATACATGTAAAGCTAAAAAAGACTATGAATATGCATTCGTATGAAAATTGATAAAGATGTATGCAATGTGATTTTTATGGGCGACGGGCACAAAATGGATAACCTAGCGCTTAACAATTTTAAAACTTAACCGAGCCTAAAAATAAATGAACTAGCAATGGGTTTCAAGTTTTAGACTACCCTATTAATTAATTCTATGTTTGCCTATTCTAAACATTTCAATAATTTCACGAGTACAATAATATTACAATACAGAATGAAATAAAGCTGAATTAAGAAAGTAAATGACAACAACAAAATAAATAATCTCCGAGGGGTTATTTGCCTTCTTTGACTTTATCTTTGCAAGCTGTCAAGAATAAACGGTTAGAAACAATTAAATATACATAACTTCGAATCCGTATCCAAAACAATAAATGTTTTTATTACGGAGGGCTCAGACTTAAATTTTGAAAAGATCATTCCAATCACGTCGTGGCTGCAAACATATGACTAATGTGGTTTATTTTTGATTGCCTCGCCTACTAAACGTGTTGGTCTCTCGGGTGAAATAGAAAAGATCACTATAATCACGTCGTGGCTGCGAATATATATAACTTGTTGGTTATTTTAGTCACCTCGCCTACTAAACATGTTGATCTCGGATAAAAGGTTTAAGTCTTCATCCTTGCCTGGTTATATTTCCGTCTTTTGCAATCCGTAGGCCTCTGAAAATCGACGGATATTTTTCATCGCCAAAGGTAGTATCGTGTTCAAATCAAGAAAAAAATAAAATGTCGAACGAAGCAGCAGCAAAGCAGAGCAGAAAAAAGTGAGGCGAAGGAGAAAAAAAAAAACAGAGGCAGAATTTACTGTTTTAAAAATGACGCGGTGTCTAGTTTTAAAACAGTAAAGCAGTAGAACGTAATTTGAATCTTTAAACAAAGTGAACAAAATAGAAAGCAATGTTGGAAAATCACGGTGTTTAGTTTAAACAAGTAAAAATGATAAAGCAAAGAAACAAGAATCTGAAACGAGCAAACCAAATGAAAAACAATACCAACGCACGCGGTATTTATTCAAACAAGAAAAACAAGTAATATGAAAACCGAAGCGCTCTCAAGATGGACGCAATATTGGTTTGGATCAACAAAACAACAAAGAGAATGCGTATTAATTCAATCAATAACATAATAATAATGCCAAAAGAAACAGACAGATGAGTATTTTAAAATACCCACCGACTCAAATTCGAAAGATTCAAATCGGTCGCCTTAGGTCGTTGATTCAAACCCAACTATCGATTTCGGACCAATTTCAGATAACCAAGAACAAGAATATGAAATGCAAGAATTAAAATGTTGCCCAAATGTCGGTCCGACCCGGTCAAGGATCCGACCCGGATCGGCCGATCCAAACTTGAATCAGATTTCAAACCAAATTCGATAACTAATGAAAAGAATATGAAATGCAAGGATTCAAAATATTATCTAAACCCGGTCGACCGACCGATCAAGAGCCAACCCTGATCGATTTCAACACCAAATTCAGATAACGATAACAAGAATATGAAATGCAAGAGTTCTCAAAATAATGATCAAATCGGTCGACCGACCAAACGATGATCTAATCTAATTGGAGTTTTCAACCCTAATCAAATAATTTCATCAATTTCAGATAACCAATGATAACAACAAAGAAGAATGTAAGAAAATTGGAAAAATCTAAACCGGGTCGACCTGACCCGGGTCAGTGACCGGACCCGAATTATGTGTTCAACCCGAAGTCAAATAATTTCATCAATTTCAGATAACCAATGATAACAACAGCAGCAATGAAATTTGGAAATTTAAATCGGGTCGATCGACCGGTCGATGACGAATCCGAAAATCAGTGATCCAAATCAAATCTTAACACCAAATTCAGATAACCAACATACATAAATATGAAATGCAAGAATTCTGAAAATGTTACTGAACGATCGGTCGGTCGATTCAATCTCAATAGTGAAAAAATCAGAGAAATCAAAGGGGATGACAAACCTTTTCGGACTTGATTCTTGGATAACAAGGAAGGCAAATGCTTGAAATCAAGAACACAACAAAGATATATATATTGAATCGTTTTTCTCAAAAATCCTCCGAAAAAATCCTCCTCCAAAATGAAGAACAACATGGGGTATTTATAGGTACTCAAACCCAACGTCCCAACCCCTCATACCCCCCCCCCCCTTAAACGAATTCAAATTTCAAAATAAAGGGGGAACAAAAACTGATTTTTGGGGCGTGTTCTTGGGGCAAGCGCTCATGTGTCGGGTAGGGTGGTGGCGGTGGTGAAGTACGGGGTAGGGGTGCGCGGGCGGGGGGGTAGTGTGCGGCGCCTTGGGGGTAGGGTTTTAGGTTTTCGATTTTGGTTTTTTTTTTTTGGGGGACGATTTGGGGAATTAAAAGGGAAGGGAAATGGGTCGGTTCGTGGGCCGGGTCGTGGGTGTGCAGTTGGGTTTGGGCAGGTGTGGGTCATGGGGTTGGACGGAAATAAAGGGGGGTTTTGGGCTGGGGATTAAAGGGAAATGGGTTGGGATTTTATTTTGATGTGTTGGGTATGGGAAATAAAGGGGAAAGGGCTGTTGGGCCAACGGAGTTGGGCCGACCGAAGTGGGTTTCGGTGGGGCTTGGAAAATGGAGGGTTTGGGTTGGGTAGAAATTATTTTGAGTTTAGGAAATAAAACTGGGTTAGGAATTGAAAAATATAAAAGGGGTTTAATATTAAAAGATATTATATATATATATATTTTTTGTAAAAGACGTGAATTATTTAAAATAACATAACGATGTGATAATAATAAAATATAATATTCGCGAAATGCTTAATGCTTAATAAAAAGGGAAATGCGATGCAATTTTGCGAGAAATAAAATATCATAGAATATTATGGATAACTTATGATTATTATAAAATGCAAATGATATAAAATATGCGAATAATAATAATAATACGAAGATACACACATATATGCCTATATTTTAAAATTATTTTAAAAGTGAAAAAATATTAAAAATTACAAATAAAATCATAAAAGATGGGACAAAATTGGGTGTCAACAGATGCCCCTCTTTGACGGAGATTACGATGAAAGAGTTTTCGCCAAAGAAAGTTGATCGAGTAGCTAATTTTGTCTCCGATCATCTGGAACGCATGGTAAGAAATAGAATCCCCGGGGTATAGAAGTTGCAAAAAGATAGTGCATTCAAGAAACAATGCCCCAAAGGTCACTTAGGATGACACCGTCGCAGATACCGAGAAATTAACGGGAAAGAGCGGATCGACGTCAAGTAGGTCGTTTGACCAAATTGTCTTGGTTCGTGTGAGATATAGTTCCATGTTATGCTTTGAGCTCCCACGATTCGAATTCTGTGGACCGTGAGCTAAGATAAAAGTTAGTGTATAACAGCTTCTGCATAAGATATGCATGTGAGAATATGACTTTGTAAGTTGAAATGATGTCGTTGCTTAATGTTGTGTAGATTTGATGGCGTTGGCAGGCCTGTTTACACTTTAAAATAAAGTACCCGTGATTAGAAGGTGGGCGCTGGTTTAAAATAAAATACGCAAGATTATGAGGTGGGCGCCTGATTTAAAACATACCCGCATTAGAAGGTGGGCGCCTGGTTTAAAATAAAATACCCGCATTATGAGGGGGGCGCCTGACTGAAATTTAAATACCCTCATTAGGAGGTGGGCGCATCAAAATTTAAATACCAGCATTAGGAGGTGGGCTTGTTGAAATTTAAATACCAGATTAGAAGGTGGGCGCTGATTTAAAACATACCCGCATTAGAAGGTGGGCGCTGATTTAAAACATACCCGATAGAAGGTGGGCGCTGATTTAAAACATACCCGCATTAGAAGGGCGATTTAAAACATACCCGCATTAGAAGGTGGGCGCTGATTTAAAACATACCCGCATTAGAAGGTGGGCGCTCGATTTAAAATATACCGCGTTAGAAGGTGGGCGCTGATTTAAAACATACCGCGCATTAGAAGGTGGGCGCCTGATTTAAAACATACCCGCATTAGAAGGTGGGCGCTCGATTTAAAACATACCGCATTAGAAGGTGGGCGCTGATTTAAAACATACCCAGATTAGAAGGTGGGCCATTTAAAACATACCCGCGCGTTAGAAGCAGGTGGCACTGATTTAAAACATACCCGCATTAGAAGGTGGGCGCTGATTTAAAACATACACGTTAGAAGGTGGGCGCTGATTTAAAACATACCCGATTAAGGTGGGCGCTGAAATTTAAATACCCGCGTTAGGAGGTGGGCGCTGAATCAAATTTAAATACCCAGATTAGAAGGTGGGCTGATTTAAAACATACCCAGCATTAGAAGGTGGGCGCTGATTTAAAACATACCCAGATTAGAAGGTGGGCGCTGATTTAAAACATACCCAGATTAGAAGGTGGGCGCCCGATTTAAAACATACCGCATTAGAAGGTGGGCTACCGATTTAAAACATACCCAAGATTAGAAGGTGGGCGCTGATTTAAAACATACCGCGATTAGAAGCTGGGCGCGTGATTTAAAACATCCCCGGATTAGAAGGTGGGCGCCTGATTTAAAACATACCCGCATTAGAAGGTGGGCGCCTGATTTAAAACATACCCGCATTAGAAGGTGGGCGCCTGATTTAAAACATACCCGCATTAGAAGGTGGGCGCCTGATTTAAAACATACCCGCATTAGAAGGTGGGCGCCTGATTTAAAACATACCCCAAGATAGAGGTGGGCCGATTTAAAACATACCCAAGCATTAGAAGGTGTGGACGCTTCGATTTAAAACATACCCGCATTAGAAGGTGGGCGCCTGATTTAAAACATACCCGCATTAGAAGGTGGGCGCCTGATTTAAAACATACCCGCATTAGAAGGTGGGCGCCTGACTGAAATTTAAATACCCGCATTAGGAGGTGGGCGCCTGATTTAAAACATACCCGCATTAGAAGGTGGGCGCCTGATTTGTGTCGTCGTGTTGACGTAATGTAAAGTGGGGCCCTATTGCCATGCCATGATAGTTAATGTGTGGACATAAGCGATGCAAAAGTTGAGTAGATGATAATGCGACCCTGTAAGTCGAAATACCGTTCTTTCCGTGGATACAACACGGTTGGGAACATGTAGTTTAGCATGACGTCTTTGTACAATCTCCAAACAGGAAAGTGATTCTTGTAGTGAGTTGCGATGCGGAGGCTCGTTGCGAATCGCTCATAAATGTTGCAGCTTCCCTCTTGTTTCGACCAAGAACTGTACTCAAATAAATTTATGAGTTTTGGGAGGGGGGAGTTGATTCGCGTTGACTTTGTAGCTTCGGTCTTGGTATTTGCATGTCTTGCTAACTCGGACCCGTAGCCCCTCTCTGCTTCCCAGTCTTGGCCAGCCGTTAATGAAAACATTCGAAAATAATTCGTAGAAATGCATCTTAAAAAATAGAAACATAAAAATTATATCGAATTTTGATGAAAATGTTTGTTGAAAATAATTTGCCTATAAAAATTACTGCACATATATATATATATGTCTGTCGAGCAGTGACATGCGGTGAAACAAAGCAAACGTCTTATCCAAAAATCTTCTGACTGAAGACTTAGTTTGCCGATGCTTTTCCATATTTATCGGCGTCTGGCGGTGATACCTTAAAAATGCCCGGTTTACGAGCATGTGAGAATGGACGATCTTTTGAACGGACAAACGAGTCTTGTGTAGATTGTTTGTCTGCCTCTATCAGTGATCAGGATGGGTGCATTTTGTCATATGTGATATAAAGGAGAAAGTATTTCCTAATGGTGGGACCGAAGCCGATTTAGGCCGCCTACGTATCCCCATGAGGGAATCAGGTCGTGACGTAGTTCATTACAAGCAAGAGGGGATTGTAAGGATTTTCTAAAAATGGGACCGAAGCCGATGTGGCCGCCTACGTATCCCGCCGAGGGAATCAGGTCATAACGTAGTTCATGTGAGCTAAAAGGTTTTTGTAAGGGTTTTTCTAAAAGATGGGACCGAAGCCGATGTGGCCGCCTACGTATCCCGCCGAGGGAATCAGGTCATAACGTAGTTCAGGTTCACGAAAAAATCCTAAATGTAGTATCTTTTCACCGCATCTGCGTTGATGGCTTTTGGCCGAACTTCGTCGTCCATTTCAGCTAGGATTAGTGTCCTTCCAGTCAGCATTTGGTGAACCGTGTAAGGCCCTTGCCAATTCAAAATTTTCTTTGGCTTCATCCTGGTGTAGGGATATGCGTTTTGACACCAATTGCCCTGGTTAAAAATCTTTGGCCATTCTATTCGATAAGGTTGCTGGACAAACCGTGTTCATCACCTTCCGTACATGATTTTGTATCCACTTGGCCTGCGGAAAGATATATCATTGCCCCAAAGAGAAGTCTTGATCGTAGTGTGGTAGCCCAAGAGTACAAATGGCAAACGTCCAGCAATGCTTGTAACTATCAACCATCTTGATGTTTCATCCATATCCGACTTTGGTTTATTCGAAAAAAATGCCCCAATTCTTTCGATGTGAATCTTCCTTATATTCTTCGAAGTCTTGCTCGTTGTTTAAGACTTTGTTTGCTTGTTTCATTATATGTCACATATTGCCGACAAATTAGTTTGCATGATGAAAAAAGAAAGGAAAATTATTAAACAAAGCAGATTTTAAAATAGCAAAAGCAATGCAGATTTGTCATTTTAAGCTTTCAAAGGTGGAGGCAAAATACATTAAACTGCATAAAATGCGGTTCAGGCCTCAATTTAAATCGCATTTTTCATTAAGTACTAATACAATTTGGGTAGACATGATTGGGAAATAAAAGATGGGGTGCTCCGCCAGTTTTAGTCAACACGAATCAACCTTTGGGGAAATAAATAAGGCAAAATGAAACTCCTGAAAAATGAAGAAAACCAAATTAGTATAAGGTGAGTAATTATTGATTTAAATAATATACACAGAGTGGAAAGCAGTAGAAAATAACAAAATGATTGTAAGACAATTAAATGTGCATCCTAATATGCATGGGGCCTCCCTTATGCCGGAGGTGGGCCTAAACGCCAGATATGCGGGATTACGACAGATTTGATCCAAGCTGCTAAACTGCAATGCTTTGTCGGAAATGAGACAAAATGAATGTACATTTTCCAATTTCAGCATGTCATGATTAGTCTTGGATTAGTCTATCCTTATCACGCTACACATAATATGATGATTGGTCGTTGGGTTGTGAGACCCGTAGACATCTTTGGCGGATTTCTTAATTGTGGAGTCGATACCAAGGATCGACCCACCTAAGGTGTATGCATGCATGACTTAAAATAAAGGGTGGTATAGCTCTATCTTAAATTTTCTAAGATTTGGCTGACTAGACACAAGGTTCTCGAGCGGACTACTGAGTGAGAAGGCTACGCGCCACCAGATGGTCCGCTCACTCCCGCATACGCCAACTCTCCTAAATTTTGGTAGATTGAAAGAAATTTGGTCGTAAAACACACCTCGTGTAGTGTGATAGTGTCAATTTTCCAGTGGAAGAAATATGAACGAAATGGCAATTTATGATAAGCAATAAAAATATAGAAATTAAAGCATATGCATGCAAAAATTTCATAAAGGAAACAAATCAAAGCATTACATCAAATAGAGAGTGAAAGTAAAGCACAATTATAATTAACTCGATTTGCTATGGTTAGGAACCCAAAGTCCCTGAGTCGCCATGTCGTCGTCGATTTTGACTGCAGTGGTTTCGCGACGCGATGGCGTCGATTCCTCTCGGATTGGATAAAATGCTTGCTTTGAGGAGTCGCCACCTAATTATTCTAAGGTGAATTAGGCACCTAAATACTAATTGAAAGTCAGAAATAACTCCAATTTTATGATCTACTAAACTAATGAGATTCTAGGTAAGGGTTCTTTATTATCCTAAAGGGAAGGGTTTAGGCATCCTTTAAGATCCGCTAACTTACTTGTTATCCGATCAAACTCAGGTTAATTATTATGTTAAAAGTGCATGTTTTACAAGTATAAAAATAATGTTGCAAGTATTTAATGAAATTATGCATTTGTACAAGCATGCATTTGTATGACAATAATATACATGTAAAGCTAAAAGACTATGAATATGCATTCGTATGAAAATTGATAAAGATGTATGCAATGTGATTTTTATGGGCTGACGGGCCTAAAATAGATAAACTAGCGCTTAACAATTTTAAAACTTAACCGAGCCTAAAAATAAATGAACTAGCAACTGGTTTCAAGTTTTAGACTACCCTATTAATTAATTCTATGTTTGCCTATTCTAAACATTTCAATAATTTCACGAGTACAATAATATTACAATACGTAATGAAATAAAGTCTAATTAAGAAAGTAAATGACAACAACAAAATAAATAATCTCCGAGGGGTTATTTTGCCTTCTTTGACTTTATCTTTGCAAGTATGTCAAGAATAAACGGTTAGAAACAATTAAATATACATAACTTAATCAGATCCAAAACAATAAATGTTTTTATTACGGAGGGCTCAGACTTAAATTTTGAAAAAGATCATTCCAATCACGCTGTGGTCAAACATATGACTAATGTGGTTTATTTTTGATTGCCTCGCCTACTAAACGTGTTGGTCTCTCTGGGTGAAATAGAAAAGATCACTATAATCACGCCGTGGTCGCTAATATATATAACTTGTTGGTTATTTTAGTCACCTCGCTTACTAAACATGTTGATCTCTGATAAAAGGTTTAAGTCTTCATCCTTGCCCGTAAGTTATATTTCCGTCTTTGCAACCGTAGGCCTCAAAATCGACGGATATTTTTCATCACCGGTAGTATCGTGTTCAAATCAAGAAAAATAAAATCGAATGTAAACAGCAAAGAGCGCAGTAGCAGAAAACAGTGAGGCGTAAGGGAGAAAAACAGAGAGAGAATTTTCGCTTTGAAAATGACGCGTGTCTAGTTTTAAACAAGAAGTGAGAACGACGTAATTTGAATCTTTGGCTTGAACTGAAATAGAAAGCAATGTTGGAAAAATGCGGTGTTTAGTTTAAAACAAGAAAATGATAAAGCAAGAAACAAAGAATCTGAAACGGGAGCAAACGAATGAAAACAAATACCAACAGACGCGTATTTATTCAACAGTAAAACAAGAATATGAAACCGAGAAGCGTCTCCCGAAGATGGACGCAATATTGGTTTGGATCAACAAAACAACAAAGAGAATGCGTATTAATTCAATCAATAACATAATAATAATGCCAAAGAAACGAACAAGATGGCATTTTAAAATAACCCGACCCACTCAGAAATTCGAAAGATTCAAATCGGTCGCCCGACTCGGGTCAGTGATTCAAACCCGAAATCAGATTTCAAAACCAATTTCAGATAACCAATAACAAGAATATGTAATGCAAGAATTTCAAATGTTGCCCAAATCGGTCGTCTGACCGTCAAGTGATCTGACCCGGATCAGCGATCCAAACTTGAATCAGATTTCAAACCAAATTCAGATAACCAATGACAAGAATATGAAATGCAAGGATTCTGAAAAAATATTACCCAAACCGGGTCGACCGATCGGATCGCTGTTTCCAACTCCGGATCGATTTCAACACCAAATTCAGATAACCAATAACAAGAATATGAAATGCAAGAGTTCTGAAAATAATGATCAAATCGGGTCGACCCGACCCGACCCGAAACAGTGACCCGACCCGAATTGGAGTTTTCAACCCGGAATCAAATAATTTCATCAATTTCAGATAACCAATGATAACAACAGCAGCAATGTAAGAAAATTGGAAAAATCTAAACCGGGTCGACCCGAATTCGGTCGACCCGACCCGAATTGTGTGTTCAACCCGAAGTCAAATAATTTCATCAATTTCAGATAACCAATGATAACAACAGCAGCAATGAAATTTGGAAATTTAAATCGGGTCGACCCGACCCGGGTCAGTGACCCGACCCGAAAATCAGTGATCCAAATCAAATCTTAACACCAAATTCAGATAACCAACATACATAAATATGAAATGCAAGAATTCTGAAAATGTTACCCGAACCGGGTCGACTTTGTCGGGTCGACCAACTAATAGTGAAAAATCGAGGAGAAATCAAAGGGGATGACAAACCTTTTGGACTTGATTCTTGATAACAAGGAAGGCAAATGCTTGAAATCAAGAACACAACAAAGATATATATATTGAATCGTTTTCTCAAAAATCTCCAAAAATCCTCCTCCAAAATGAAGAACAACATGGGGTATTTATAGGTACTCAAACCCAACGTCCAACCCCTTCATACCCCCATAAACGAATTCAAATTTCAAAATAAAGGGGAACAAAAATCTGATTTTTGGGGCGTGTTCTTGGGCAAGCGTTCAGAGCGATTGTCGAGGAGTAGGGTGGTGGCGGTGTGGTGAAGTGATGGGTAGAGGGTGCGGCGACCAGGCGGGTGTAGGTGCAGTCTGCCTTGGGGGTAGGGTTTAGGTTTTCTGATTTTGGTTTTTTTTTTGGGGGACGATTTGGGGAATTAAAAGGGGAAGAAATGGGTCGGTTCGGGTGTGGCCTGGCCGTGGTGAATCTGCAGTTTGGGTTTGGGCTTGGGTGTGGGTGATGGGGTTGACTGAAGGAAATAAAGGGGGGTTTTGGGTGGGGATTAAAAGGGAAATGGGTTGGGATTTTATTTTGATGTGTTGGGTATGGAAATAAAGGGAAAGGGTCGTTGGGCCAACGGAGTTGGGCCGACCGAATTGGGTTTCGGTGGGGCTTGGAAAATGGAGGGTTTGGGTTGGGTAGAAATTATTTTGAGTTTAGGAAATAAAAAATGGGTTAGGAATTGAAAAATATAAAATGAGTTTAATATTAAAAGATATTATATATATATATATTTTTTGTAAAAGACGTGAATTATTTAAAAATAACATAACGATGTGATAATAATAAAATATAATATTCGCGAAATGCTTAATGCTTAATAAAAAGGGAAATGCGATGCAATTTTGCTAGAAATAAAATATCATAGAATATTATGGATAACTTATGATTATTATAAAATGCAAATGATATAAAATATGCGAATAATAATAATAATACGAAGATACACACATATATGCCTATATTTTAAAATTATTTTAAAAGTGAAAAAATATTAAAAATTACAAATAAAATCATAAAAGATGGGACAAAATTGGGTGTCAACAGTTGTGAGTAGGAGCAGAAAGTTCAACATTGTCATTAGTCTCTACAGGTTCTAGACTAGGTAACAATGAGTTTTTAGTAGGTTGTGGTTGAAAACTAGACCTTGTCAAATTTTCCAAAAATTCTACATCTATAGATTCTATAATCTCAAATGTGTCAAGGATTAAGAATCTGTAAGTAATATTGTTAAGTTAATAACCTACAAAAACACATTTATAAGCCCTATTTCCTAACTTTGGTCTCTCAGGATCAGGTTTTCTGACATATGCCAAACAACCCCATGCCTTGAGTCTTTTCAAGTTACGCTTTCTCTTAAACCACAATTTATAAGGAGAGATATTCTTATTTTTCAAAGGAACTTTATTCAAAATATAACATGTAGACAAAATAGCTTCACTCCACAAAATATTTGGCAAACCAGAGATAATGAGCATAGCGTTAACCATATTTATCAAAGTTCTATTTTTTCTTTCAGCAACACCATTTTGTTGGGGGTGTATATGGAGCAGAGAATTGATGTACTAAACCATGTTCTTGATAAAATAAAGTAAATTCAAAAGGATAGTATTCACCACTACGATCATAACGTAAAACCTTAATTTTCTGTCCTAATTGTGTCTCTACTTCTGCTTTATAAATTCTAAATTTATGAAAGACTTCATCCTTAGATTTCATCAAGTAAATATAGGCATATCTAGTACTATTTTCAATAAAAGTGACATAGTATTTGTTTCCACCATGAGTCATATGATTTTTCAGATCACCAATATCACTATGTACTAATTCAAGCAAAACATAATTTCTTATTACAGATTTAAAAGACGTTCTAGTTATCTTTGCTTCCACACATATTTCACATTTAGAAACATTATCAAAATTGCAATCAGAAATCAATCATAATCTTTTCATATTTCTAAGAGAACCATAATTCACATGTCCTAATCTAGCATGCCATAAATCAACAGACTCAACAATATAAGTAGAACCATTATTTATTAAATTAAGCTTAACCATCCCATTACAAGAGTATCTTTGTCCAACAAACATTCCGTTCTTGGACAATACAAACTTATCAAACTCATTCGTAACCTTGAATCCAGCCTTGTTAACAAGAACTTCAGAAATAAAGTTTTTACAAATGTCAGGGACATGTAAAACATTAGTAAGAGTAACAATCTTTCCCGAAGTAAACGGGAGATCAACAGTGCCTTTGCCAACCACTTTGCTGCTTTGGTTGTTTGCTAAAGTAACTTCGTTTCCTTCTCCACTAACCGGTTCGTATGTCTTGTAAAGATAGAGCTATGAATGGTTGCACTAGTATCGTACCACCATCCACCACCATGATCTGCAACAGTGTTGGCCACTTGCACTACAGCGATACGCTTGCTTTTGTCATCGACCACATTCGCTTCATTTTTCATTTGTTTCTTTCATTGACGTCAGTCACGAGCATATTGGCCGGGTTTCTTACAGATGTAGCAATTTCCCTTTTTCTTATATTTCTTGTTGGGATCTTTCTTCTTAAACCGAGTATCAATCTTAGGCAAAAAATTGGTTTTTTCGATTCTTCCACACTATTAATCTTAGAATGATTTTCAGTTTCCTGACTATCCTTAATCTCTCGTTTACGAGCATCTTCTTCAATACAAAGATGACGCTGTAAACCTTCTAAGTCATAGTCAGTTTCAGCATGCTTAAATTTCTTCTTGTAATCATTCCAAGAAGAGGGAAGACGAGAAATAATAACCCCAACGATTAATGAATATACAAGGTCAATTCAAGCATCTTTAAGATGATTAACAATGAGTAAAAGTTCACTGACCTGGGCAATAATTGACTTACTATCAACCATCTTAAAGTCCATGAAATTACAAATCAGAAATTTCTTGTTACTCGCTTCAGAAATTTTGTACTTGTTTTCGAGCACACTTTACAATTCCTTTGTTGTTTCAAGACTTCGATGGACATTGTAAACATTGTCTCCTAGAACATTCAGAATATGACCACGGCACATAAAATCATCATCTTGACGTTTCTTCCGTTTGGCCTTCAATTCATCGTTGTCCATTGGAGTCGCATCAAGTACAAAATTTCCTCCGAACCATTTTCAAGGATGTACCATAACTTGATAGTCATCAGGAAAAAATTGATAGTCTTTTGCCAACGAGTGAAACCCTCACCATCAAAATGTTCTAAACGATTCAAAGTCTGGTTCATTACTTGCAATGATTGAGTAGCAATTGAAGTTTCACCCTCCATGTCGATAATTGTCTAAAAGTTGTTGTAAAATATGGTACTAACAGGATGAAACACAGACATCGAATTGTTGTTCTTTGACTTCAAGGCTCTTATGCAGATTCTTTTAGACAATTATTTCGACCCTTCTCAATAAATTGGCGACTACAATAGGTCACAGAAATATTGCCTTCATGATAAAATGAAGCCCTAACAACGATGTTGAATTCAAAGTTTGTACTCCCTTGATCCAACCAAGATCACACAGTATGAAGTTTCCGATGATGCTTAGGGAAGAAAAGAAAATAGAAGTTTTGATTATCTTCAAAAGAAGTTTTGATTCTTTTCAACAGAAGTTTTTATTCTTTTCAACAGAAGTTTTGATTCTTTTTCAACAGAAGTTTTGATTCTTTTTCATCAGAAGTTTTGATTCTTTTTTCATCAGAAGTTTTGATTCTTTTTTCATATCTATCTTTGAATGAGAAAACATCTTTACTACTTATAGAGATTTCGCATCCATTGGTGATGCCTTTTCATCACCAACAGACACCTCCAAGAGGCATCAACAGTGACTATTGAGAAATGTTGCGTCTGTTCAAATTCAAAATAAATATGAATTATGTTAACAGACTCTACCTAAATTTGAAGGGACATCACATCAATGATGACTTTTGATTTTACTGAAAATATCCAACAAATACTAAGTTTAGAATGAATTACAAAGATCTCAAATCTTCATGGGTTTCCAAACTAGATAATTAAAATATGGGAGTTAGTAGGGTGGGAGAGTTAATCTTAATAACGATTTTTATGCTACACAATAGCCCAACAGAACCAACAACAACAAAAAATCCTTAATATTTATTTATACAAAATTTTTCCAATTAATTACCGTAAAATCAATATATATATATTGTACATTCATTAAGTATTTAATATACATTTGTTATATACTAAGTGTACATCAACGATTACAAACTGTTACGATTAGACGGGTGAAAATAAAAGCTGTTAAGATCCACAACTAATAATTTAGTTAAAGAAGATTTGATGGGGCAGAGTACAATGACCGAAAAGGATACCGTTATAGACTAATGTTAGAAATTGTCTTATATTATGGTAGACAATTTATTTTATTTCGTCCTTGAACAAAACAGACAAAGCATTGGACCTCGTTAAAAAGCACCATATTACTTATTAAACTGAAACCAAAGCAAATTAAAAACCAAATTTATTCCATTCTTATATACAAAATGAGCAACATGACTTGGTGCATGTTTCAAATACTTGGAAAACCTAAAAGAATTTTAAAGAATGTAGCTCAAAGGATAACTTTAAAGAAGAGAAAGAAGTGATATTACTATTATTAAAGGAATATGTTCCCTCACTTTTCATTTATTATTGTGTACAATATATAGTAGTACATAGTTATTTACGAAGCTACAAACTAGGTAACTAATCTTAATAATTACAATGAGAATATTAACTAATCAAATATACAATGATACGGTAATATTATGGTAATATTCTATAACAGTTGAAGCGAGAGGTTCTCGTACGCTAAAACTAGCTCAAAAATTATCAAAGAGTATGCGCGGAAGTCCTTTAGTAAATATGTCGACAATTTGATACCAGGAAGGAACATGAAGCAAACGAACTTGTCCACAAGCAACTTTCTCACGTACAAAGTGAATATCAATTTCAATGTGTTTAGTGCGCTGCTATTGAATGGGATTGCCAGAGATATATATTGCACTTACATTATCACAGCACATCAATGTAGCCTTACATATTGGGCAGTGAAGTTCTAACAGAAGGTTGCGTAACCAACAAGACTCAGAAACAACATTCACTACTCTTTTGTACTCGACTTCGACATTGGATCGAGATAGAGTAGGTTGTCTTTTAGAAGATCAAGAAAGCAAGTTATCTCTGAGGAAGCCACATTAACCCGACGTGGACCGTCGAGTGTCTGGACAGCCACCCCAGTCATCATCAGTGTAATAGGTGAGACCATAGAGTGAGGATCGATACAGGTGTAAGCCGAAGTGGATAGTATCTTGGACGTATCGCAAAATACGTTTGAGCGCCTGCATATGTTCATCCTTCGGGTTGTGCATATGTAAACATATTTTTTTGCATGACATAGGAT
This sequence comes from Anisodus acutangulus, assembly GCA_029783415.1. Classification (NCBI taxonomy): domain Eukaryota; kingdom Viridiplantae; phylum Streptophyta; class Magnoliopsida; order Solanales; family Solanaceae; genus Anisodus; species Anisodus acutangulus. Next base: position 11,016,892 of record CM056502.1, read on the forward strand.
ATATCTGGTCTCGTAAAAGTGAGATACTGCAATGCTCCTGCTAAACTGCGATAGTAAGTCGGTCTGCATATGGAGAACCCGGAGAGACACTGAGTTTGGAATTAGTGTCCACCGATGCGGGGGCTGGTTTACAAGATGTCATGCCTGCTCGTTCAAGAATCTCTTCAGTGTACTTACTTTGACAAAGAAATCATCCACTTGCATGTCTTGTAACAGCAATGCCAAAAAAATAACTTAGGGGGCCCAAATCCTTCATAGCATACCCAGAAGCAATGAGTGACATAATGGATAGGCGATGTGCATCAAAAGATGTAGTTTAGGATGATATCATCAACATATAACAGAATGTATGTCATGTCATTACCCATGCTATAGATGAAAAGTGAATGATCAGATTTGCTATGTGCAAAAATGATAGAGGATACAAAATCAGCAAACCATTGGTACCATGCACGAGGAGCATGTTTCAGTCCATAGAGCGATCTCATCAAATGACACACATAATCTGGATGAACTGGATTCCTGAATTCCATAGGCTGATGCATATAAACAGTTTCATGACGGTCCCCATGCAGGAAGGAATTTTTGACATCAAGCTGATGAATGGGCCATGATTTCGATAGAGCAATACTGAGAACGGTACGAATAGTTGCTGATTTTACCACCGAGTTGAAAGTTTCATCACAATTCACTCCTATATGTTGAGACATGCCATAATCTACAAGACATGTCTTGTGCCTCTCAAAACAACCATCATATTTCTTTTTTATATCTAAAAATTCACATAGAATGAATAATATTAGCTTCAGGAGGACAGGGCATTAGATCCCATGTCTTATTTTCAATAAGAGCATTATATTCGTCAAGCATGACAAATTTCCAATTTGGATCGGACAAGACATTTTTTGGGTTGTGAGAAAGAGGTGAATGGGTAACCGAAGTCGACAAATTAAATTGCCTTTTGGGTTTGGAAATGTCGTGCATAACACGAGTTTTCATTGTCCGTAGGGGTGCCGTGGGGGGTGGACGGGATGTGGCTGGGCAGGTGGGTGGTTAAGAGGGAAGTCAGGCGAGTTGGGACCTGGAATGTGGGGCGTATGTGCTGGCCGAGAAGAGGCAGCGGGATAGGGGAGACGGGGTAGGGGCACTGGCTGAGAGGAGGCATCGATATCGGGAAGTTGAGAGGGGCTATTCCGAAGGTCCCGTGGCTGGGTTTGTTGGCCCACCCGACACGGTACGGTGGGAATTGGGTTAGGCGCTGGTGACGGTAGCGACTAATTTTACAAGTGATAAATTAAAAGGGGATTGAGGCCATCAATTAAGAAGTCATAGGAATTCGGAGGTGGATGATGTAGTTTGACAAAGGGAAATTGAGACTCATCAAATATGACATGCCTAGAAACGATTATTTTTTAGCTGGACAAGTCGTAACAGTTGTAACCTCGATGATTAGATGGGTAATCAAGAAAGACACACGGGGTGGACCGAGGTTGCAGCTTATTGATTTTGGTGCGGGATGAAGGGGGTAGCATAGACATATGAAAGTTCGTAAATGCTTATAGGAAAAATCCTGAAGATAGAGAACTTGAGTGAGAGACTTGTGCTTGAGAGACTTGTTTGGGAGAATGTTTAAGAGGTAGGTTGCCATTGATAGAGCGTGATGCCAAAAGTAGGGGGGATAGAGGCGTGGGTAAGGAGGACACGAACTAAGTTATTTATGGTTCTTAATTCTCGTTCGGCTTTGCGATTTTGTGGAGAGGTGTGAGGACAAGAAAATTGAAAAATAAGACCGTGTTTGGCACAAAAACGTTTGAATTGTGTATTGTCGAATTTCCTCCCAATGTCACATTGAAAACATTTGATATTCTTTTCAAATTGTGTCTTAATTAAAACACTAAATGATGAAAAAATAGAATAGACTTGGGACTTATTGCAAATAGGAAAAGTCCACAGGAAGTTGGAATAATCATCCAAAAATAACATATAATATCGATGCCCGACCGTGCTCAAAATAGAAGTTCATAAATCATTGTGTATGATATTAAATGGCATTAAGTACAGGAGGATGAAGAATAAAACGGCAACTTGACATGTTTCCTAAAAATACAAGATTCACAAACAAAAGGGTAAGAGACAGGTTTGCAATATATACATTTATTTTTGCTAAGGGGGCGTAAAATAGAGTTTCCGAATGTCCTAATCTTTTGCCATAAAACAGATGAAATAGCTGCAAAGGTTGATGGAGAGGAGGCGAGATGGCCGACGGTGGTGGTGATAGGATAAAGGTCCTCGGTGCTGTCATATCTCATTATTCGCATCTTTGTCAGAAGGTCCTTCACAGAAAAACCAAAAGAACCAAATTCAAGGGAAACATTATTGTCGGTTGTGTAACGACGCATAGAGATTAGGTTTTTGATAATTTTTGGGGCGTGGAGGACATTCCTTAGAGATAATAAGGGAGGTGTGGTGGAGAGAGGGATGATTGTCCATAACCTCAAATGGGAATGCCTTTTACACTGCCAATAATAATATTACAATTTAAATTGCTCATATTGAAATAATACGAGAGAGTACCTTGGGATGCCGTCATATGAGATGTGGCGCCAATATCCATATACCAACTGTCATCTGGAACGTTGAGAGACATCATGTTCATTACCGCCTCAATATCCGTCGGTGCGTAGGTTGAAGAAGGAGAGACGTGTGCACTGTATGCCTGCTGTGGACGTGCGCCGACTGGGGCTGTCAGGTCGGAGGTTAGGCCCAGGAGGCCATCGGGTAGGGGTAAGGTGGAGCAGTCCACACATGCTGGCCCCATGCTGCCCACGGTGGGTACTCAGCCCATGATGGAGGCTGCTGATATTGTTGATGCCGCTGTGGGTGCTGCCCTGTGCTACTGCTTCCGCCTCGGCCACCATGGCTTTTTTCCGGAATTCTTTCCTTTGTTGTTATTCCGGGGATGTGGACCTCGTTTTGGTTCATTGACTTGTCGGTGATATGGGCTGAAAATCGAGCCCCTTGCGTCGGAAGATGGATCGCCGGTTGTAAGTAGTGCGGCTTCGGCGGTGCTCGCGTTAGCCGATGCCCGCTTGGTTTATTGAGTTTCTTCCAGGATAAGTCTCGAACGAGCCTCATAGAACGGAGGCAACAACGTGCTTTGTTGGAGGATGGTAGCGACACCGTCCATATTTTTTATTTAAACCTATAATGAGTTGCATCAGCAATCGTTGATTTGTGACCGGTGCACCGACGTTGGAGAGTTGATCGGCAATCATCTTAAGTTCTTGACAATAGGCCGACGCATTAGGAAAATCGTCCAGCTGAATGTCTTTAAATTGATTTTCTAAATACAAGGCACGTTGTGTCTTGTTATCATGAATAATACTTTCCAATCGCTCCCATGTTTGTCGTGCAGTAGCGTCGGTTTCAATGATTGTATGTAATAGATCGTTCGAGATTGTACCGTAGATCCATTGTAGAACAACCGCGTCTAAGAGTGACCAAAGTTCATCATCGGAACCATCATGTTTCTCATGGGGCTCAACAGTGGGCTTTGATTTGGGAGGGATGATGTGATCGATGACTTTGTAGACACGACAATAGATTTTAAACAATTTCGCCCAGGAGGAATACTGGACATTTTCCATCTCAAGAGTAATGAGAATGAAGTTCTTGATGTTGTTAACATCAAGAGCATGATGGAATTTGGGTTGTTCAACCATTGAAAATCGAAATTTGGGGAGAAAAGGGAGAGAGATGGAGAGAGAGGGGGGCGGGGAGTCCGACGACAACTAGGGTAAATTTAGGTTTAGGGTTTGACTGCTGATACCATAAAAAAATATGTTTTCTACCTTTTCATTCATTATTGTGTACAACAATAGTAGTACATAGTTATTTACAAAGTTACAAACTAGGTAACTAATCTTACTAATTACAATGAAAATATTAACTAGCCAAATATAAAAGATATACAATGATACGATAATATTCTGATAATATTCTATCACTTATATCTGGCGTTTTGAGACAAGTCTTAATTTAATAAATCAATGGACTCGAATTATCAATGTATACATTACTGTTCGTGAAAAAAGAATACAAGTTTGGTGTATCTATTTTTAAAATTATTCAACTATTGCTACAAAAGAATTGAAATTAGCTATGAACTTTATCACTAATCCATCGCTTAAGTGATCACAGCTTATAACATTTTTTGATAATCCTTTTCTAATTCCTTACTAAATAAAACTAACGATAAATTTATTGTTTAGCTACAAAATTTATCATTCGCTAATTTCTATTTGTCCAAGTAGTTTATACGACTCAGCTAAAAAAGAGTTGCGGTTGAGGCCACAGTACATATGGTGTATCCAATCACGTTGATAGGTCCATTATCCACAAATCTATATTATTCATTTTCTTTTGTTTTTGTATCAATAATTAAAGTCCATTATAATTGAAGAGGGGTTTGGGAGCACGGTAAAATTATCTCTATATGATTTACAAGTCACAAATTTAAGCCGTATAATTAATTAGTAATCATAATATTTGCGTATGTCACGATAGACTGTTGGAGTATACTATAAATCATGTGTTTTGTTATAGTATTCTTTATGGAATAATTGTGTATTCATTTATTTCATTTTAATAATATTTTACTTTAAATAGATCATTCATTCGTCTATGTGTCTTTTATTTATATAACAAAATGATTTAGTGTATAGAGTTTTTACTTATATACGGAAGATTAACTCATTAGTTCTTATAAGTTATAAAGTTTATGTTCATTATTTAAGATGAAAATTAGAAACCATCGAAATGATTGTAGTATAAGATTAAATATAATTTATCTTGATTATGGAAATGATACATTTTCAATTTCTTGTGCTAATACATTTTGAATGTATTGAATAGACCAAGTGGAGATAAGTATTTTATAGTGACTATATGAATAAACTCACTTGTTCATTAAATGTTCTTATATTCTTAATCTTGATATAATTATGAACAATGCATGTTGTTTGTTATTTTGATTTATTAGAAGGTGAGATTCTTTTATGGGTCAATATGATTGGATGATGACAATATACATGTTGGGTATTTTTGCTCTATGACATTTAATAAAGCAGTACGGGAAGTATATTACTATTACAAGTATTCGAAAGGATAAACAAAGAATCAATAATTCAACTAGTAATCTGAAATTACAATATAATCACAAAACTGAAATTACAATTTTGTTGAAGACGGAAAAATGGAAACTGGTTTCTTTGAGTCAGTGTGGCACTCTGTCCTTAAGACAATATTGCCCCGTATGTATCCTTTATACGTCCTGGACAATTTGTCTCCCAAGATAAAACAGCAATGGAACACTTGAGCAAAGGAAACTCAAGAGCTACCGTGAAGAATATTGAGTAACGAAATGATGCCTTGGAAGTTGTAGGAAGAAGAAAACTTTCTGGTTGCGTAAGCTTTTGAATTTCGTGTATATTATATGTGTGTTCTTAGTGCTCAACAATGGTGTAAGGGGGTGTTTATATAGGTGATGGAGTGGGCTGAAAACTGCCTCCATAATAGCCAAATAATGGCCATTATGGAGGTAGTAAAGTCACCAACATAAATGGTGAAAGACCACGGCAGTTTGGCCATTATAGGAGGAGTAATTCGACCAAAATAAATGGTTGAATTGAGAGCTTGGGCGTTTACGCTTTGACCGTCGAAATTCCAACTTTACGAAAACTTGAGGGGACCAAAGCGTACATCCAAAACTTCAGGACCAAAGTGTATATCTGAAAAATTAGTCAAAGCGGCTATCGAAACTTGCGGGATCAAACCGCATATCCAGCAAAGTTTTCCCCGCCCAAAAAGATAATATCGAAGGCCCACCCCACGGCCCACGACTACGACCCGCGACCCACCAGGCGTGAACCCATGAACCGTGAACGTGAACCCGGGAACCCGGAACTGAAATCGGGCGAAGGCCGGACCAGACCAGGCGAAGCGGCGGGCGGCGTGTGTAGTCTTCATGAAGCCCAAAGCACATCTAGGTCCTCCCTCCTTTAAACACATGGGATACCCCTTGGGTCCCAAACCCCAAACCAATTTCAGTCTTATATACACACAATTCTTTCTTCCTCTACCGATGAGGGAGAATTGAACACAATACCACACTTTCCATGCTTCAAACACCTTGCTTAGTGGACCAATATCTCTTTCATTTCTCGTAAATTTGGCGATTCTTGGCCTACGGTTATCTACATACTTAGTAGATCATGCATGTGAAGAACCAGATTCTCAACACACGTAACACTAGTGTTTAAGCCGTTAAAGTTGGTCGGTCGCAACTCCCGCCAAAGGCAAATTTCCAACAATCCCCTCTTGAAAGAGATTTTGGAGCACTCACGTGGTGTCTTTTTCACTTCCATCAATATTTCGAATGACGATGTTGCATAAGCGAGAGGTAGCCTCGGCTTTGAACCTTCCATAGTTGAATACCATGGACTTACTTATGCGCGGTGAGCGTGATGTCTTGAACCGTCGGTGTTTAGTGTAAGCCAAGACAATGATACCAACACAACAAATTCCCTTACTGTCTTCTTGTAATGTTTTGTCCGTTTTGGCCATGGACAACGTCTTGGATTCTTAAGTGCGTTCATTTTGAGGCAGCCCATCCTCGCACTTAAATAGGTGGTCTCCTACAAGGTATCTGCTATACCCCACTTCACAAGTGTTAGGAACCATTAAAAGTTTCCAAAACCTAACCTCAAGCTGTTGATGAGCATTATAGGTTTTGAAAACTTAACCTTTACACACTGCAGATAGCACTTAAAGTCTATCGGAGCGACTGGTTGGATTTGGTATTTCTTTTCAGAAATCACTATCCGAAGTGCTCGTAACTCATTAAGCGATCAACTGAACGAACCTTACTGACTTAGTTTTCCCATTGAACCAAATTCTTGGGATCTCCAGGTTAGTAGGTCAAGGTTACATGTTGTATGTATTGGTCCCGTATATTTTGGGTTTTAAGCCCATTCCCCAGACGAGCGAAGCAGTTGATCTCAGGTAGTCCCTTAGTTAGTAAACAATGGTGACACCGATGATCAAGCTGCCATCACGATCTTATGTCTCCGACAAATCTGCGGATATGTCCAGGCCAGTCATCAGGTGTCCTTCCTAAAGCCGACCCGGCTAGCCACAGTGTATAACTGCGAAGGCACGGGTTTCTCCCGATAAGGGACGTCCTCTAAGAGTCGTGAAGTTACTCAACTTCTTTCTGCTTTGTATAAAGCGATAAACTCGATTCCGTCATGAATCGGCCGATGCAGAAGATTTTCTTAGAGGATTTTCCAAGAACCACCATACCACATTTACTTGTGGCTTTGGTGTTCTTGATCGATGTCCAGGTTGCATCCTTGTGTTTCTCTCTCAGAACATTTGGACATCCGAGAATACTATAATCAGAAGATAGCGAATAATTCGGATATCGTCATATCAGGCTTAACACTTTCTATTGATCATGTATTGAGATCATCGGTGAAACTTAGTTCAAGCCCGATACTGTTTGTAGACGATACCAGTGTCGGTTGTAATGTGTACAATACATTGAACTACCACGTGATCTGTGTGTATTGCTCTTTGTCTATGGGTGCATCATGATTCCAATAAGTTCTATGATTCATATCCATTGATGGCTTCAACGAGACTGTCTACTCGACCGATCCGTTAGATGTCTTTAGAAATCAATTCCTAAGATGTCATCACCGTGATATCCATATCTTTCATATCGAGACTTTGTTTCAATATGACTTTTACTTTGATCGTTGATTCTCCAGCTGTTGGCTTTCTAACTTCGAGTCAATGTTTACGTACTCAGATTCATTATTTCATTTTATTTGAAACTTTCCAGGACCAAAATGTAAACATTTTGAGGACCAAGATGAAAGTTCGGAAGAAGCCCAACAGTCCGAAAAACCAACTCGATTCTCTTCTTTCAACTCTCAGGTTGGGAAGGTCATTTTAACATTCATGCCACGCATGGCGCAATGGCCCATGATGTTAAGCTACTCCCAGGGAGCATGTACAAGTATGGCCAGAGGCTTTGAACTCGTCGATAGATCCATCTACTTTGTACTCACTTTTGAGTATCATTTTTCACAACCCAAAGGTTCTTTTCCCGGAGGAAGATCAACCATTACGCAAGTATGATTCTATATGATGGAATATATTTCTCTCTTTAGCTTCTTTCCAAAGCACCGCTTTTGGGGATAACAAGTATTTGTTAATTGTCCATGGTTCGTTCTTAACCAGACGAGCTAGAAGAGGCTAGAAGCAGTCCTTGTCCCCTCTTTGCTCGTCTTGGTTCAACATCTAGAATCACTGAGTTACGTAGATGCGGAATATTAAGTTCAGGATAGCCAAGAACTTTCGAAGTCTGTAGATCATTTTAACGTCTGATTCCGAGATAGAGAGCCCTCGCGGGTTCTTGTTAACCTTGAGCAATTACTCCTTTTTCCTTTTCAAGGAAAGTTATCTTATAAAAATTCAACATTGCTTTGGCGCAATAAGCGATAAGTACTCTTTTTATTTCTAGATCGGTGGATATGCAATCTACAGTCTTAGGTCGAACTTGACCTGTTTGGTAGTCCAACTTCTACCAAGCCACCCCGTCACAACTTTGTATGTGAGATCCTTTTAATGTCTCACACGAGAGTTATCCTTATCCTTATCACGAGTTCCGTTGAGGATCGCGTTAGCAGTAAGGTCGCCTTACCACATAATTTAGGCGTGCGGGTTTGCGCGCTAACACCGTTAGGCTGAGGTGAGTAATGACGATCGTTTAATGAACGCTTCACATTCTCCCCCTCTATCGCTATGAATTTCGCAATCCATAGAGCTTAGTTGATTTTCAACTTACGCTTTGTAGCGCTTTATCCGCTTCAACAACTTCATCTTTGCTTTTTAACAAACAAAGGATTCCATACGTTGTACCATCATCAATGAAGATCTGGCTTGATTTGTCTCCCCCCTCTATTTTGTATAAACTTCAAATCACCCAAGTAGGTGTGACTAAGTTCTAGAGGAGCGGTGCTTCTTTCGCTATTCCCCTTGGCCAGATTTGGAAAGGTGATTTTGCCTCTTCGCCTACCTCACATTCATTTTGAGGGTTTATGTCGAAAGGAGGCAACAATCTCAACATCGTTAACTTTTGAATGACTTATTATTTAACGTGTCTTAATCTATGATGGCATAGATGCACGGATTACAAATATATCATTCATTGGGCTATAGACATATTGTACCATTCTTAGTTATTACAGGACACTGTTGGACTAGTCTCAAACCAACTTGACCAACAGCGTCCCTTAAACCAAGTTAGGAACATGTATCACCTCTTTTAGAGTGATCTCATTCCAAGAATCTATTGAGGACAACTCTCGGCCCCTTTGATTTTAGAGGTGGCGTTAGCCACATGAACAATCTCTTGCCCGTGGTTGAGGCTTAACCGGATCATATGTGATCTCGATATCAGCCCACTTCAGTTGCTTTGGCGGTAGTGTCAGGCCCAATTTCTTTCTTGCCTTTCTTTAGGCCTTGAGATCATTAAGACCAAAACTTCTGGCCCGGCACTAGGTGTCCATGAAATAAATTCCGGCCCCTCCGGCCACCGAGAGCTTTGTATGGACCGAGTGTCAATATCATCATATCAAGGAATTTTGGCCCACTCCCGGTCGCCAGGCTTTGTATGGTAGTGTCCAATATCATCTATGAAGGATCTTCTCGCCAAATAGTATGACACAGGTTACGTCTTTAACTTTTAGACTTCTTCCGTTATGATTGGTGCCCGGATAATTCTTGGCGCTTACTTAACGATTATGCTGATTTCACTTACTGATGGGATCTTACTCCCTCGTATGTGCTGAACATACTTTACCCACTTTTAATAATTACACTTAAAGGAACGGATCTTTTTAAGATGCTTTACAATCCAATCTTTAAAGCGGAAAAGAATATGAGATTAAACTTGATTTTTAAAGCGTAAGGAATATAAATTATTTTCATATTCCTCCTTACTTTAATCAATTTTTAATCAGACCTCATTTAATCTTTATTCTTGACAAGTAAGAAAAACTACTTATCCCAATTTCGGATTATCGCTCCTCACCACTTCATCAAACTGAGTGTCCAGTTCCTTCTTACCATTATTCGGATCTTTTTATGCAGGATAGATACGTGCCTTGCTGCAAGATAGAAGTACATCTTGATCTTCTCCTCTTGTCCCAGATTGACATCCTCGGAGCTCTCGAGGCGCTTGTTCCCACCGATCTTGGTAGCGGTGACACTATGAATACGTTCATCATCATCACTCTCTTCTACCGTAAAACCATTTCCATATCCCGATTTGGTCACACAAACTTTTGGCCGACATCTTTCGAACACTAATAGTAACACTATACAAATATTGTCTTAAGTTGTTGGGTATTTTTGCTCTATGGTACTTTATAAAGCAAGATCTGGAAGTATATTACTATTACAAGTATTCGAAAGGATAAACAAAGAATCAATAATTCAACTAGTAATGCGAAATTATAATATAATCACAAAACTAAATTACAATTTTGTTGAAGACGGAAAAATGGAAACGGTTTTCTTTGAGTCAGTGTGGCACTTTGTCCTTAAGACAATATTGCCCCCGTATGTATCCTTTATACGTCCTGGACAATTTGTCTCCCAAGATAAAAGCGCAATGGAACACTTGAGCAAAGGAAACTCAAGAGCTACCGTGAAGAATATTGAGTAACGAAATGATGCCTTGGAAGTTGTAGGAAGAAGAAAACTTTGCAGTTGCGTAAAGCAATTTCGTGTATATTATATGTGTGTTCTTAGTGCTCAACAATGGTGTAAGGGGTGTTTATATAGGTGATGGAGAGTGAAATCGCCTTCATAATAGCCAAATAATGGTCATTATGGAGGTAGTAAAGTCCACCAACATAAATGGTGAAAGACCAACGGATTTGGCCATTATAGGAGGAGTAATTCAGCCAAAATAAATGGTGAATTGAGAGCTGGGCGTTCTGCTTTGACCGTGAAATTCCAACTTTCTAAAAACTTCAGGACCAAAGCTGTACATCCGAAAAAATTACTGGTCCAAAGCGTATACGAAACTTCGATCAAACTGTACTACGGCAAAGTTTTCTCGGCCCAAAAAATAATATCGAAGGCCCACAACATTACGACCCGCGACCCGTGAACCCGTGAACCCGTGAATCCGGAACCGGAACCGGGCCGGGCAACCGGCCAGACGACGAGCGGGGCGGCGGCGCGTGTGGTCTTTCGCTTGAACGAAGCACATCTAGGTCCTCCCTCCTTTAAACACGTGGATACCCTTGGGGTCCCAAACCCCAAACCAATTTCGAGTCTTATATACACTGACAATTCTTTCTTTCTCTAGGTGAGGGAGAATTGAACCAATACCACACTTTCCATGCTTCAAACACCTTACTGCGGACCAATATCTCTTTCATTTCTCAATGAAATTTGACGATTCTTGGCCCTACGGTTATCTACGTACTTAGTAGATCATGCATGTGTGAAGAACCGGATTCTCCAACATACGTAACACTAGTGTTTAAGCCGTTAAAGTTGGTCGGTCGCAACTCCCGCCAAAGGCAAATTTCCAACAATACATTCATGAAATAATAGTTAGTTGATGGAATTCATGTTTCGTTCTAGAGATTGATACTGATACCCCTTTATGAAAGTTTATAAGTTTTCATGGTAAATTCTGCAGGTAAATTTTATATCTGACACATGAAATAATAAGTTACTCGAAAGTCTAAAAGGAATTATTCAATTAATAAATTAAATTGTCAGTAATTTAATTTAAATTAATTGATATATGTAATCTTAACATGTGGAGTTAAATAAAGTTTGAATGGAATAATTTGGAATTGAATTGAGAACAATTACTATTTTTAGGGAAATTCGTAATTTATTATGATTGGATTAATTCAACAAAGAAAAAAATTAATATCATAATAGGGAGCCTCGTCAATTAATTATGTGATCCCTGTTGTGCATGAATGATTAGAATATATTGAAATTCGCTTTCTTGGTGGAAAAGACAAAACAATTATGTTATGAAAACGGCTGCGGTTGGAAAATCGTTACGGTAGGAGAACTGTTAGGGTTGGAGACAATTATGCTTTGTGAGAACTGTTTTAAGACTCTAAGGGGTCGTTTGATACGCGGACTAAGTTATCTCAGAATTATAGTACTGAAATTATATGTCCGGGACTATTCTATCCACCTGGGAGGTGGGATAATAATACCAAGATTGGATGGATATCCAAGACTAAGTTTGAAATAACTTTTATACCTTATTTGGTTGAAGGTATAAATTTATCCTGGGGTAAATTTATCTTGGAATAAATTTATACCTTCAACCAAACAAGATATAAAATTTATCTCAAACTTAATCCTGGAATATCCCACCTTTTTTGCGTACCAAACGATACCTAAAGCTTTTGTCTATATAATGGGCCTTTCTTCCATATTTAAGACAACAATTTTCTAGAGAAAAAAAAGTACTTGCCCACACAAGTACTACATAATCCAAGAATTATTTGGGTAACACAACATAAGACCGTAGAATTGAAGAGTCCTATCCTTGACGACACAACATAAGACCGTAGAATTGAAGGGTCCTATCCTTGACGACCTTTATTCAGGATTCAATAGGTATTTGGATTTATGCTTTATGTATCTCAATATTATTTATTGTCTATATTACATGTAAGTTGTTCTTAAACTACTTCCGCATCTATAATATGCTATTTTCCAACATAGACTACCCCAGAAATCATATTCTCTAGGGTGTAACCCTTTCTCCAAAATTAATGAATATCGCAAAAGAAAGTATCTCTTATTTTGTCTACTTATTATTTATTATTTTGAATTAACTTAAAATAGTCAAACTAGGTGTTAACTAGCTAGTACAAACTAATCGTTAAGTAATAGTTATAGATTTAAGGAGTTTTACTATGAATTAGAATTATTTAGCTAGCCGTTGAATCATGTATGACTATTTATAAAGTGTGTTGGTGAAAATACCACATAAATTAGTTGAAAAGTAAAATGAACAAAAATGAAATAAATATTCTTCAGGTGGAGACGTAAATATCTCGCTCTCTTTAAGGAGATTCAAGTCACTGGAGTATAATCTTCACCGATTCAGTAGTATAACTCTTGAGTTGTCTCTTTCACGATATAACAGTCTGATAACGTTGTGTGACTCAAACAACTCTGGACTAGTTGAAAAGTCCAAAACTCCACCAATAAGAACACCTTCCTTCAACATACATTTTTTCTCTTTTATAGTGACTAAGTTGGAGGCTTAGAATATTTTTATTTCTCTCAACTGTCTCTTTCACTATTCCAACCTCACTACGCTATAATATTTTTTCACACTTCTCATACACCTTATACTCAGTACAATACTTTCATTTCACAACCCATAAAAATACCTTTATATATAGTTATAAGAATTCTTTCAAAGAGTAAATTAGAGAGTAGTGAGATCTTAAATGATGTAGAACATGAAATTGTGGTTAGTAGAAGTAATAATCACATTCTATATTACGGAGTAGTGAACTTGTGAGAGTTATGACCATTTTAAAAATTTTATGATCAATAAAATATGAAAAATGAATAACATATTTTAATATTAAAATGTTATTCCAATAGAGTGTTTTGGTGAACTCAAGATATATAGATCTCTATGTTTCCTTTCTATTTTTCTCATGCTCCTTATAGAGTTTGATTTCCTTAGTGAAATCTGTTGTTTTTGCTTTTACATAATTATTGAAAGAACTTGTTAAATTTTGAAAGATGTCTTATTAAATTAATTTTTGTAAAAGCAAACTATCTTTAAGGATGGTGTACATGACTCAAATTTCATATCAAAATGTTTTTTTCAATACCTCAAACTCTGCGTGAACACGAGATACTTCATGCACCAAACAATTCTTACGCTTGAAGTCCAATTATCAGTTAAATAAAATATCTAAAAGAAATATAAAAAGAATACTGGTTAGGGTGGTAGAGGGGGTTAAGTGGGGGATTTCAATTTTCAAAGGACAGTAGGGTCACTTCACTTTAACAACCACGCTTTTGCATGAAACCAGCCGTTCAGTCTCCCTTCTTTATTTAATATAAAAATATTTTTGAGAAGAAAAAATTAAAGCAGAGACATTAATTTCAAACCGGAAACCTCCGTATTAAACTTTATAAAATTAATACTTAAGAAATTGTGTTACTTTTATAAGATTTCCATAAAATGCATAAACTATTTATGCCCGTTTAACACTTGGGAAATAGAACTTATTGAGCTACCATTATCGTAAAATCTTCTTCTTCTTCTTAAAAGAAGTATTTTTAGAAGAACTTAAACAAATATTTGTAATATCATCAAGTCGTCACCGAAATGAGTTGGTTCGGTACAACGACACGTTTGGTTGAAATACAAATTATAAGGAGATACTACCAAACCAAATTAAATGAAAATTAGTTTTAGTACATGGGCTCACTAAATTCACTGATTCGAAAGCTTTTCCTTTTGCTCGAATTCCACAATGGTCTTTAATTTTTTTCCTTTAAATTTGAAATCTTTAATTTTTGTTCTTAAAAATATTTCGAGGTTTTGGATTCGAATCCCCGCTCAGTCAAAATAAATAAATCATAAGATGAAATTTGAATTCCCTAGAAAGAGTTTTTCTTAAGGTAAAGTTTGTTATCTTAAGACAAACTCTGACGGATAAGGCATAGTTTTGCCGGCAAACTCTGTCTTGCGAATCAAAACTATGCTTTGCGAATCTTTTTTTAAATTTTTAACTAAGCATGGGTTGGAACCCCAACCCAGAAATTTTTAGTCGAATGCCAAAAATTAAAGATTTTTTCAATTTGAAGGGCAAAAATTAAAGACCACCCCGAAATAAGGGAAATTCGCATCCATTCGAAAGTACATGCTTTTTATTTCATCTGTCCTAATTTATGTGTCACAATTTTCTTTTTGATCTGTTCTAAAAAGAATTTCAAAAATAATTTAATTTTATGAGATGATTTACAACCACACATTTATATAAGATTTGTTTTGGACTATACATTTCAAAAGTCTTCATTTTCTTTTAAATTTCATGTCAAATCAAATGATACAACATAAATTGAGATATATTTAGTAATTGTTAACCACTTATTTTACTGTTTCTCTTTCTGACATAGACAATGCTTTTACTGTACCAACTGGTACATTATTCTGTAGTAAGAAACTTGCACTAAGTACTCACATTATTTTTACTAATGTGATTCTTAAATCATCATCTGCGGCAGAAGAATAGGTGACAAACTTCTAGGTTTATTTCTTCTTTACTGCATTGTCTTTTTCCTCGAATATATCAAAGTAAACCGTACTTATTTTTGCTCCAGGATAGGAGTAATATTTTACTCGCTCTATTTGAAATTGTACCTTCACATCTACTTCATTTTTCATTTTGTACAAATATATTCCCTATTGTTACTATTTAGTGAGAGAAAATGAGATCTCTCCACCTTTTACAATGTAAATTAAAAAAAAAACTTTTTTAGATCTCTTATATTTCCCCCCAGATATCTTATGTATAAAAAATGAAAATCTAAAAAGGTCATAAAACTAAATTTCTTTTATAAAGTACTGAAAAATTATCATATAAATTCACAATTTCTCAATATACAAAAACTACTATAAACTAGGAGTACATGTTTCCTCAATGGTTCCAACAGTCAAAACTTGAAAAGACAGATCATTTCATAGTTATCAAAATTGCATCAGGATCCTTTTTAATTCCTCTACTTAATTAGATAATAAGTAACATACATGTGCAAATTGACCAAAGATAACATAAAAAAAGAAAAACTTAATCATATTTTCGATCATCCAAGATCATCAATTTTTATATTACTTTATCGTATGAGCCGTTGTAAAACTCCATCAGTATTTTCTTAATCACAATCAAGCAGAGCCATTATTTGTGCATGCAACGGTACTCTCTTTTAAGAAAAAAAATACTAGTAAAATTTGTCATAACACCTGTGTATGCATGTAATAATTCACCCTGTTTCATAGCTGTCATTGATTAGATAAGAGTCTATCACAGAATAAAGGTGTAGTATTAAGTAATCTTTCATCTTTAATTAAAGATTTTGAATTCGAACCCTACTGGATATAAAATAGTCTTTGTTATGAGACGCTTTACTCTCAATGTGAAAATTTTCTAATATGAATTTAAATTTAATCGAACCCCAATATAAATACAGAACATCGATTGGAAACCAACAAAAAAATTGATAAGAATCTAATACAGAGTAGCGGTCGAGTGGTAAGTACTCTTTCATCTTTAGTCAGAGATTGCGGGTTCGAATCCTACTAGATATAAAATCACCTTTGTTATAAGACGCTTTATCCCTAAATATAAAATTTTCTAATATGAATTCAAATTTAATCGAACTCCAATATAAATTCACTGAAAAACCAACAAAAAATTAGATAAGTCATTAAAAAGTTCCAAATCTTAATGTAAGCTTTTCCAAGAACAGGACATGATATGTACCACATTGTAAACTTTGTCAAAAGACAATATTACCCTTTGCAATGTGAGATAATACATAATACTAAACCAGTCAAAAACAAACTTCTTCAAAGGGTGATCCTGTCAAAAAGAAAGATCATTAAGTTGATTTAATTGGGAAATGCGGAGAAGTTAGACTCATGTGACCACATGCCTAGAAGTCCTCCCATGTTACTACTATTATGAACTCTCTGTTAGGTTATAGGAAGGGTCAAACTGCTAAAGCACTGATACTCTTGATTTTTCATTTATTTTATTTTAATGATTTACTGTCACAAATATAAGAGAATCTATGACAAAGAGATAATGAAATCAGAATGGATATGATTTATACACACACTTTTTGGTCCCTCTGTTATTTTTGTTCTAATTTATAATTAAATACATTTAACCTTTAATTTATTAAAATATGTATTTTTGGTCACTTTAATATAGAAAATTTCTTACATTTAGACTATATTTATAATTATATTACCCTTTGATATTAATTAATATACAAACTTAACATAAAATGAATAGTCAAATGATGTAATGATATATAATTTTTTTAAATTTGTGAAGATTCACTAGTAAATTGATCAAAAGTAAACTTAATTGATTGAAGGTAAGTTTGTTTACCAAATATAACAAGGACAAAAAAATAAGATTTGTTGATATTTGAGGGACTAAAACTGCGAATTCCCCTATAAGGTTTTGTCAAATTCACATGAATACATATATGGTCAAAGTAGAAATTATGTGCAGCTGCACCAATATCCAAGTAGATAGAGGTTCATTTTCAAGAAAAACTTTCCCATTATTTCATTTCACTAATAAAATCAGCTTTTGTGCCCCACTTTGCCATTTTAACTAAACTATCTAAGATTTTTTTTTATATCCAGCTTCCCGGCTTACGCCAGACTATTCATGAAGATAGTAGTCCCAGTCCCTCAGCACTATTACCGGTAAATCGCGGATCTAAACAGCATCAAAGCCAAGGCTTCAATCAAAAGCCCACAAAGTTCCTTCCAAGTATTCAAAAAGGAAGTCTACTAAGAAGAGCCAATTCAGATCGTACCAAAATTGATCCCAAACAACTAGAGTCTGTGCAATGTCATGCATGCTCGGGTTGGGGTCATTATGCTAATGAATGTGCGAACACTCTAAGGAAATTTGGTAAGAATATGTGGGTCTCTCTTAGTGACGATGAAGGAGAAGACGAAGGAGATCAAGAAGTCGAATCACAAGCAATGCTGGCCACTGCTTACGAACAGTCACTGTCAGATAATGAAGATGTCGTTGTAATGTTGCCTCAGATGTCACGACATTTTAGGCAACATCTGCATCTCCAGCATTATCCGAAAGGTACATATTCTTTAACTATCCTGATGTTAATTGCTTTAGTGATTTTATTTCTAGTGGTGAGGCTGAGTGTTTGAATCAAGTTGAATGCAACGATGAAATGATTAAGGAATTACAAAATATTTGTCAAGCCTTAATCGTTGAATCCAAGCAACTTGAATCAAAGGCTAAATCTTTAACTCGTGAGAATGTAGATAAAAAAGGAACAATAACCCGATTAGAGGTTGCACTTACCAAAAAAGATATAGAATTTGGTAAGATTCGTGCCAAAACTGGATGTAGCCGAAGCAACCTTCCGTAAGTTCAACTCAGGGACTTCTAAATTGAATGAAATACTCAGCTTTAGTAAACCGTCACATACATGTATTGGGTACCAAAACTCTTTTGAAACTACAGGCTCTAGTGTATTTGACAAAAATGAGAAAATATATTTTGTAAAAGAAAAAGGAATGAAAGATAAGTTCTCATATATGTCAAAGAATAAGAAGTTTGTGTGTCACCATTGTAACTCCCATGGACACTTAAAACCTTACTATTTCAAACTTCAGAATCCTGTGAGTGAAATGTTGTCTAAAAGACTGTCCTACATCTCGGACAACATTCAAAGCACCATTTCATAACTGAAAGGTAAAAAATGTTTTAAAAGAGTTTGGATTCTCAAAATGGATGTAACTTGTAATGTTGCGATAAATGCTTTAAGAACTAATATTTCAGGTTCTTGGTACTTTGATAGTGGATGTTCTCGCCACATGACAAGTACAAAGGAGTTTCTAAAGAAATATGAGTCATTCAACGGAGGTAACGTAACTTACGGAGGTGGCAGTAAAAGAAAAATAATTGGAAGAGGAATTTTGGATGTTCCTGAATTTCCAGCTTTAAGAAATGTCTTACATGTTGAGGGTTTAATGACAAATTTGATTAGTATTAGTCAACTGTGTGATGACAATCTTGAGGTAAAATTCAATAAGAATGTCTGTAAAGTTACAAATGAAGCTAATGAATGTGTTATGTCAGGTAGTGGAACATGTGATAATTGTTATCTTATTGCGAGACAAGAAACTTGCAATAATGTCAAGCTCGATGACACAACACCGTGACACCAAAAGTTGGGACATGTCAACTACCGCAATCTGGAAAAGTTGGTCTCATATGAAGCGGTTAGAGGCTTACCCAATCTTAGCCATAAAGGTAAAACAGTCTGTGAAGATTGTTTAAAAGGTAAGCAGACTCGTGTTTTCCATAATGTTGTCCAAAATGACGGACAACATTCAGGTACGTCTCACTGTTTTCAATTATTGCACATGGATCTTATGGGTCCAATTGAGGTAGACAGTTTAGGAGGCATGATGTATTCCTATGTGATAGTAGATGATTTTTTTTAGATATTTATGGATATATTTTTTGAAAGAAAAATCACAAACTTTTGACATGTTTAAAATTTTGCACTATAGAATTAGGAACTTGTTCTATTCTCCTATTTTTAGGATTAGATCCGACCATGGAAAAGAATTTGAAAATAGCTCCTTCACAAATTTTTGTGAGAAAAAGGAAATTTTCCATGAGTTTTCCGCTTCCAAAACTCCTCAACAGAACGGTGTAGCAGAAAGGAAGAATAGAACATTGCAAAAAATGGCTAGAGTTAGGCTTAGTTCTAAAAATTTGTCAAAACGTTTTTGGGCTGAAACCTTAAATACTGTTTGTCACATCACTAATAGAGTCTATCTAAGGCCTGGAACAAATATGACACCCTATGAACTATAAATAGAAAGAAACCTAACTTGCGTTACTTTTGTGTTTTTGGGTGTATTTGTTACATTTTAAATGATAGAGATAAGTTGGCAAAGTTTGACTCTAAAAGTGACAAATGAATTTTTTTTGGCTATTCTCAAAATAGTCATGCTTATCGAGAGTACAATCTAAGGACCAAAACTGTAAAGAGTCTGTAAATGTTGTTTTTGATGATTTCTCTGATTTTACAGAAAATACAACTAAAAATAACATTACAGTCTCAGTGGAAAATGTGCAGACTGCTGAAGAACCAGATGTTGCCCTAAATGTTTTCACATCCGAAGCAACATCTGAACCTGAACCAGAGATCATAAAGAGGATGCGAATGAGGAGTCAAATGCTGAATTGACAGATCAAGTTAGAAGGGACCCCTCATCAAGAATTAAGAAGAATCATCCAACAGGTCAGGTGATAGGGTGAGTTTTTGAGGAAATTAGAACAAGAGGGAAAGAACCACTCAATTACAGAGACATGGTTAGGTATGTGTGTATGTCTACCATATACCAAAATGTTAGTCTTTCTTGTTTCATATCTACTTTAGAACCAAAAAATATTTTAGAAGCACTTAAAGATGATTTTTGGATTCAAGCAATGCAAGAAGAACTTGAACAATTTTCTCGAAATGAAGTCTGAGACTTAGTTCCTCGTCCAAATAATACAAATATTATTGGAACTAAGTGGATTTTCAAGAATAAATCAGATGAATTGGGAACTGTTGTTAGAAACAAAGCTCGTCTAGTTGCTCAAGGCTATACTCAGGTTGAAGGAATCGATTATGACGAAACCTTTGCACATGTGGCTAGAATTGAATCAATCATACTACTTCTTGCCATTGTCTATTTTCTAAAAATCACTTTACACTAAGTGGATGTAAAAAGTGCATTCTTAAATGGTTTTCTAGATAAGGACGTTTATGTTGAACAACCAGAAGGATTTGAAGATCCTCACCATCCACACTATGTATACAAGCTCAAAAAGGCTTTGTATGAGTTAAAACAAGCTCCTCGTGCATGGTATGGTCGTCTGACTAACTTCCTTCTTGAATTTGGTTTTAATCGTGGTGAAGTTGATCGTACTTTATTCATTAAACATCACGGTGTAGATATTTTTATTGCTCAAATCTATGTAGATGACATAGTCTTTGGTTCGATCTCACAGTCCTACCTAAAGATATTTGTTGAAGCAATGTCATTGACATTTGAGATGAGCATGATTGGGGAACTAACGTTTTTCTTAGGCTTGTAGATTAAGCAAAGTGAAGGTGAAATATTCATCTTCCAAAGCAAATATGCCAAGAATCTAGTTAAGAGATTTGGATTGGAAAATGCTAGACAGATGAAAACTCCAATGGGATTATCGCAGAAGATATGTAAGGATAATGTTGGTGAAAATGTCTACCCAACATTGTATCGATCCATGATAGGTAGCTTTCTATATCTCACTTCTAGTGATCCTGATATAATGTTTAGTGTTTGTGTATGTTCTCGATTCCAAGCCTGTCTCAAAATTTCCCACTTAAATGCTGTGAAACGTATCATTAGATATGTTGTCGGCACATGTGAGTTGGGAATTTGGTATTCCAAAGACACTAATTCTAATTTAATAGGATATAGTGACTCGGATTGGGCTGGTGATGTGGATGATAGAAAGAGTACAAGTGGAGAATGTTTTTATCTTGGCAATAACCTTGTTTCTTGGTATAGTCGTAAACAAAATTGTGTCTCACTTTCAACTGCTGAATCTGAATATGTAGTACCTGGAATTTGTTGCTCTCAATTAATATGGCTAAGACACATGTTACACGACTATGATTTTTCAAGTAACATCTTAGTTTTGTATTGTGACAATTTGAGTGCTATAAATATTTCCAAAAATCCAGTTCAGCACTCACGTACAAAACATATTGATATTAGACATCACTTTTTAAGAGATTTGGTTGAAAAACAACTAGTTCAAATTGAACATGTTGACACTCTTCATCAACTAGCTGATATTTTTACAAAAGCTTTGGACCATGAGAGATTTTCTAGTTTAAAGAAATCTCTTGGTCTTTGTAATCTCTAAAAAGGCATTTTTGGTGAATGTCGGCTGAAATGTCTGTAACATTTCGGGTGACATTTACCTATGTAATATCAAAATCTGATTATTAATACTGTATAGTGCATTATTTTTTGTCACACAAGCATGATCCTTCAATAAGAACATGACATCAAAGTGATTCCGTTCTTTGCGATGATATTAGATATCATAAAAAGGGAGTATCAAAATAAGGCAAAACCTTTATAAATATTTGACAATTGTGAAAAATGGGCAAAGCCCTTGAAATGATATTGTTCCTATTCTATAGGAGTATCAAGTGCTTCAAAAGGATTTTGAGAATATTAAATAAGTATTCTTAATTTTTGACATGAAAATCTTTTATATGTGTTTTATGATTAGATCAAGGACACGATGGAAAAATATTACATTGGTCCAGTGGTTAAACTCATTAAAATACATATAAAACGTGTCTTGATTTGTTGCAAAAACGAAAAGTTCTTGCGGGATTATAATGTATGTGTTGTTCAAAACGTTGCCAACATTACTGTTGACATTTTCAGATAATGATATTTGTTGGGATGTTGATCGTAACTGACTTCAGAAAATTAGTTTATCTTCCCTATTTGTATGCCATGTTTTTAATTGGAATTCAGATTTTAAAAGGATAATATTAGATTCCAAATAAGATGTCTATCTTTTTATCCCAAAATCTTAGGTGCAACTAATTTAATAAATATCAAACACCTAAAATTAAGGAATTTTTGTATTTTAAAAATCTTGTCAAGAGTATAAATATATATTTCATTTGTTCTTCTTTTTAACATTCTGTCTTTTCTGAATTAAAGAATAAAAATTAAAAATAAAGAAAAGAAATAGATCACATCACCTCGGTTAATCCCTACCAAACCGATGGATTTCTCACTCTGTTCTTCATCCAAAACCTCAAAAACCCTAAACCATCTCCTCCAAACTCTCCAATGGAGGCCTCACCTATGTCAAACCCTATGTCAGCCAACACCACCAACAACACACCCATGAGTACCAGTCCACCACAATGCACATCCATTGTTCTTAGTGGAGATCAAGAACCTCTTGAAATCAACTACCCAAGGGATGATAGTAACCCCATTGATGTTGATGCCACTTCAGATTACTCCACACTCGGCAAGAGGACCAGTTCTTCCTCCTTTCCTACTCGAAGGTCAAGTAGGGTGTTCGAGAGAACTGTCTAACATAAACTTGTCACCAAGAAATCCAGGTTTGAGATAACAGTTTCTGCTTGCTCAAGCAGTGACACAGGCAATATGGACTATGAAATTTCATTGGAGGACACTGAACAAGAACCTTCAATTTTGGAATCTCAAGATGAACCACCAGTTCTTGATCCTCAACCTGAGCCCTATGTCTCTATTCCACAATGTGAATATGAAAATGAGGAGATTCCCGGCGACACTCCATTAAAGAGGTTTTGCCCCAGAGGAATCCCCCATCATACAAGAACAGATGTTGCCGAGAATGTCACAACATCTCAAGCAATATTCCAACAAGCCTCAGAAGGGACATCATCTTCATCCTCCTCGAGCAATACAAAATCAGAAGCTGAAGTTGAGGTAAATGCTTATTCTAACAAGTTCTATTCCAAAGCAAAATTTGATAAATAGAATTGGTATAGGAATAGGATTATCAGGGCAGAAAAGGTATTAGATTTAACCTCATGTTCTGAATATGGGTTGGTTGAGTTCCTCAGTGATCGTAAGCTTCTAAAAACCGTAACTGATAAAGAACCCATCGTTGATGAAGTAATTAGGTTATTCTATGCAAACTTAAATTCTGATATAGACAATGCATCCTCAAAGAAATTTGGGAAGGTATACCTCTATAACAAAATCTATAAGTTTACTCCCCTAATTATCAATCAATGTTTGGGAACTGAGCATGAAATTGGAAGCAGTACTACTGAAAGGGCAACAGAAAACAGGGACAATATAATAGAATACCTCACTGGAGGTATAGTGAAGAAATGGACTTCTCGATGCCCTGCCTCAAAGCTCACTGCCCTATTTTCCACCCTACATAAGATTGCTATTCACAGTTAGCTCCCTTCACTTAATGCGTCGATAGTTACTACCGATCTAGCCTATCTGTTATACAAAATAGGAAAAAGGTTGAGAATTGACTTAGGAAGAATGATTTTCTACCAAATAGCCAATTCAGCTGAAAAGGAGTCAACCTTGATCCTTTCTTATCCCTCTTTGATCTATCAAATTCTACTTACCCAAGGCTTTGAGCCTAGAAATGAGAATATTTTAGGAAAAGCACCAGATGTATATTCAGTGAATAAAGCAATCTTGAAATTCAAAGACAGAGTTATTGACCTTTCCTGGCAAAATGAAGCTAACATTAAGAATGTTGCCCGAAATGTTCCAAACATTCTAGGCAACACTAGTACAAGATAGTCACATCTGTCTACAGACTGGCTAGTTAAACAAATTACAAAGTTCAACCAACAAATCTCAGAGGTTGATGTTGCAAGGGATGCCTTAGTCCTGGTCAGAGACCAGTTCTTATTGTTGCTTTCTTCCCAAAAATGGGGAGATGATTCTACTGTGCAGAGGGAGGAAAGAGCGGAAAGAGCTGAGAGTTCTACTGCTGATGATGTTGCTGCAGAAGATGTTGTGGGCGCTGCCATGCAGAATGAAGAAATTGTTGGAAGAAAAGTCATGCTGACAAGGCTGAGGATGAAGGCAGAAACAGAAGCTACGATGCGAAAGGTTGTAGCAGAAGTTGAAACTACTAGGCAGATGAAGAAGCAGGCTGAGATTATGCATAGGTAGAAAGCGGCTGGAAGCAACTACTGATGCATAATATGCAAGGGAGGAACTACTGATGATGATTGGTGATTGGTTAATTTGGATTGTGTTTGTTTTGTTTGGATTGGATATTTGGTGATGTATTTGACGATGATCTGACAATGTTTTTTTGTTCTTGGATGATGTGTTTGAATGTTTAATTTTCTTATTTCTTCTAATCCTATAAGGTATGTGTATATATATGTTTGTGCTAATATTGTATCTTGTATAAAGGTATACATATGTTGTGTTTGTATACCACCACAGGTTAAGGAGGAGCATTATTGTACTCATAGATGTTGGGACAACATTTATGACATTGACGTAAGTCACTTGCACAGATTAGAATATGTTTTGTGAAGAAAGGCAAAAAGGGGGAGAATGTTAATGTTGGGTTTGATGTTGTGACATTTTTTCCAACATATCGTTTTCAGTACTAAGTTAAAATTCAGAAATGTTGGAACAAATATCACGACATTCGGACCAACATTCTATTAAACAGTTTTTGCCTTACTTCACAGACTGAAGCAAATCTCGTGGGATTTTTACCACGATGTAAAAGTGACTTGGCAAGGTGTGTAGGAGCTGATGAAACACGTGGGAAGAACAAGTCAAAACTGTTGCTAAGCTTGGGGAACAAGTCCAAGAAGTTGAGGATTTTGCTCCACGATCTTCTCCAACAAATCCTATCGGCTGCCCATCTTTTCCTCAACCTCTACAACCGATCGATGAGCTTTTCAAGGAAGAATCTGCACTATAAATAGAGAGGCAAGAAGAGTGAATCGATATCCAGAAAAAGATTGCAAAAATATTAAGAGAGCTCTCGAGAATTCATCTCAGAAAACTAGATCGCTAGTGTTGCCTGAGCGTGTCGACGACATTCTGTCCAACATTATAATTGCTGTTTAGATTCTAGATTTGTTCTTTATTGAAGCAATTATAATGAGATGTTGTCTATGTCTATTTAGATAGATTTTTCAGGCAGAATTCATCTGCGACTTCAAACTTTTAATTCCTTTGTATTATTTTGTAATATTGTAAAAGAATGAATTTATTCAATTGTGTGTGTGTGTGTGTGTATATATATAACTATATATATATATATATATAGTACTTTCGGCCACTGACCGTCATAGGATATATAATCAATATAACCTATGTAAATATTAAACCTTTGTGTCTTATTATTTCCGCTGCATTTTACTCTTCAAAGGTTTTTCAGTTTTATCGAAGTGTTGTCACTTGTGTCAGACAACATTATTACCGACATTTACAAACTGCATTGGCATTCAATTTGTTTTTTACTTTCAGTTTGTGTTTTATTGTTTCATAGCATACCTCCGGGACCTAACAACTCCTATAAACATAATTTTACTAGGTTCATTATGTTGTTCCTCTGATGAATACTATATAGTACATCACTACATTGTGATTTCTGACTTGACTCAACCACCTTCCTGGAATATTTCCAGGTTTCAAGTGTCTTCTTGTGCAGCTCCTCTTTGCTGTTACAGTTCATGCTAGTGTATCCTAGGATTCACCCAATCTCTTTTCTTTTTTATAAATGTGGTGTTATAGTCAGTTTGATCACACTACAATTAATTAACTAGATGTTTTCTATCTCCCACAAATACGTGTGTCAAATAACTTTGTATACCAAGACTTAGATGACAATAAATTACCTAGCATGTTTTGTCTCGACTGAAATTCGTCCGGTTTCTTTAATTCATCTTGTTCTCAAGTGCCTTAAAGGTGAATGGGGTTGGGGTGACGAGTGACAAAGAAACTTTGCCAAAAAAAAAGGAGCTCACCTATCATCAACCCCTTCCTCTCCTTGTATAAATCACACTTAATCAAGAGAATAGTAAGCTTGACCAAAAGGATTTGGAGAAGCACTATCAAGTTCAGGTAGCTAAATCATTGGCTAGAAGAGGGAACAGAAGATCAAAAAAAGCTGGTATTTATTTTTTAGTGCCAACTAAATGTCACATTCTTTAATAAATACTTGTTGAAGTTACAAAATTATATATAGTTCAAGTCGAAGACGAGTATCCTTCCCCTGCTAATACATTGGCATCCTCCACAAGATAAATTTGACCATAGTTGTACATGTATACCAATGAGCTCAAATGTAAACATCTTTACTAGTATACCAGGACCAAAGGTGGATACGGAGTATCAGTATGGAGTTTATCTGATTCCAGTACTTTCGATGCAGAACATAAATATGTATTAAAATTCATAAAAATTACAAGAAATTGTAGATATGATATCATAACTTTAAAAATATAATGAGATTGAACTGATAAAGCTTAAATCATGAATCCGCCTTGAACAGTATAGAAAGAGTCCAAAATAAAAAACCAGAAATGACATATTAGATGTGGGGCAAAAACAACAAACTGAAGTAGAAACTTCCCTTCTCCTAGGAGTTCAAAAAACAAGAGTATGAACTATCAGAGTCTAAACTCCACATAAAATTAACCTGGAAGGCTGGAGCTACTATCACTTTATTGTCCTATGCTACTGATTATTTGAATCCATCAAAAGACAGTAAGATGCCATGGTAGAAAAAGCTTTTGTCTTTAGCTCCAAAGGTGTCCATGTGCTGTTCCCATATTCTAATACATAAACTTACATTTGTTTCTCCTTCTCCAGACCACTTGGTTTAAATATTCTCACCGTCCATATACATTTACTATAACCAAATATTACAAACAACCCCTCATAAGAGTTTTACAAATACAACAGCACACAAACACCCCTTATAAAGCACACAAACTTAGGTTCTTACCTTTATCCAGCAGCTACATTTCCCTCAAGTCTCTCTCACTAACATGGTTTCCTTAGAAGGTGCCTCTAGATCCGATGAGCCGACTTCGAGTCCCCGAATTTCCTTCTCTTCAGAATTTCTTGATGAGAAAAACTTCATATCCATTACTCCAAATGCACAAGCAGAGAAAGAGCGAAAAGATCAGCAAGAGAGAGCGCGTAGTACAGCAGAATTCGAGTTCCTTTCCAACAAGTTAACCAGCGAAAACATGATCACAGCGGACGAGCTGTTCTTCGAGGGTAAGTTACGTCCATATTGGCAAATGCATTATGCTGAAAAGCTCAACAAGATTAGTTTAAAAACTGAACATGCTGAGGGAGAAACATTGAATGAAGCTGATAAGGTGAAGAGTAAGGAAGAAACTAGGACAATAAATTGGTTTATTGATGAGGATCCATCTCCTAGGCCACCAAAATGCACTGTTTTATGGAAAGAGTTGTTGAGATTGAAGCAGAAAAGAGCTTCTTCATTATCGCCTTCTTCTTCTACTTCTTCCTCCTCTTCTACAAGTTCTATTGCTGATATTTCTGTAGCAGATCATGAGAAAAACAAAGTTCAAAGTATCAAAGAGAAACATGTGAAGAGGATTAAAAAAGGATTGGAGAGAAGTAGATCAGCAACTTTAAGAGTTAGACCTGTGATTCATGTGCCAATTTGTTCACAGGGAAAAAACACTGCACTGCCACCTTTGTTTTCCCTTAAAAAAGGAAGAGCTATAGAGAGGTGAAAAAGGACTTGCCATAGTTGGTCATTGTGTAGAGATGTTCTTTAATGTTTTCCTTCAATTTTTACTTCATTTTGAAGCTTCTTTTAATTTCTTTCTTTCTTCTCCTGAATTTAGATTACATGTTTCGTCATAGGATCTGATGAATTACCATGTTGATGTGTTTATTTTCTTGTAATGTATGTGAAGCTAATTTCATCTAGATTCAAGAGTTATTGTAATCTAACAGTTCTAGCTTTTGTTTTCATGCAAAGAAATAGTGAACCAACAAGGATATGCCTCTTCATTTTCTTTTGGAACTGTGGATATTTACTCTGTACTGTTTTTTGGCAGTTTTTTGTGCATATTTACTTGTACCTTTGAGAGGTCCACTTATACTATTGATAAAATCTCTAAATTAAACCAAATCACCAAATGGTGAGTTAATGCGAAAGGTTCAAATCCAATAGTAGGTAAAACTTAGACTCTGGGATCTAATAAGGTTTACGATCATTGTAATCGATCTCGAGAAGGCATACGACAAAGTACCTAGGGAGGTTCTATGGAGATGTTTGGAGGTTAGAGGTGTACCTGTGGCGCACACTAGGGCGATCAAGGATATGTATGATGGATCCAAGACTAGGGTACGGACAGTAGAAGGAGACTCGAAACACTTCTCAGTGATGATGGAGCTGCACCAAGGATCAACTCTTAGCCCATTCCTATTTGCATTGGTGATGGACTGACTGACGCGACAAATCTAAAGGGAAATACCATGGTGTATGTTATTCGCAGACGACATAGTCCTGATTGATGAGACCCGCAGCGGAGTGAACGCCAAGCTGGAGGTTTGGAGATAGACTCTGGAGTCTAAAGGGTTCAGGTTGAATAGGACCAAGACAAAATATTTAGAGTGCAAGTTCAGCAACGGGAGCGACCCTGAGACAGGCGTGAAGGTGAGGCTTGGTACTCAAGTCATTCCAAAGAAAGGAGCCTTCAAGTACCTAGGGTCTATAATCCAAGGGAATGGAGATATTGATGACGATGTCACATCGTATTGGGGCAGGGTGGATGAAATGGAGGCTCGCATATAGAGTTTGTGCGACAAAAAGGTGTCACAAAAACTTAAAGGCAAGTTCTATAGGGTGGTGGTTAGACTGTTGTATGGGGCAGAGTGTTGGCCAGTCAAGACTTCACACATACAAAATATGAAAGTTTTGGAGATAAGGATGCTGAGATGGAGATGTGGACATACAAGGAGAGATAAGATTAGAAATGATGAGATCCGGGAAGCGAGGTTGAGATGGTTCGGGCATGTGCAGAGGAGAGACACAGATGCCCCAGTGCGGAGGTGTGAGAGGTTGGCTATGGACGGGTTCAGGAAGGGTAGAGGTAGGCCGAAGAAGTATTGGGGAGAGTTGATTAGACATGATATGGCGCAGATGCAACTTACTGAGGACATGACCTTAGATAGGGGGTTGTGGAGGACACGGATTAGGGTAGTAGGTAGTCGGGCGTAGTCCTACTTACACTTACAAAATGATAGTTGTAGTGTTGTTACTGTAGGCCCGATTAGCCTATCATACTTATAGGCGCATTATTGCTTTATAACCCCATGTAGTTTGATTTTTGTTGTTATGTGTTCTCTAGTGTACTTTATTTATCTTATTTAGCTACGTTAGCTACTGCTTCCTTTTATTAGAATGCGCTACCATGACGTATTCGATTTTGTTATCAGCATGTTCATATTGCTTTAATTTCTTGTATAAGTCTGACCGCTTTTCTTGCTTTGCTTTGCTTTGCTTGTAATTATGCTTTGTTTTGAGCCGAGAGTCTTCTGGAAACAACCGCTCTACCTACCAAGATAGATGTAAGATCTGCATACACTCTACCCTTCACAGACCCCACGTTGTGGAATTTCACTGGATATGTTGTTGTTGGTTTCATTGTAGAGGGAACATAATAAAGGAATTCACTTTACAATCAACAGAAAACCAAATCTTATTGCACCATTTTCATGATAAATAAGAGTTACAAACATGTTTATACAATTGATTTTCAGTATATATGAATCAAAAACAAACTTTCTGAGTTACAGAAAGAGAAAAATACAGAAGAACTGAAAACTTCAATGACTGTACATACAGCTATGGACACACAAAAAAAATACAGCAAAATTCCATTTTACTAGACAATGTGCTGGCATTGAATTTGAATAATTTGTCTTGGTGAGTGTATTCCGGAGTTCCAATAAATAAGTTTTCAAGATTTTTCTTTCCACCAAATTTTCAAGATTGAAAAATAGGAAATGAAGGTTTCGAAATCTAATGCCGAATACTGAATATCTTATACTTCTCAATGTCCAAAGGAGCAAGGATAGCCTCCTCATTTTGGGGGCTGTGACAACAATGGATTCCCAGGAGTGGTCCTACAAAGAAAGCAATCGAGAAAAAAATTGATTAATAATTGAACAAAAGTAAAAGGCAAAAGCAATGAAAAAACTATTGCAATGTATAATTTATTACCTGAGGTTTTCCGAGAAGACTGCGTCCAGTCAAATTATTGTTCTGCAAGAAGCTGCAACAAATATCAGATGAGCATACAAGACATCAAGCAAGTTCCTCTACTGCATCCGTTGGAGGATATCAGTTTACACAACGTCAGGACAATATAACATCTTTGCATATCTTGACAAAAGATACTTCGTTGAGTTTTTTTACGGTAAAAAATCATGTAGAATGGATATTTAAGTAAGAATGTGGGAAAATTCAAAGTGTTTGGCTCAGTGGCCAATACATTAGGGTATTGTTGTCGAGGGTTAGTGTTCGAAGTCCTGATGCGAGTGGAGCGTTTCCCCAAAAATCCTCCATACGCGTGAGGCCAAGCGGTGTATATTAATCCAGTAAGCCGTAGGAGGTGGGGTTTCTCGGGGTATGCCGAATGTGCGGTGGGACCAGTCACTTTAAAAAGTTTACCTTACCATAGTTTTGTCCTCCGGCATAGTCCAGTAAAGCTGGCGCTATAAGGCGCCTGGCATGGGACGGCGTGGGTTCGATTCCGCATGGCACGAAGAAACTCTCGCATGTTAGAATTTGACCTTGTCTCATTGATCGATTATCGCTCCCGAAAACCGCCACCGGAGCACATCTCGCGATTTACCTGGTAATAGTGTTGAAGGACCGGTGCTATTACCTCCAGGACGTCTGGGTAATACCAGTGAAGTAGTCAGGCGCAAGCCTGGAAACCTGGATTATCAAAAAAAAAAAAAAAGAATGTGGGAAATAATGCCAAAAACAGACAAAACTTTTTTCGTGATGAACTATAAATGATGCTTTTGGGATCAATATGAACGTGCACTAATATTCAAGTGACCTACAATGAGTAACATAATAAAAAAGATATATTTCAACCAATTTATCTATCTTTTCTTTCTCTTTATATTTGCATTTGGTATCATAAAATATTACTCCATCTGTCCCAAATTATATGACACACTTTCTTTTTAGTCAGTCTAAAAAAATGACACATTTATTTATTTGACAACAATTTAACTTTAAACTTTAACTTTTACGCTTAGTGAGATGATTTATAACCACACAAATATCTTTGGCTTATTTTAGAACAGAAGATTCAAAAGTCTTCATTTATTTCTTAAACTTCGGGCTCAGTCAAACTACATCATATAAATTGGAGCGGAGGGAGTATCTCTATTGTGGTCGCTTAGAAAAAACAGAATTAGTATGTACGTTGTGTAATGAAATTCTAGGAGCAAAGTTATGTCTAAAGCATTCAAGGATGCTCAAGGCAAGGGCTCAGAACATCAAAGATTTTCAATCATCTGCTTTAGTTAATGATTAAAGGGTGACCAATTGAACATCAATTATTAAAAAAATTGTTTTGTGCATGTAAGCTAATTTTTATAAAAATTGCATTGTGCATAAGTCAAGTATTATGTTTTATACATACATATTAAATTTGGAATACCTATTAGTGAAATTTCTAATTTCTTCACTAATAACATGCTTAGTACCAACCCAAATCCAAATGTAGACAGGAGGAGTATGTGATGTATGTTTTCAATTGTGGGATCAAATATTCCAAAGAGTATTATTTTGACTTGGTCATGTACAAACCAAGATTGATTATGGTTCCACTATATGATGGCTTTGATGATTATCAAACATGTGGGAGGCAAGCACATGTCTTTTGGATGGTGGCAGAATTAGAATTGAACTTGTGAGTAACGTTTTTGTCACCAACTTTGTAAGCATCTTGCAATAAAAATACACTATATTATAGATAGTGGGCTTTGTTGTTTGAAGCCAAGAAAATTAAATTGGTCTTTATCTGTAACCTCATTTGACTACTAGTGGTTAATTGGTAAATTTGACTATATAATCCTCATCCACATCATGAGCCAGGCGGCCAGATGAGCAGGTTATAGTTGATTTTACAATAATTTAAAAGTAACTCTATATAATAGTTTCAACTTTCTGTAAAGAAGAATGAAAAGAAGAATTTCTCAAATTGTATGAAAAGATTCAACTTTTTTTTTTTTTATATATAATCGAGATTTGAATATCTTTTTGTCATATTAAATCATAGAGAAAACAAAAATAAAAGAATTTATATAAGAGTAATATATAGTTAGAAAGTTCTACTAACTATATAAAATGAAAATAAGTATACAACAACAACAATAACAACATACCAAGTGAAATCCCACATCGTGGGATCTGAGGAGGGTAGATAGTACACAAATCTTACCTCCACCTTGGTAGGTAGAGCGGTTGTTTCCGGGAGACCCTCTGCTCAAGACAAAACATAATCACAAGCAAGACAATCAAAACAAATCAAGAGTAAAGCAAGAGAAATGATCATACTCAGTTAAGGAATTAAAGCAGTATAAAGTGCATTAGAACAAAAGGGAGCGGTAGCTAACACAACTAAATAAGCTAAACAAAATACACTAAAGAACACATAGAAGCAGAAATCAAACTATAGTGGATTATAAAGCAATAATGTGCCTATAAGTGTGATAGGTTAATCGGGCATACATTAATAACACTACAACTATCAATTTGTAAGCAGAAGTAGGACTACGCTCGAGTACCTACTACTCTTCTACCCTAATCCGTGTCCTCCAAAACCCCTATCTAAGGCCATGTCGTCAGTAAGTTGCACCTGTGCCATATCCCGTCTAATAACCTCTCTCCAATACTTCTTCGGCCTACCTCTACCTCTCCTGAACCCGTCCACAACCAACCTCTCATACCTCTGCATTGGAGCATCTGTGTCTCTCCTCTACACATGCCCGATCCATCTCAACCTCGCTTCCCGCATCGTATCATCCACCGAGGCCACTCCCACTTTATCCCAGATATCATCATTTCTAATCCTATCTCTCCTTGTATGCCCACACATCCATCTCAGCATCCTCATCTCCGCAACTTTCATCTTTTGTATATGCAAAGTTTTAACTGACCAACACTCCGCCCCATACAACATAGTCGGTCTAAGCACCGCCCTATAAAACTCGCCTTTATGTTTTTGTGACACTTTTTAATTGCACAAGACTCCAGATGCGAGCCTCCATTTTATCCACCCTGCCCCAATACGATGTGTGACATCGTCATCAATCTCTCAATTCTATTAGTTAATAGACCCTAGGTACTTGAAGCTTCATTTCTTTGGAATGACCTGAGTACCAAGCCTTACATCCACGCATGTCTCAGGGTCACTCCCGTTGCTGAACTTGCACTCCAAATATTCTGTCTTAGTTCTACTCAACCTGAACCCTTTAGACTCCAGAGTCCGTCTACAAACCTCCAGCTTGGCGTTCACTCCGCTGCGAGTCTCATAAATCAAAGACTATGTCATCTGCAAATAACATACACCATAGTACCTCTCATTGGATTTGTCGTGTCAGTCCGTCCATCACCAAGGCAAATAGGAATGGGCTAAGAGCTAATCTCTGGTGCAGCCCCATCATCACTGGGAAGTGCTGCGAGTCTCTTCCTACTGTCCGTACTCTAATCTTGGCTCCATCATACATATCTTTGATCGCCTTAGTGTACGCCACATGTACGCCTCTAACCTCCAAACATCTCCATAGAACCTCTCTAGGGACTTTGTCGTATACCTTCTCGAGGTCGATGAAAACCATATGTAAGTCTTTCTTCCTCTCTCTATACTGCTCCACCAACCTCCTAATAAGATGAATGGCTTCAGTAGTCGAACGCCCCAGCATGAATTCAAACTGGTTCTTGGAAATAGACACAACTTTCCTTACTCTCGTCTCCACAATTATTTCCCAAACTTTCATAGAGTGGCTCAACATATTGATACCCCTATAGTTGTTGCAACTCTGGATATCACCTTTGTTTTTGTACAAGGGAATCATTGTACTCCACCTCCATTATTCGGGCATTCTTGCCGTCTTAAAAATGACGTTAAACAACTCAGTCAACCACTTTAAACCAGCCCTGCCTACGCTCTTCCAAAATTCAACTGGGATATCATCAGGCCAGTCGTTCGTCCCCTGCATATCTTGCGAATAACACCCGTATCCTTCTCAACCTTGATGCTTTTACAATACCCAAAATCCCCGTGCCTACCAAAATGCTCTAGATCTCCCAACATAATTTCTCCATCTCTTTTTTCATTCAAGAGTTTGTGGAAGTAAGACTACCACCTCCGCCTATTATGCGCTTCCTCCACCGGTACTTTGTCGTCCTCATCCTTGATGCACCTCACTTGATCCAAG
This sequence comes from Anisodus acutangulus, assembly GCA_029783415.1. Classification (NCBI taxonomy): domain Eukaryota; kingdom Viridiplantae; phylum Streptophyta; class Magnoliopsida; order Solanales; family Solanaceae; genus Anisodus; species Anisodus acutangulus. The sequence goes on from CM056502.1 coordinate 11,051,870, forward strand.
TTACGGGCCCCTCCTCTCCCTTGTCTTGATTAGTCTGTACAACTTCTTGTCCCCGTATTTCTCCTCTAATTCCATATACAGGTGTTTGAAAGCCGCTATTTTTTCCGCTGTAAATGCTAGCTTTGCCTCATTCCTCTCCATCTTATACAGTTCCCTATTCGTCCACTTCTCCACCTCATCTCTGCTTTCTACCAATTTTACATATGTCATTTTCTTCTCTTCCACCTTCTCTTAAACTTCGCCATTCCACCACCAATCCTCTCGATGTCCACCACGATAACATCGCAAGACTCCTAGCACTTCTCTGGATACCTCACGAATGCAACTGGCCGTCCTATCCCACATACCGGTCGCATCCCCACTACTCCCCAAGCCCCCTTGGCCATCAACCTCTCCCCCATCTCCTTTGCACTAGCCATGGTCAAACTCCATCATTTGATTCTTAACCTGTCATCCACAACCCTCTTCTGCTTCTCCAACTTGATCTCCAAATTCATCACTAAAAGCTTATGTCGGATTGTAAGATCCTCCATCGAAATAACCTTACAGTCTTTACAAAGACCTTTGTCAACCTTCCTAAGGAGCAAAAAGTCTATTTGAGTCTTAGCCACCAAACTACGGAAAGTCACCAAGTGTTCCTCCTTCTTCAGGAATCTAGAATTGGCTATCACCATCCCACAAGCTCTAGCGAACTCCAAAAGTGAGACGCCTCCCCCATTTCTGACCCCGAGTCCAAATCCTCCATGCACGTCGTCATAACCCTCTGGAAGTAACCCGATATGTCCATTGAAATCCCTCATACAAATAACTTCTCAGTGGGTGGTATACATCTCACCACTTCGTCTAAATCCTCCCAAAAGCGTCTCTTCTCCTCCTCGTCCAAGCCCTCTTGTGGCGCATACGCACTAATAATGTTCATAGTGAACCCTCCAACTACCAACTTAATCGGCATCATCCTGTCATTGACCCTCCCCACCTCTACCACCTGATCCCCTTAGTTCGCTGTCTACCAAAATGCCTACCCCATTCCTATACTTCGACCTACCAGAGAACCATAACTTATACACGTCTACATCTTTAGCTTCAGGTCCTACCCATTTGGTCTCCTAGACACATGCTATATTAATCTTCCTCTTCTTAAGAATCTTAACTAGCTCTATGGCTTTCCCCGTTAAAGTCCCAATATTCCAAGACCCTATTTTCAGCCTAGCATCTCCCTTACCCTACTTACCCTTACCCCTTGCCCGCGTCCCCGGTCGAGAACATGACGGTAGTCTACCATTATTCACCAAAGCCACTAGAGTCACAAATACTAGATACGAACACTATAATATATCTAATTGCAAGAAATAAGAAAAGTATGAATCTTATAATCAGTAAAGCAAGCAAAGAATACAACAACTAAATCAGCAACCCAAAGCAAGCAAAATGCAGTACTTAGACTAAGGCAATTAATTAACTCACGAGAAAGTCGAAAGTACACCAAAATTGAAAATAGAAGTCTAGAACTAAAGGGGATCAAGAAGAAGGATACAACTAATTTAGGGGATGCAGGAGAAGTTAAATGAAATAATGAAACAAAGCAAGAAATGATATAGGAACAAAAAAATGATGAAACAGTGAAACAAATAGACCAACAATATACCTAATATAACACACCACAATTGATCAAGCAGAAGACCCAATAGACCCACCAACCAACGAAATTGAAATGGACTAATTTAATGTACCCACCAGCCAACAAAATTGAAAAGAAACAGATGTAATAGCAAAAAATAGTCATGCCAAGAGAGAAGAGAAGAGAGGAAGTAGAAATCACAGGGGATTGAGTGGGTGTCTGATTGTGATGGTGGATTCCGAGAAATACACCTAAGTCTTGCCGCTGGGATTTGTTCGGTGTCGGGGACTCTATGCTGATGGGTGGTTCCCCTGCTGGTTCACTGCAAGAAAATAAAGAAAACATGAACGGGGGGTAGGGGGATGATGGGTCTCTGTAGAGGGGAGGGAGAGGGGGAGAGAACGAACAGGAAAATCTACCTTTTATCGGTGGGAGAGGTGGTCACCAGTGGCGAGATTGTGGTGGGTGGGGGAGAGAGAAAAGTGCTAAAGAGAGAAAGAGATATAATAAAAAATAAAATTAGATTAGACGCCACCTTAATAGATCAATTTTGAAAAGTGGTGCTTTTCAACCCGCCTTGGCAGCAACCATATTTAAATGGTATAAAATACTTTCTTCAAGTCGATGGTACATATGTGGACTTCGGCGTGGGAGAGGTGATGTGGTCGATAATTTTGTAAACACAATAATAGATCTTAAAAAGCTTTGTCCACGAGGAGTATTGACCTTTTTCCATCTTAAGAGTCACAGGGATGAAGTTTTTAATGTTGTTTACGGCAAGTGCCGAATAGAATTTGGTTTTGTTAGCCATGGAAGAGGAAATTTAGGAGGAAGAGGGATGGAGAATGACCGGAAAATTTAGGGTTCCATCATGGGGAAAAGAGGTCGGCGGCTAGGGTTCCAACGTGGGCTAGGTGCCGACGTGGAAAAAATATGGCGACCGAGAAGGTGCATCGGCGGCTAAGGTAGTGTTTGCAATTTTAGGCTACTGATACCATAATGAAATATGTTCCTTGATTTTATTGATGAATGATTTACAATATATATAAAGTTACAAGAATATTTACTTTGATACAAACTAGGTAACTAATTAACCTAATTACAAAAGAATTATAGTTCTACCTAAAATAGGAGATATGCAATTAATACAATTAATGAAAGAATATTGAAAAATATCCTCTTAGTTACCTCAACATATTGGTTTCTGAATCAAACGCAATCGTGATTTCCGTAGAGTACATGCTAGCTCCAAAACATGACGTATTAACAATTTATGAAGATTCTTGGACCGCACTTCAATGGGTTGCGTCACACGCTAGTGAAAAATCCACTAGCGCTAATTAAGACCCAACAACAACATACCCATTGAAATTCCACAAACGTGGGGTCTGGGGAGGGTAGAGTATACGCAGACCATACCTCTACCTTGGTAGGTAGAGCGACTGTTTCCGAGAGACCCTCGGCTCAAGATAAAACACAATCAAAGTAAGACAAGCAAAGCGACTAAGCCATGCTAGCGAATTCTGAAAAAGAAGCAATAACTAATGCGGGTAAATAAGACAAGCAAAATACACATAGCAGCATACATCAAATAACAATGGACTATAAAGCAATATTGTGCCTACTAGTATGATAGGCTAAGCGGGCTTACAATAATAACACTACAACTACCAATTTGTTAGCGTAGGTAGGACTACGCTGGACTACCTACTACCATTCTACCCTAATCTGTGTCCTCCATAACCCCCTATCTAAGGTCATGTCCTCAGTGAGTTGCACCTGCGCCATATCTCGTCTAATCACCACTCCCCAATACTTCTTCGGCCTACCTCTACCCCTCTTGTACCTCTCCATAGCCAACCTCTCACACCTCCGCACTGGGACATTTATGTCTCTCCTCTGCACGTGCCCGAACTATCTCAACCTCGCTTTCCGCATCTTATCCTCCACCGAGGCCACTCCCACTCTGTCCCGGATATCATCATTTAGCGCTAAATAAAGACCCCTGGTTGATAAATTACGGTAACTTTAGTAGATTGTCTATAATTGGAGATAGTGCTGGTGGCAACATTGTTTATCACATGGCCATGAGAGCCGGAAGAGAAGGTGATATTAATAATAATATTGTAATTAACGGCTCAAGTCTTGTTTGTCCTTACTTGTTGGTCCCACTTGAGAATATTGAACAAGGTATATCATACAAGAGAGTTGGATCACTATAGGCCCACCATCAGAAGTTGGGCTTCACAGCCCAATTATTAATCCACTTGCTGAGAAGGCTCCTTGCTTGTCTGGGCTGGGCTGCTCTAGGGTGTTGTTGTGTATGGCGGAAAAAGACGAGTATATTCCAAGAGAATTTGGGATTCAATTCGTTGAGGGAGTGAAGAAAAGTGTGTGGAAAGGGAATTGGAGTTCATTGTAATTGAAGATGAAGGTCATTGCTTTCAATTGGTCAATCCTAAAACTGAGAAATCTCGAGATTCGATCAAGAGTTCTGCTTCTTTCATCCAAATTAAGTGTTGTTAGACAGCGTACACTATTATTGTAACATATAATATATTCTTGCTTGCTTAAAATGTTCCCTTAGCTTGATATTTGTCGTGATGAGATGTCATTTTCGCCATCTTAAAGACAGAAAGTAAGGGTAAAAGCAATGCAAGAATAACATTATTGTCCTTACCTCTCATTATTTACTCTCTTTGAAGTGAAGGGAGTGAGAAAAGGACGTTCTTGATTGAGAAAAATTTATTATTAAAAAAAAAGTAGGAGAAAACATACAAAAATGGTGGGTCCTAAATAGTTCCCAACTAAAGTCCCGAATGCGAAATCCCCACCTCACTGGCGCTTTCTACTGCGCGAGATGTAAATCGAGCGATATCGCACGAGCGGCATGAGAGGACCAACGGAACACGAATCCAGCAACAACCCTTGCAATATTTCAGCAAAGACTGTCACCACACAGATTCGAACCCGCGATATCGGAGTGATTGTACCTCAATCATCTTGTCACTTACTAACTCGCATGTGCCTGGAGGCTGACCGGATTCATTATTGATGATATTTCATATGTGGTCCAATTAGGATAGATAAATGACTGGTAACCAGAATAGTTGAATCAATAAATCGATTGATAAGTAAAGGTCCAAAGTCTTGTCTTAGTAATGTTATATTCATTGTCTTTATTCCTTTAAAATTTTACGTGTCAAATTATTCAACACTCTTTCTCGTATATATTTCTAGGTGATAGAGAATATATAGGTGGACTAGTGAGTGCATTATCTATAATTTATTCATGCTATATAATATCACACAATTAAGTACGTTTTTATAATTGTTAGGTGTTTATTCTGATTATTTTTATTATATTTCATTTTCATTTTACTCCAAGGAGGACAAAACGTTTACTATAATTGATCTTACTTCTTTTAAAAGGAAAATATATATAAGGCTCTTTCATATTTGGCTCATTGGTTTTTTTTGGAGGAAATAATTTTGCACTTTTATAAATTAAGTATTTTATATTTTCACTTTAAAGCATCTATAATTGTAGTTCTTTAATATGATTGGAGAGTCTCGTTTAAAAGGGAAATTCTCTCTCGATGTTTTTTTTTTATAGTTTTTCTTATAATAATGGTGAATTGTTTATATGTAGTCAAATAACCAAAATTATATAACCTATTTATGATGTCTCTTTTGACATATTATTTTTTCTTTATTATCTTGTTTATGTATAGGATTTACTTTGTTAACTTTCACATGATATCACGAAATTTTGATCCGAAGTCCAACATCCATCTCATATTATGTTTTTGATCCAAGAGGTTCAATTTTAAATAGGCAAAGTTTTTTAAAATATTTTATATTTATATTTATATTAATTTCATACTCGTGATAGTGGAATTTCATATCCACTGACCTTACTACTGAATAGGCCTTGGGGGTCCAGCACTTATGGATATGATTCAACAATAATGTAGCTGATATTTACCTACAATTATTCTACTGCTTCTTCTTCTGCTTTTAGAAACCAATGACCCAGATGGGAGATGTTGAATATAGATAATGAAAGGTATGGCGACGTGAAGATTTTAAAAGAAAAAAAAAAGCAAAACGACCGAAAAGAACTCCGGCGCTCTTCCATTCCGGCAAAATCGCAGACTTGTAGAATCCAAAGGAATCTGTAGAGTTTAAAGAAATTTTTTACAATTAAAGCAGCAACTAACAATGGCTTGATATAGCTCTGTAAAAGTTCAGCCATTTTGGACCATGGGACGATCCTCAAATCTCAAAATCCTCTTGCCGGCAAACTGCTAGTCGGCAAAAATGGCACTACCGGCCATTCTGGTAACAATCTGAACCATACAACCTAATCTCCACCATCTAATAACCCACCCACATAGCTCAATTCTCCTTTACCATGTAACCTTTTGAATCTTTAAAATCATTTTACCCAGCGAGCTTCCGATCGGAAAATATGGCTATTCCGATCATGCTGGGATAAGTCTATTATTCATCTTCTTTCTTACCCTCTCAATAGTCCCCCACCCCCACCCCCACCCCCTTACAGTAAATCGTGCCTGAACTTAGGCCGGATGTTAGGAGAGGAAGGCCGGAAATCTATTTTTCCGGCAAATTAGAAAATTTTCAGCGAATTTTTTTTCCTCAAGTTAACGCGCTCAAGCTCAGGTAGATTACACGGAACTTGCCATGTCATCAGAGTGTGTTCAATTGACACATTTTAAGTATAGTTTAGGTGTTCAATAGGTTAGTTGAAGTGTCTAAATGGAAAATGGAACAAGTTTAAGGGACTGCCTATATATCTGGCCTTTATTTTATAATGGATATGACGATTTGTTCTGATATCATATTATAGTCTGTGATAATCTCACTTAACAGCCACACTGCAAAAGAAAGTTGGATCCTACGTCCAAAGTGGTTACTGTTTCTTTCACCACTCTTCAAATATCCTATTTATAATAATCACATAGTATACCACAACACCATTCTGTGCATGATATTTTTATAAAATTTCTCTATACCATGGCTTCCGGCGATAATGTAGTTAAAGAAGTGGATGACTACTCCGGGCTCTACAAAAGCGCCGTGTTGAGCGTTTTTACGACGTACACGGCTCCTTCTACGTTCCGCCATCGCCAGAAAATCCAACTTCCGATGCTTTCTCCAAAGACTTTTCATGCTGATGAAGAGTCCCGCTATTCGGATATTCTATTAGTATTAATGAAAATGTTACCATCTATGGCTCGATTCATGCTTTTCCTTACTTGTTGATCCCAATTGAAAATGTTGAGCAAATTGTATCGTATAAGATTTGGACGGCCATCGCTCCTCCATCGAAAGCTGGGCTCCACAGCCCAATGATTAATCCACTTGCTGAGAAGTCCCTTTGTTTGTGTGGGCTAGGCTGCTATAGGCTATTGTTGTGTTATGCGGAGAAGAGAAATTGGGATTCAATTCGTCGAGGGTATGAAGAAAAGTGGGTGGAAAGAAGAAATAGAGTTCATTGAATTTAAAGGTGAAGGTCATTGCTTTCAGATGGAAAATTCTGAAGAAGAGAAAGCTCAAGATTTGATTAAGCGTATTGCTTTTTTTATCCGGCATAAGTAATTAATAAGCCCTGTTGGTTGCTTGGAAATTCTCTTAATTATACTCTAATGAAAGATATGGCTAGATACATTTATTTACTATGTCTCAATTTATATGAGGTAGATTGACTCGACATGAAATTTTAAAAATAAAAAAAAGACTTTTAAATTTTGTGATCTAAAATAAATTAAAGATATTTGTGTGATTATAGATCATTTCGTTAAATATAAAAATTAAAATTTAAAATTAAATTATTATCAAATAAATAAATATATTATTCTTTTTAAAACTGATTAAAAAAAAGTGTGTCATGTAATTGAGACCGATCAATATTATTTTGAATGATTACTTGGGGTTGATGAGGAGGATGACGGTAGTTTTCACACAAAATCCGAGTCAAAAGTCTACATAAAATAATCAAAACATAAAAAATTACTGTGGGTTGATGAGGAGGATGAGGTATAATCCATTGTATAAGGACATTATCCTCACGGGATTTATTATTCACTATCAATAATCATGCATGATGTTTTCTAATTTGTCTCTCAGGTGGCCCTTTATAAAGTTTTATATCTATCGTTCCATAATGTATTAATTTCAAAACTCTCGTTTTCTGCTACCAAACAATTATTTGAACAAATATCTCTCAACGAGTTTCCTTTTAATTGATCGTGAGGTGTCTCAGTTTCTCTCTTACTACCATGGCTTCCGACGAGGTAGTCAAAGAAGTGGACGACTTCTTCCGGTTATACAAAAGCGGTCGTGTTGAGCGTTTCTACAACGTACACGGCTCGTTCTACGTTCCACCCTCGCCGGAAAACCCAATTTCCGGTGCTTTCTCCAAAGACGTCACCATCTCACCCCACGTCACCGTCAGACTTTACCTCCCTGAAAACACCACCAATACCCAAAAACTCCCACTCTTTGTGTATTACCATGGTGGCGGACTATGCATTGAGTCCGCCTTTTTTACGTGGACTCACCGTTACGTCAATTCTTTAGCTTCCGAATTAAATGTTGTTGCTGTTTCTGTAGATTACCGTTTAGCCCCGGAAGTTGATGTGCCCACAATTTACGAAGATTGTTGGACTGCACTTCAATGGGTCGCTTCGCATGCCGATAATGAAAACCACATCATTAATAACAAAGACTTATGGTTAACACAATTTGGTGATTTTAGTAAGGTGTTTTTAGTTGGGGACAGTGCTGGTGGCAATATAGTGTACCACATGACTATGAGGGCTGGCAAAGAAACATTGAATAATGAGGTGAAAATTACTGGATCGATTTTTGCTTATCCTTATTTCTTAATTCGAGATATAGATATCAATGAAGAGGAATTGGCATATAAGATTTGGGTTAATATTTTTCTACCGTTAGAGAACTCTGGGTTATTATCCCCAATTGATAGTCCATTGATTAATCCACTTTCTGAAAAGGCTCCATCTTTATCGGAGTTAGGTTGTTCGAGACTTTTATTGTGTATGGGAAAAAAGGATTATGTAATTCCTATGGAAATTGGGGGTCGATTTATTGAAGCAGTGAAGAAGAGTGGGTGGAATGGAAAATTGGAGTTTGTTGAGATTAATGAAGGGCATTCGTTTCAGATATATAAACCTGAAACTGAGGAAGCTAAACGTATGATGAAGTGTTATGCTGATTTCATCCATATTCAGTGATACACAAAAGTACTTATTTTATTTGTTTTTGTTTCCCTCTTTCTTTACTATTCAAAGTTAAAAGAAGAAGTAGTTTTATTAAGTCTACTAGACTGTTTTTCCTCACATTCTACTCTTCATTCTAGTTATAGATTGACTAAGGTTTTTTATTCCCGGGTCTTCATTCAATGCTAGCATCTCTCTTAAAATAACTAGTGTCTTAGCTTATCTGTTCATTTTCAAACAACCCCTATTTGTGCTCCTTTATCTTTCTAAGCTGCTCTCGCTAGTAGGGAATCTAGTTCAGCAAGGTCCATGTGGAAAGACCTTGCTAATGCCTTTTTTGACGCTAGACATAGGCTGCTAGAAAAGAAGACTCTGAAGATGACATAAAAAGAGTTTTTGTCTGAATCCGGTATCATAAGTCATATTGTACTTTTTCGAGAAAACCGATTTTCGGTATCTAGGTATGGTTTATGCCATGATCAGTATAGGTGTTCTTCAAAGCTTACCTGATTCAAAAAAGAAGTATTATTCCAAAATCGAAAGGTTAGGGGGCTGAGAAGCTCTTGCTTGCTGCTTGAGGTCTACTTCGCGAGCCTCACTGCCCCATTAGGAGTTGTTTAATGACTCTTGAACATGTACTTGTTTTGAGTGCCTATTTATTTTCTATCGGTATCTACGGATTGATCACACGTCGAAATATGGTTAGAGACCTTATGTGTCTTGAACTTAGATTGAATGCGGTTAATATCAATTTTGTAACATTTTCTGATTTTTTTGATAATCGTCAATTAAAAGGAGACATTTTCTCAATTTTTTTTATAGCTATTGCAGCCGCTGAAGCAGTCACTCTCTTGGGGTCCCGAACTGGATTTTTCTTTTCTTTCTCAAGCCCAGTAAAAAGAGATAGGGGGATCTAGATAAATAGACAAAGAAAGGGGGATACAACGCCGGCTAAACGATACCCGAATTTTTCTATGGATATAAGACTTTAATTGATAGAGATAGAGAAAACGCCATAAAGATCAATTTGTGAGATTTTGGGCCCATACAATAGTTGTTACACCAGTGTGTTGGATTTGTAACTTTTATGTACTTTGCTTTAGTTGTCTTTACATCTCAATTTCTACGGCTGTGTACTTTTTATTGCAAAATAAAACATCATTTTCGATAAATAATAAATTAGGAAGATATCTTTATTAATCATTTTTTTCTAGGAAAAAGGGTTAAAAATACTCCTCTATTTTAGAAAAAAGGATAAAAATATTCTCCGTTATAAATTTGGGTCAAATATACCCCTTCCGTTATAAATGTTTTCAAATATACCCTCTCTTAACCGGAATTCTCAAATCCCAAAAATAATCTGATTTCATTTTTTATACCTGCTCCATCGTTTAAACCGACCCAACTAAATAATAACCCATATGACCCCCTTAACCCCCCATTCTGTAAAACGTTTTCTACTCCTCTTCAAGAACATTAGAGAGAGAGAACAATAATTGCACCCTTCTTATGATATCCTGTTAGATCGGTTCTAGGTTGATTCATGATTTTTCTTATCTATTTGTTAACCGCTGTAATGTTTGTAGGGTAGAATCACTCATAAGAAACAATAAAAGGGTGAAACCATTCATATTATAATTTATTCTGTAGTTAAACTTTGAAATTTAGTTTACAATGAATGCAACTTCATAGAATTTATTAAAGAAGAAACTAATTTAAAGTCTATCAACTCCTAGTACATTTAGCTTCGTGTAAAGTCCAACTAAACTACTAAAGTCTACCAGCTAAATTATGAGAGATATCATCACCAAACTTGCAGCACGCCTACCATGATGTATGAAGCTTCATTAACCAATTCTTCAAAGACTCAAGCTTAATTGAATTAATTACTATTTTCACCACAATGAAGTCCTTTCAATTTTAGAATGACAAATGCTAAATTTCACTAATCAGTATATTGAAATCAGGTTATTTTGGGATTTGGAAATTTCTGTTAAGAGGAGGATGTATTTGAAAATTTTAATGATGAGAGATGGATCTTGTATTTAAATTCTATCTAATCATAGGAAACATTTCCTCGTTCTGCAACTTCCATCCTTCGTTTTTGTTTTCGGTTGCCACAGAATGTAAATAATCACAAAAAATATTTAAATATGTGACTTCCACTGCATGATATATAAGTGTAAACAGTGATCATAACTTTCATTTCTTCCTCCTCTCCTTGCCTACCCAGCTCGATTCATTCCTCAACCTCCATTTTATTTCTACCGTCAACTTTTACTGCATGAATTGATTTCAGTTAACCTATAGTTTCTCTTTTTTTGGTGACACAGTATATATTAATCTATAACGCACTGGAGTATAATTTGAACAGTATTATTTGTTGGCTACTATTGTAGTAAAGAAGTAAATAAATATTACAAGTGTTCGAAAGGATAAATAAATGGTCAATCTTCAAAACTGCCGCAAGCTTGTTGTGTCTTGAATCTTGATAACCTGAAATCAAGAAACAACTAAATCTGGATGGTTACAACGTTGTGTGTTGAGTCGAGTGATTGCACTCTGTCCTTAAGACAAGATTGCCCCGTATATATGCTTTTACGTTAGCGGACAATAGTCCCAAGATAAAACAACACTTTAATCTCAACACTACAAAGCAAATAGGTTGAGTCTGACGAAGAAAACAAATGTGAATCGACTTGATGAAGATATGGAAAAGGAAGAAAGAGTTTCTGTTTTCTCCTCTGTTTTGTCTCTGTGTATATAGTGTGTCTCTGTTGTGTATATCTTGTGTATATGTGAGTATTTTCGTCACTGTCAGTGCACTGTTTTTTCGTTACTGTTTTGTGGTGTTTTCTTTCTGTATGTGTGCTGCACAATTGAGCCAAAACAGTTCAATATATAGCATGGAGGAGGGCTGTCCAACTGCTCAAAACATGACTGTTAATGGCCATTAGGGAGGGCTGTTAATGACAGGTTTAATGCCATTAGTGAGGTTGTTCATGACCATTGAAGGAGGTTGATGATGGTCATTGAAGAAGGTTGTTTATGGAGGAGTTAACAGCCAAGTTAATGGCTGGTTAATGCTCCAGAAAACAACCCAAACGGTAGGCAGAAAGTTTCTGCCTTCCGTCACTCCCAAAATCAACTTTTCAGAAACTCTAGGGACCAAATTATAAATATTAAGCAATTTGGGGTCCAAAAAGATAATATAAAAAAGTCCCCACAGCCCAAGACCGGACGAGCGGCGCGCGTGTGAGCTAAGCCTTGAACCCAAGCACATCTAGGTCCTCCCTCCTTTAAACACATGGGATACCCCTTGGGGTCCCAAACCCTTTACCACATTAGAGACTTATAAAGAGAGGAATTCTTCCTATTCCCACCGATGTGGTAGATTTGTCCCACACCATATTTCCATGCTTCAAACACCTTACTTTGTGGACCAATATCTCTTTCATTTCTCAACGAAATTTGATGATTCTTGGCCCTACGGTCATCTACTCACTTAGTAGATTATGCATGTGAAAAGAGACAAAGCCTCCAACATGCGGAACACTAGTGTTTAATTCATTAAATATGGGTGGACGCACCCACCCGCCAAAGGCAAATTTCCAACATTATTATTGACTTTAGAAATAATCACATGGGTTGATCAGGAAACGTTTTGAACTGATTCTTATAGATTGAAAATTTGAAACTTTTACTTTGTAAAAAATATTGAAGGTAAAGTAATCTAATCAAACAAAGAATATGTTGAAACTATGCTACTGTTTGACGACAAATTATCTATTTGGAGGCGCTCTTTCATGAATATCGTGTTTTTTTTTTTCTGCTAGAGTAAAATTTAAATCATATGAGACCGAACTCATTTGATTATTTGCAATTAAAAGATCTAATCAAATTAACCTAAAACTGATCAAATCAACTCGTCATTGATTCTTTTTTGGGACTAATGATAAGTATACTGTCTGTATACACATAATAGTGAAAATGAGATCTTTTATACTCTATAATTTGAATACAAGAAAATTGTTACTTCCCTCTGTCTCAATTTATGTGACATCATTTCCTTTTTAGTATGTCCTAAAAAAAATGTGATTTTTCTATATTTAGAAATAATTTAATTTTATTGAATGATTTATAGCTACACAAATATCTAAAATTTATTTTGGACCACAAATTTCAAAAGTCTTTTTTTCTTTCTTAAACTCCGTGTCAAGTCAAATGGTGTCTCATAAATTGGGACAGAGGGAGTATACAACAATAAAACTAGAACAAGAATATTGTGGAGAAAGAGAGAAGAGATGAGAGTTCTTTATTTCTCTTGAGGGATGTAAATACAATGAATGAAACATCTATATTTATAATAGAAAACTGATTTAGTCCCAAAGTTACTAACCCTAATTTTCCTTGTAGAGATAAACATTCACAATAATAAGTGTAATATTTATAACACTCCCCCCTTAATGTCTATTTGATAGATAATGTGCCTCGTTAAAATCTTACTAGAAAAAATCTAGTGAAAAAAATTCTATTGAAGGAAAAAGACTACACATTTCTAATAATACGTCATTTGGTTGCCTCATTAAAAACCTACAAGGAAAACTCAGTGAGACAAAAACCTTGAAAGAAAAAAAGAGTACAACGTGTATTAGCTCCTCTTGATGAGAACTTCAATAAAAAAAAACTTGAATCTTCTCATCTCAATCTTGTGCACCATCTTCTAGAAAGTTGCAGTTAGTAGAGACTTTGGTGAAATAAATCAGCCATATTATCACTCACACGAATCTGTTGCATGTTGATATCACCTTTTTTTTGGAGCTCGTGTGAAGAATTTTTTTGATGAAATATGATTTGGTCTATCTCATTTATAAACTCTCCCTTTAGTTGGACTGTGTATGTTGCATCTATACTCTTTTGAAAGAGTTACATCATCGACATATAATATTATTGAAATCACTCCAAGTGCATTCCTGACTTGCTTTATAAATAGATGTTATCTTTATATGATTTGACTGTCATGTAAAATAACATCGATGTAATCTGTCATAGGGATAGCAAAATATATAAATGCATCAATTGCATAAAGATATGACACTTCAGGACCAAATAGTTCTTCAAGTTTCTCAATTCAACTTCTTTCAGCAGATAATCTATTACTTTTGAAAACTCTTCAAGAGTTTGAATAATATTCAAGTAATAAATTTACACTCACAAATATGTAAGAATAATAGAGTCATGTATACCCTTAGTCAATGAATACTTATTATGATAAAATCGCATTCATTTTACTTGATTTAATCCATATAAGAATTATGAACATATTTTTTGAACCTGTATATGCTTCAGGCATTTATAATTCTTCAAGAATTTTCACATATATTTTGTTCAAGTGACAATATTCATTGTATTTAAATGTGTGACATTTTCTATTGTCTGGACTGCAGGTTCAATAAGCTTGAAGCTTACCGAAATACGTCATTTTTACTTGGTAATAATGTCTACGTTAACATGCTTTATAGACGTGGAATTTGGATCGTCACAATCTTTTACAATATTGCGCTATATTGTACCAAAGATATCGTCGACGACATATCATTTGTATCGGTTCGCAATGTGACATAATTTATTGAGATTTCATCACTTTCATTATTTTAGGTACCTAAGCCTCTCACGAGATTTCATGAAGTGTTATGTCGTAGGCTTTTCAAGAGCACAATGCCTCCTTATTGTGACCATTTTGATCATTTGCCCCTCTCTTTTTTAAAAAATTATTAATATTGTTATTTAAAACGGAACATGATCATCTGAATGTACTTTATCAAATTATGATAGCTTAAAATCTCTTTTAAAATATTGATATTCCAATATCAATTCGATTCTTATAAATAATATAGAGAATTGTTTCTCCTATTGATTTCTCAAACGAGTAATAATTTAATAAACCTGGGTGAGTGAATCAGGCTGTCATCTGAATACCCCAGGTTGCTCCGTACAGACATAAGTGCCAACTAACATCTTGCCACCAACTTGCTCATTCATGTGAAGGAATAAAATTGTATTTTGAACATCATCAAGAAGAAAATAACAGACACAGTCCAATTAATTGTCACTATTTGTGAACTAAAGAGTTAAAAAAAATGATATCTGATGTATGCAATTTTATTCTATATGGCACACAAGCAACCGTACTCATATATAATTGTATGAAAATAAATTATTATTTCTATTCTAACTAACATGCTAATCTAAACAATAATTTAATTTGTCAACTTCGGTTGCCCCTTCACCTCTTCCTCGCAACCCGAAAAATGCCTTGTTCGATCCTAATTGGAAATCTGCCATGATTGACGAATATAATGCTCTTATTGAAAATAAGACGTGAGATCTTATGTCCCGTCCTCCTAATGCTAACGTTGTTCATTCTATGTGGATTTTTAGACATTAAAAGAAATATGATGGTTCTTTTGAGAGGCACCAGACCCGTCTTGTAGGTGATAGCAAGTCTCAATAGGTGGGCATGGATTGTGATGAAACATTCGCCCGGTGGTAAAATCGGCAACTATTCGGACCGTTCTTAGTATTGCTTTGTCCAAATCTTAGTCTATTCATCAGCTTGACGTCAAAAATAATTTCTTGCATGGGGACCTTCATGAAACCGTGTACATGCATCAACCTATGGGATTCAGGAATCTGGCTCATCCAGATTATGTGTGTTTTTGAAGAAATTGCTCTATGGACTGAAACATGTTCCTCGTGCATGGTACCAACGGTTTGCTGACTTTGTATCCTCTATCGGATTTTCACATAGCAAGGGTAATGACATGCCATACATTCTGTTATATGTTGATGACATCATCCTAACTACATCTTCTGATGCATTTCGTCGATCCATTATGTCACTTCTTGCCTCTGAGTTTGCTATGAAGGATTTGGGCCCCCTAAGCTATTTTTGGACATTGTTGTTGCATGTGGCTTATTTCTTTGTCAAAGGAAGTACGCCGAAGATATTCTTGACCGAGCAGACATGCCGTCTTGCAAACCGACCCACATATTGGTGGACAGTAATTACAAACTCAGTGTCTCTTTGAGTTATCTATATGCCGACCCTACTCACTATCACAGTTTAGCAGGAGCGTTGCAGTATCTCACTTTCACGAGACCAGATATATCCTATATCGTGCAACAAATATGCTTACATATGCACAACCCGACGGATGAACATATGAATGCCCTCAAACGTATTTTGCGATATGTACAAGGTACTCTTCATTTCGGCTTACACCTGTACAAGTCCACACTCTATGGTCTCACATCTTATTCTGATGCTGACTGAGGTGGATGTCCTGACACTCGTCAATCCACGTCGGGTTACTGTGTGTTCCTCAGAGATAACTTGCTTTCTTGATCTTCTAAAAGACAACTTACTATGTCTCGATCAAGTGCCTAAGCTGAGTACATAGGTGTAGCAAATGTTATTTCTGAGTCTTGTTGGATACACAACCTTCTACTTGAGCTTCACTGCCCAATCGATAAGGCTAAATTCGTTTACTATGATAATGTAAATGCGATATATCTTTCATGCAATCTCATTCAACATCATCGCACTAAACACATTGAAATGGATATTCACCTTGTACCTGAGAAAGTTGCTCGTGGACAAGTTCGTGTTCTTCATGTTTCTTTTCGATATCAGATTGCTGACATATTCACTAAAGAACTTCCACGCATACTCTTTGATGATTTTCGAGTCAGTCTCAACGTATGAGAACCTCTCGCTTCAACTGCGGGGGTGTGATAGAATATTATCATATCTTATATATTTTTATATTACGTAAATTTATATTCCGATCGTAATTAGGAAGATTAGTTACCTAGTTTGTAGCCATGTAAATAATTATGCAACACTATATATATTGTACACAATAATCAATGAAAATTCAACAAACATATTCCTTTAATTACCTTTTCATATTTAGTAAGCTCTAGTTCTACTATTTCTATTTTATCATTAATAATTACGGGCAGATATAGGACTTCGAAAAAATATGAGCACTATTATGAATAGACAAATCCAAAATTTAAAATTGACGGGTTCAACATTTCTGTTCTTACCATTAAGTCTTATAGTCTATTACATTTTTTTAATTTAATTAAAAGAATATTGGAATGAATAGTCGAACCTATTGACTATATGCTTTATCCATTACTTGGGGATTTTGAGAAACTAAACCAAACATAAAAAGAAAAACAAAGAAAAAGGTACAACTACGACTAAGTTAAAATACAAGCTGAACATAGTAATTAAACCCTCAACCTCACTCGTATAGGTGCACCTAATATCCATTTACATCGTAAAATCCTTTAAGATCGGGTGCATGCATATATATTCAAATAATTTAAAGTGATACAACAGTATTATACGTAATCTAGACAGAAAGCATGTGTGCAACTGAACTCTCCTGCCCCGAAATTAACTAATTACTAGTAACACGTTTTTATAAGAATATCATGATATATTTAACATTATAAGATTTATTTTAAAATATAATGCATATTTTTAATTTAAAATCATAATATCTTAAAGTTTTCTTTATAGTTTAAAATTCCTGTCGACCACGTAAAACGAAACTAGAAGAGAAGTAGCATTGCACCATGTTAGAGTAATATACCGAGAGATCGCACCAAATAAAGATGAAAGAAACCCTAGGTGCCAAGGAGAAGAAAAGAGAGAATTTTATTATCAAATGAACTGCTTAAGTCGCATTACACATATTCCGGTCCTGATACAGTTAGTGGATCGGGTCAGTCACTAAAACCCAATTGGGTCAACAGAAATAATAAGAAAGAAAAATTACAACTACTTAATAAGATCATGTCAAATCTTATTTAATCTAACCCCCCTCCCCCCACCTCAAGCCGAAGGGAGTGTACACTCCAAGCTTGCCCAAAAGATGACGATGAGAAGGGCCAGACAAGGCTTTTGTCAGGATATCAGCAAGTTGTTCAGTGGTGGACACATAATGAAGAGAAATCAAGCACTTCCGGACATAATGGCAATCAATGTCAGCGTGCTTAGTATGCTCATGGAACACCGGATGCTTGACAATATGGAGGGCAGCCTGACTATCATAAAAAATGAGAATGGGATAAAAAATATTAGTCCAAGATCACCAAAAATTCTTACCATACAAGAAATCTCAGCAACTACTTTTCTCAATGCTCTGTACTCAGCTTCAGCAGAGGAAACAGAGATAGTTGGTTGCTTCTTGCATTTTCAAGAGATAGGAAAACCCCCAAATACAATATAGAAATCATTAATAGACCTTCTTAATTGAGAACAAGCAGCCCAATCAGAATCAGCATAGGTCAGTAGAGAAAAATCAGCAGAAGAAGACAGTAGAATACCCGAATCAGGAGCATTTGACAAATATCTTAACATATGTATAGCAGCTAACATATGTGGGACTTGTGGATCCCGGAGGAACTGGTTAAGATGTTGAACTGCAAAGGCAATATCAGGCCTAGTGTGCTGTAAATAGTTTAGCTTGCCCACTAGTCTTACGTATAAACTAGGGTATGAAACAGGTTCCCCATATAAGTAGTAAGCTTGAGAGAGGAGTTAATGTTGGTTACAATGGTGCAGGAAACAGAAATAAGTAACTGCTAACAATTACAACACAATGAAATTACAACAAACTGAAATTTCAATGAATCTGGAACATTTTTGATATGCTGAGTCGAGTGATGACACTATGTCTTTAAGACAAAATTGCCCCGTATATATCCTTTCTATGTTCTGGACAATATTCTCCCAAAATAAAACAACTCAACAAATGAGCAAAGGAAACTCGAGTGTTACTTTGAAGAATTTTGTGTAATGTAATGATGCTAGAAAGTTGTAGGAAGAATCTGATTTCATTTGTATGTTTTGTGTTCTCTCAACAATTGGCAAAGACTCCATTATATAGTTGTAGGAGAGGACTTGCCAACTGCCCACATAATTGTCGTTACTGGCCAAGTAATGACAATTATGGAGGTAGTAATTCAGCCAAAATAAATGGTGAATTGATGTGCAACGGATTAGCTTTTAGGGATGACTGAATTGAGTGCATATTAAGGACAAATTCTCTGCCTAATTTAACTTACCAGAAACTTCAGGGACCAAACTGTAAATATGAAGCAATTTGGGTCCAAAAAGATAATACCAGAAGAAGCCCACGGCCCACGACCCACGACCGGACAGACGGGCGGCTCGCGCGTGGGCTTATCCTTGAACCGAATCACATCTAGGTCCTCCCTCCTTTAAACACATGGGATACCCCTTGGGGTCCCAAACCCCAAGCCAATTTTGAGACTTATAAACTAAATAAATCTTCCTTCCCCCACCGATGAGGGAGGATTGGTCTTTACCACATTTTCCCATGCTTCAAACACCTTATTTCGTGGACCAATATCTCTTTCATTTCTCAACGAAATTTGATGATCCTTGGCCCTACGGTCATCTACTTACTTAGTAGATTATGCACGTGTGAAGAACCGAAGTTTCCAACATGCGGAACACTAGTGTTTAAGTCATTAAAGATGGTTGTACGCAACTCCCGCCAAAGGAAAATTTCCAACAGTTAAGAGGAGTCATAACAGGAGAAAACTGTTCACAATGAAATTCCTCTAAAAGGTCAGATGACTCATACGGTATCCTTGAGAGTGCTTGGTGACTTCCAAACCCAAAAAATAATGGACATGTCCCAGATCTTTGATTTTGAATTGAGCATCAAGAATGGTTTTTAAACTATCAAGTTCAGCCATATCATCACCAGCTAAAAGGATGTCATCCACATAGATAGCCAAGACAGTCAAAAAAGAACCAATGGACTTGGTAAATAAGGATAGTCATTTTTACTAGAAACATACCCTATGAATAGCAAAGATTCAGACAACCTGGAAAATCACTGTCTTGAAGCTTGCTTGAGTCCATATAAGGACTTTTTTAGCTTGCAAATCAAAGGAGAAGAGGAAGAACTAGAAACAATAAGAAGAACCATAGGAAATTTTCATATAAACCTCTTCATGAAGAAAAACATTGTTCACATCTAATTGATACACCACCCAATTTCTTTTGGTTGCTAAAGAGATAAGGCATTTGATGGTGGTACTGATAGATCACACCAAATATACTTAGAGATCGCACAAAATAAAGATGAATTAAACCCTAGGTGCGAGAGAAAAGAAGAAGAGAGAATTTTATTATCAAATGAACTGCTTAAGTCGCATTACACACATTTCTGTCCTTACATAGTTAGTGGACAGGGTCAATCACTAAAACCCAATTGGATCAACAGAAATAATAAGAAAGAAAAATTACAACTACTTAATAACATGAGGCCCAATCTTATTTAATCTAACACAACACTTTTGCTGTTTTTGAGTTGGTCAGAATTTCTTAGTATGTTACTGTAACGTAAATATCCGTCGTATACATAATATACATTGGAAACAGAGAGCAAACAAAAAATCAGAAAATATCTCCTTTCTCTGTTGTCATGGCTACAGACGATAATGAGGTAGTCACCGATCTCTTCCTCACTTTCCGGCTCTACAAAAACGGCCACGTACGAACAATATAACGTGTTCACCAGAAGATCCGGTCACGGGCGTCTCCTCCAAAGACATTACCATCTCATCTCACGTTTTCGCTAGACTTTACCTTCCAAAAGTTACTGCTAATGTGTATTTACTAATTATGTACAAAAGTTAAATTGTATTGATATGTTTTATTTTAATATTTTCATATTATTCTTGATGCCATTTTCTTATACACGTGACATGATAGGTTTAGAATCATAAAATACATTTTTTATATATATATATTACGCACACTTTTAATTTAAACTATGAGATTTAAAAATATTTTTCTTAAAAAGTTGAATTTAATATAAATGTACATTTTATTTGTTTTAAATTTAACTTAGGAGTGATTAAGATAATATGTTGTTTAAGGTGATTTTGTTGTATTCTGAAAAGATGCTGATTCAAGAATTTGAACTTTTTAGATGCTAGATTTTAGGATAGTGATATCAGATGTAACAATACAATTTAACTTTTGTACATACTTAGTAAATATATAAGATTTGGGTCAAATTCAGTAGAAAAGAAAGTTATTTTCAGCCTCAAACTCTTTCTTCTTGTTATTATAAAATTTCTAACAGGTAATATAGTTTATTACATGGCTATAAGAGCGGGTAAAGAAAGCTTAAATGGAGACATTAAAATCTTGGGTTCAATTCTTGCCTGTCCCTTCTTTTTGATGCCAGACGAAAACATCGATTTTCAGGGCAATTTAGCTTATAATTTGTGGATCACCGTATTGATAGCCCAATGATTAATCCACTTGCTGAAAAGGCTCATAGTCTATTGGGCCTGGGCTGTTCGAGGTTGTTTATGGGTATTGGCGTATTGCTGAGAAGGATATATTGGTTCCAAGAGAAATTATGGTACGATTGATTGAAGGTGTGAAGAAAAGTGAATGGAATGGTGAGTTGGTGTTCTTTGAAGTTGAAGGAGAAGAACATTGCTTCTTTATAGAGGATCCTCAAGCTGAGAAAACTAAAGATTTAATAAAGCGCTTTGCTTCTTGTATCCAACATAAGTGATCATGAATTATAGCTAGGCTATTGTAGATTGTGTTATTCGTACTGGCTTTGGTCTAGTGATAAGAACGCAACACGTGATGTGTAGGTTAGGTGCTCGTCACAAATTCAAACTCTATATTTGAAAAAAAATATTGTTTTATGCTATTCACTCTCGAGGATTTCTCAATTGTAAAAATAAAAATAAAGGATATTGTGTTACTTGTACTTAATTGTATGGCTGCTTCAACTCTGCACTAATAAGAGTTTTTTCAACTCCTTCTGCACAGTCGATCGCCGCCTGCTTCCTTTATGTACTTTTGTAGATATAGTACCCATATCCCACTAGAAATTTCTCATTCGTGTTCCCTTTTTCAAATATTTTAATACTTTCTTCTTTTCAGTTTATTGGTATGATTTTATTAGACCTGAAATTTAAGAAAGAAAATAATTAAACACAACTTTTAAAATTAATCGTTATAAACATGCAATAATATTTGTATATTTATATGACTTTTGAAATTGGTAGTGTTAAAAATGTCATATATAATATTTGTGTCTATAAAACTTGTCACTAGGGGTAAAATTAAATTTTCAGTCAAATAATTATCAGTTTAAATATGCATACATAATTCCTCGGTTGTCAGCTTTTAATTCTTGTACGAAAAACATAGCAAGATGGACTCTGGTTCTTGCTGTGACAAATTTTGAGTCCCACATTGATAGTGAACGGGGATTTGATCTCCTTATATAGTCTTTTGCATCAATTTTGTAAATAAAACTTTAATAGAATAACTATAAGAGAAAAGGATTACACTTTGCATAAGAATACGGATCAGAACAAGTAGATGTGTCATGGAAGAAGGAATATTGGACTACATATTGCAAATGTCCTATCAAACAAAGAAATTTCTCAAAATTTCCAGATCTTCTTTTATGAATATGCATAAATTTTCTTATGTAATGGATCGAATTCCTCAGTATACATAAAATGCCACAAATCCTCCTATACATAAAGAATACTATTATTACTAGTATGAAATTGAAAACAAGAGTGTGATAGCAAAAAAATACTATGGGAATTGGTAGATAGTAAAGAGTGGAAATTAGCGTCTGCAACTCTCCGGCTGTCAATTTGCACCTTTAATTATCGATCGTCTCATGGTATTGTAAATATGATATTTGTCTTTGCATCTTTATTTACTCATAGAACTTTGCAATAAATTCCTCAGCCTTCATATCAATAGCTTCATCACCGGGACCAGCAATTATTTCATTCTCTTCATAATAATCATCCGCTCCTTTCATGAAACTTCTCATAGGAACATCATCATCGTTACCATGGTACATTTCATCGTCACACTGACTATTAGCGAATATTCTCCGAATATTCTCTATATATTTTGTAATTATGATATATCTATATTTAAGGTAACTTAGGATTCTAATTATATTAGGAATCAACCTTTGTAAGGTAAGTTAGGATTCGTACCATATTAGGAATCAACCTTTGTACAACTATATATATTGTGAATAATGAAAGGAATCCCAAGGGAAATTATTCCATCTTTCATGGTATCAAGAGCCTAAAACCTAAATCCCTTCTCTTCCTCATTCTTGGCCGAAATCAGCATTTTTTTTCTGATTTCACAGATTTTTTTTTCTGGTTTCTTCCTCCCTTTCTCGGCCAAACCAGAAAATTCCCTTCCCTCGGCAGGCGGCAACCATGTCTTCCCCCACAAATTCTGGTTCATCCACTGGCACACTTGACAACCCCTCTCAACGTTCAGTATCTTCTTTTCATCCGGCATTCGCCGTTAACAACATCAAGAATTTTATACCTATAATTCTTGACCAAGAAGACTGTTAATATTTCATGTGGATTGAACTATTCTACATTCATGCATGTGCATACAATGTGCTCGATCATATTAACGAATATGTTCCTTGTCCCACCGATATTACAGACTCAATCTGGCGTCGTCTTGACGCCATCGTCAAACAATGGATCTACGACACCATCTCCAAAGACCTGTTGTGCACTATCATGAAAACATGTGTTACGGCACGTGAACTTTGGGTCCGGCTAGAAGAAATCTTTCAGGATAATAAAAATACTCGGGCCGTATATTTGAAAGAGCAATTCAATAATACCCGCCTCGAGAATTTTAACAACATGTCCGAATATTGTAAGCAACTGAAACTCATAACCGATCAACTATCCAACGTCGGGACTTATGTTTCAGAAACCAAGATGGTGCTTCAACTTGTTGCGGGTTTACCAAAAGGTGAATATGACACACTCGCAACAATGATTCAACAAGCCGACCCTCTCCCAAGTTTCAACAAAGCACGTTCACAACTATTGTTGGAAGAAATAGATGTGCTAAATAAGAGGAACACAATCAAAAGCCTTAGCCGTTGACGGGATGACAACACCTGGGGACAAGAAGAACCAGGCAGAAGAGTCTAGCAATGCAGCAGTCCGCCGATGGCGAGGTCGTGGCGGCAGAGGTCGCAATAAAAAAGGCAAGGGCCGCGAAAAGGGCCCACGCAACCAGCCAGAAGCCAGCCGCAGAATGAACCAAGAAGAAGCAGGGCACAACCGCGGCAGGGCACAACCAGCCAGAACCGGGCCTCGCCCGCATGCCGTGCAGTAACGCAGGGCCCGGCCCAGCCCCGTGGTTAATCGGCCTCTTGGGCCCCGCCTCACCACCAGGCAAGCCAACCAGAAGAATGAAGCCCACTGGCTGCAGCCCAACAAAGAAGAAGATGTTGACCTGGCCCCGACTGCTTTGGGCCAGGCCTACACCACCGTGAACCTTCAACAGCCCGATGACAATTGGTACATGGACACCGGAGCCACATCTCACCTCACTCGGTCGTCAGGTAACCTATCTCAACTACGTGACAGTGGTGACTTAGAGAGGTATAAGGCAAGACTAGTTGCCAATGGCACTAATCAGCAGGAAGGTATTGATTGTGGTGAGACATTCAGTCCGATTATTAAACCGGCCACTATTCGGATTGTTCTCAGTATTGCTATGGGCATGCATTGTCCTATTCATCAACTTGATGCCAAGAATGCGTTTCTTCATGGGGATTTGAAAGAGACTGTGTATATGTATCAGCCTCCTGGCTTTGTTCATCCGGCAGCTCCGCAGTTTGTGTGTTGTCTTAGGAAGTCATTGTATGGATTGAAACAAGCACCCCACGCTTGGTATGATCGGTTTGCCAGGTATCTTCTGCAGATTGGTTTTGTATGTAGCAAGTGTGATACATCTCTCTTCACTTTTCACCGAGGTAGCAGCACTGCATATTTGCTATTATATGTCGATGACATTATTCTTACTGCCTCATCTGACGGGTTGAAGAATGAAATCATTGCTCTACTCAAAACTGAATTTGCTATGACTGACTTGGGCAAGCTAAGTTATTTTTTGGGTATAAAGGTGACAAGATCTGCAGCCACTATGTTCCTGTGTCAGCGTAAGTATGCAGAAGAGATAGTGTACAGGGCCAAGATGGCAAATTGTAAAATTATGCCAACTCCGGTGGACTCAAAATCCAAGCTTAGTGCCAATGACGGTGCGCTAGTTTCTGATCCCACTCTATATCGGAGTCTAGCAGGTGCTTTTCAGTATCTTACATTCACTAGGCATGATATTGCATATGCCGTTCAGCAGGTGTGTATGTTCATGAACAACCCCCGAGAGTCCTATTTTGCCACCCTCAAACGTATTATCAGATACGTTAAGGGCACACTACACTTCGGATTACATCTATACCCCTCTGCCCCAACCAAGCTACTTGCCTACACGGATGCAGATTGGGCAGGATGCCCCGACACACGTCGCTCCACCTCAGGGTACTGTGTATTTCTTGGGGATAATCTTATCTCATGGTCCGCCAAGCGGCAGGCAACACTTTCTCGTTCGAGTGCTGAAGCAGAATATCGCGGTGTTGCTAACGTAGTTGCTGAGATCTGTTGGCTCCGAAATCTTCTTTTGGAACTCCAGTGTCCACTCCGCAAGGCGTCTATAGTCTATTGTGACAACATATCTGCCATATATATGTCTCATAATTCGGTCCAACATCATCGGACTAAACATATTGAGATGAATATCCATTTTGTGCGAGAGAATGTTGCTCGTGGCCAGGTTAAAATATTACACGTGCCTTCCTCTTATCAGTATGCAGACATCTTCACAAAGGGACTACCGCGAAAGTTCTTCACCGACTTCCGATCGAGCCTTAGCATTCGGCCTCCTCCCGCTCCGTCTGAGGGGGAGTATTAGTGAATATTCTCCGAATATTCCCTGTATATTTTGTAATTATGATAGCTGTATATTTAAGGTAACTTAGGATTCTAATTATATTAGGAATCAACCTTTGTAAGGTAAGTTATGATTCATACCATATTAGGAATCAACTTTTGTACAACTATATATATTGTGAATAATGAAAGGAATCCCAAAGGGAAATTATTCCATCTTTCACTGACAATGATCGTTGTCAAAGTCAAAGTCAACCTGAGGTTTGATGCAGGGGATGTTAGGCATCTTGAAACCCAAGGAAGCAGGGCGATGCATCTTAACGTGAATAATAGGGGTGTCATCAAAGGAAAGCGCACACTCCCCATAATGTAATGCACCGTAGTCATTGGTATGACAAAGGCTTTTAATGTATTTGGGAAGCAAATGAAGATTCATAAGGAGCCTGTTTTTTAAAATGCCACCTTTTCTTGCCCATAACAAGGCCAAGCGAAGAACGTTGCAAGCTTTACGAGCAACCACAAATTTCTTCTTCTGCATTTATGACTATTCTTGCATGGTTAATAAGTAGAACACAAAAAAATTATAACGACCCGTTTGGTCGTTATGTACGTTTTGACTATGTTACCTCAGTTGACCTAATTCCTGAAGTTATCAAGCGATCCTAGTAAAAATTGAAAGAATTAGAATCCTTTAAGTGAGACCGTTTGATCTATAGTTGACTTTTTGGTAAACGGGCCTTTTTGGAATTTTGTCGATTCCATGAGGTCTGTAGAGTCATTTATGACTTGGTGGGATAGTTAGTTCGGTTCCCGAGGCCCTCGAAAGTGCTTTCGTCTATTGGTTGGAAAGTTGGTTTGGACCGTTGGTGGTTGACCCGAAGAAATAGTCCTCCGATAGAAATTAAGAGATCGCGAGTGAGTCCGTAGAGTGCTTGTACGTAGGTGTACATATCTTGTTTGTGTCTAAGAGGTCTCAGATGATTGTCGGATTTCGGGTCGAAATTATGTAAGGGTGTAATCTTCTGGTTTCTGGTGTATTCGTTAGGGCGAGCCTCAGTGCGCCCCAGCATATTAGGACCACGATCTGCTACAGCGAGGGTGCAAGCACTTGTCTAGAAACCACGAGCGCGATCTAGTGGGTCACAGGCGCGGGTCCGCTGCAACGACGGGAAAACAAAGGCAGAATCTTTTAAGTGTGGATTAAAACCCTTCATTTCTCCCAATTCAAAAATACTCCTCCAAAGCAATTTTAGGGCAATTTCAAGCAACTTTAAGTGGATTCTAGTTTTGGTAAGCTTATTTAGCCTTGTATTACTTTACTTTACCTTTCTTAAGTGATTTAATGGTGGGAACAACCTAAAAATTAGTTGGAAAAGATGAGTTCAACCTAGTTATGATTTATTTGATTGTTAAACTCAAAAGTAAGATTAATTGATGGGTTTTGCTAATCTAAGCTTGAGTTTCACTAATTAGTAATTATTAAGATTGAATCTTCCATTTATGTGATGAAATGGCTGGAAAACTAAGGTTCGTACCCAAATTGGGGGTTTTGTATTAATTGATGAAATTGACATAGTCTTGAGTTGTTTTAGAAATTGATTAGTAATATGAACTCTTAGAACCTGTATTTTCATATTTCACTTTTGAAATTATCGTTTTACCCTTGTGGGCTCATTTCCCCTTTCTCCCATAGTTGGTTGGATTTAAAGTATAGTCTAGTGATTTAGGTACTGTTAATTTCTGTTTCTTACTTAGAATTTGATAATGGATAGACTTAGATTACTTGAAAGCTCTCCAGAAAAGGCAAGGCTAAGGTTTGATTATTCGTGGCTCCAGCTCGGTATCCAGGTAGGTTACGGCTTACCTTCTGGTTAGACTTATGTATAGTTAGTTACTATCGAAGAAAGCATGTACACCTTCAGGTATGAAGTTGGGATATATTACTAGGCTTGGTAATGTTAACTGTTTGCGGTTGTTTCCTTTTGTGAATTCATTGGTCAATGCCATGTTTGTGATATTAAACTTGTACTTAGTTGACATATTATGATTATGATACGGTTGTCTCTCATATATTGACACTGCCAGGGATAGAGGAATGAACTTGGCTTGATATTGATATTGTGATATGTGACTATGTATGGCACGATTGAGATTTGATTATGATTTATAGTTGAGATTGACACATGCATATCATTCATACACATTTTACATGATTCATTATTGTGATGTGTGAGTTTATATTATTAATGATAAGAGGGAAGATCAAGCATCCAAGGTTTCCTATTAAGGTGTTGTTACATACATATTTCATATGTTCTCTCTTGCATATATAATTGGTGTTACCTACGTGGTCCGAAGGAAAATTACTCCGGACGTGGCATTGTACAGATTTGAGAATAAGTTCATATTGGTAGTTGATTTATGGATGTTGTTATATTTATTCATGTCATGCTTAGTATTGAATTTGACATTCATATATGCATTCATCCTCATTTCATGATACATTAATATTACATGTGATTAGTGTGATGGTGATTTCGTGATACATTAATATTATATGTGTTTGGCGTGACGGTGATAAGTGGAAAGGAAACAACGGTGATTCATAAGACATGTTCAATTGCATATCCATCTCTATGTTGTGTGATACGGAGTAGCTAGCGGGTGTTCGATGGAAGAGTCATTTCTAGGTTGTGTGATACGGAGTGACTAGTACATGAACTTCGCAGGTCCCCTGGGTCATGACTGTCGAGATGTAGAGATATTCTTCTCAGAGCATGTGTGTATACAGATTACAGTTGGCCAGTGCATTGCATTGCATCGCACATACATTTATATTTCATCCACTCATATCTCTGGTTTTTGTTGTTGTATTCATTATATTACATGATGTGCTTCAGCCTTGATTCCTTGTTGCTGATTCATTTGAGAGGTTGTGTACTTGTTAGTTTCTTACATAAACACTTGATGGATTTAGGGACTAGAGATTCCGCCTAGGCTATGATTGTAGACTACTGAGATCAAGTGTGGTTCACAATACTGCAAGTCTTATGTGGTTGTGCTTAGTGATTACTTTATTCTCATACTTCATGGATTTCGACTTGATACTCTATACTTGGGTTGTTATTTCTTGGGTTGCGATAGTGTTTGTAGTTGATTGCGAGCATGTCTATTCTTTAGTTTTTTCCTTTATATATGTTAGCTAACTATTGTTGGCATATGATAACTACCGGTACATAGTGTTTGTATTGATACTACTCTTGCTACCCCCTTTTGGGGTGTATAGTTATTGCAGGAACTTCAGCGAGGTTCGATTAGTCTTCAAGGATCTCATGAAGTTCATCTAGATTTTCTGCTTAATTCTCTTTCTAAACAGAAGTGTATTCAGGTTGTGGTTGTAACCTTTATTCAAAATTTTATATCTAGAAGCTCTTGTACTATTCAAGATAGATTCCTTGGGTAGTGTTGTATTCCACATTATCATTTATCTATATTAATAAACTTATACTACTCTTATTATTTATTTATGTTGTTGGATGAATCTGTAAGGGATGGGTTCGCCTACCAGGTGGGAAAAGGTTAAGTGTTCGCACAATTAATGACTTAGGTCATGACAAGTTGGTATCAGAGCCCTAGGTTGCCCGGTCGATAAGTATAAGAGTAATGTCTAGTAGAGTCCTACTAATGGATGTATTGCGAGCCACACTTATAATTAGGAGGCTATAGGACATTTTGGAAACTTCGAATTCTTTCATTCTTTCGTGCTACTTTATTCAAATTAGTACCTAGTCGATTCCAATTGGTATATAAATTTCCTTGTCTAATCACCTATGGAAGGTGGGAACTCGTCCTTAAATTCTTATGTGATCAGTTTGTTTCGGAAAGTGTAGTGGTATAGCACGAGATGTGTTATCTTGATTCAGACACGTGACCAAGTTCAGTTTCTAGCTATGGCATGAGAATTCAGTTGTGTGGAGTCGCGGTTAGACTCGTTATTGTGGGGGGTTTTCTTGAGAATTAAGAGAGATAGTATTTAGGATCACAGGACTCTATGTTTTCAGTCTTGGGTTGCTCGGAAGTGGCAAAAGTGAATTTATGGCTTAAAAGAGTGATTTGTTCGATGATATGATTGGTTTGGGAAAAGTTTCAACATTGTCAAGGTATTATGATGGTTCGCGTGGCACGGGTGTACGAATGATAGGTCTACGATTCATCAGTGGTAGAGTAGTGGGTATCGATATGCGGGGACGAGTGTGAGTTCGATAAGGATCATCGGATGTGGGAAAAGTATAGTGACCGTATGTAATAAAGAGGAGAAGTTGAGAATAAAGGACATAAATAATGATCTTGTGGGAAACGTGTAGCAAAGTAAGATTTCTTGGGGTATTTTGGTAAGAGTGCTTTTGTGTTAATGGGATGGAGGCGTAAGGAAAAGGATTTGGATAGATCAATTTTTGCTATTAGGAATGGAAAAATTGGTATCTGACGTGTTTGACAGGATAAAGTTGCAATTGGTACGAGAGTGGATTTCGCCTTTGGTCGTGAAAAGTTAAATTGGACTTCGATGTGGCTACATGACAGTGGTTTATGGATTCTTTCAAGAAAGTGGTTATCGGTTCTAGATCGAAAAGCAATACTACTTGTGATGAGTGGAGACTTAAGATATTGGGCAGTGGTGGTCCTGGCCCGTTCAGTAAATAGTATGTTCACTGGGTCTTCGTGTTTAGAGGAATGATAAGGATATCGTGGGACCAAGAGCTAGTTGAATTGAGAGTTATTTGTGGTCATACATGGTAGAATAGACATAAGGGTTCAGTGTTGAGTTGGTATGTTTAGTTATGTCGTGGGCCAATGGGAGCCAGTGGTAGATTAGTAAGAATGACTCTAGTGTTGGACAAATGCGAAGTTTTAGTACTCAAGGAGCTATTGTGTATTGGCTCTAATATTAGGTTAGTGTTGAGAGCCTTGTACTTGTTGTGTAAGTTTCGGCTAGGTCTTGCTACTACTGGTTCACTATTCGATTGAGTTGATCAGATGAAAGGGATAATCACGTGAGTGGTTAGAGGCATTCTGGTTCGACAATTAGGACATTTGGAGTGGTAAATCAATAATGAGGGTTGAATTAATTTGAGTTGTAGAAAATATTTTGGAATTCGAGTTAAGGGAATTTGAGAAAAGGCACATTGGTAGAGATACATTAGGACGGTAGTAGGACTGCGCATGTGATACGCTGGATTTAGAAAGTATCCAGTTTTAGAGTTGAGTGCGTTTAAAAAATGGTTAGAAAGTGATGATGATTGTGATTTGATTGGAATCGGGGAATTGAATAGCAAATGAAGGTATGGCTGATCGAGAATTGATAAAAATATGGTGCGTCTTTGGGATTACTTTGGTATTATGGTTATGGTGTTATTGTCTTGCATATTTTAGATGAGGTGTGACGGTGAGTACGCTTAAAGAATAGAGTCTACAGAAAAGGACTAAGTGGTATAATGGATTAAGTGATATGACAAGTTTCGTAAGGCTTCGTAGTCAGCAACTAGTGAGAAGCAATTTCAGGTAACTTACATGTTAAGGTTTATGGAAGTGGCTGGTGTGGTACAAAGTTGGGTAATTTTATAACACTTTTCAGTGGATGAGTTAATGTGGTTTAAGAGAAAGGAATTATGGAAATCCTATTATGTGAGGGCTAGAGTTATATTTTTTAGATGAGACCGCATTCGTGGTAGTGCATTATGTTGCAAGTATTATTGACTAGACAGCTTGGGTGAGCACTTTTGGATATTAAGGACTTGCGAGTAGTTGCATGGGATTGGAGCAGTAGTTGTAAGATTTGATACTTTCGGAATTGTTATGGACACATCGAGGTGTACAATGGGAGATTCGATAGTTAAAGGGGTATTATATGAGGTACCAGGTTTTGCGTCGAAAAGTTCGGGGTTGTATCAGATTTGCATATCGGGTAGAAGTTGAGAAACATGAAGGTTGCAATCATAAAGTATAGTTCTTTGATACTAAGTTGACAACTTGGATAAGACTCAACTTTTGGAGTCGAGAGTGACTAAGATGATTGATTACGCATGAGGAAGAGATTGGAATTGACCACCATAAATGTGTGGTAGGACTGTGATTGGTTTCGGAAAGTTGGAGTTAGTTCAAGTGACTATTGGTAGTATTCAGGGGTTATGCTTTCATTGCGGGTCAGAATTGTTCGATAAGAGCTTGATGGACTATGTTTATATTTCCATAAGGACTTATGGATTTCCCAATAAATCACCTTCACGAATTCGATGAGTTTCAATTCAAATTTGAGGTAAGACATGTTTACCGAGCTTTATTCGAGTTTGCAAGTGGACGGAGGATATCTTACCGAGAGAAGCTACTCAGACATGTGTAATGGGTTACGTTGGTGCTTGGTAATGACTTAAGGAGGTACTATGGTTGCGAGAGGTCTTTAGAGTGATCAAATGGTGTCTTACGGACATGGCTCAGTGAGGTATTTAGTGGTATGCTTCTTGCATTGTGATTTGAAGGTTTAAGAAGACTTGAAACTAGCGAAGTCAGTCATGAGTAAGATCAGTTAGATGGAATTGCTTAGAGCTACTCCGATAAAGCAATGATTCTTTTCTGGCAAGAGTAAGTCATAGTTTCGAGCTTGTGTTTATATGTTTCTAAGAAATCGTGATGCGAAAGATGATTGTAGAAAGGTTAGAGGAATCAAAACATTTTACCGTTTTAAAGTGGGCTATGATGGTATCTATATCTAAAGGTTTGTGTCATTTCGTTGGATGTTTATGGCACCTATCAATCGCGTTAAGAGGAATGGTTATGTCGAATCAGATAACTCCAGCAAAAGCAACTCTTATATTCGGGAATCGGTGACGAGAGAAATTAAAATTTGGAAATATGGAAATTGGGTCTCTGAGCTAAGTTAGAGGAAGTTTTGACCATTAAGGTGATCGAGTAGTGATTTGGCATACTTCGTGCCTTTGAGGCTTTCGTACTGTTACATTAAGGATTCCTTGGTTACCATCAGTTTGCGTACTCTCTTTCTTCATTCGAGGATGAATGATTATTTCATTGGTATCTGATGTAATGACTCTTTTAGTCGTTATGTGCATTTTGACTATTTTACGCATGCTGACCCAATTCCCGAAGTTATCGGGCGATCCTAATGAGAATTAAAATCATTTAAGTGAGATCGTTTGACCTATAGTTGACTTTTTAGTAAACATGCCTTTTTTTACATTGCCAATTGCGTGAGGTTCGTAGGGTCATTTATGAGTTTGTGAGATAGTTAGTTGACTTCCTGAGGGCCTCGGGAGTGCTTTTATCTATTGGTTTAAAAGTTAGTTTTAGGAAGTTAGAGGTTGACCTGAAGAAATAGATATCCCATGGAAGTTACGAGATCGCGAGTGGGTCTGTTGCGTGCTTGTACATATGTGTACATATCTGTTTTGTATCTAGGAGATTTCGGGTGATTGTAGGATTTCAAATCGAAATCGTGTAAGGCTGAAATCTTCTAGTTTTTGGTGTATTCGCTGGGGAGAGCCTCATCAGATTGGGACCGCTGCAGCGAATGATGATCCGCTATAGAGAGGGCGCGGGCGAGGTCTAGTGGGTCGCGGGCGCAGGTTTGTTGCAGCGAGCCTCTAGCTGCTACAGCGGACGACGGTAAAACAGAGGCATAATCTTTTAAGTGTGGATTAAAACCCTTCATTTCTCCCATTTCGAAAATACTCCTCCAAAGCACTCTTCGGGCGATTTCAAGCAACTTTAAGTGGATTTTCTTATGGTAAGCTTCCTTAGCCTTGTATTACCTTCATTTACCTTTCTTAAGTGATTTAATGATGGGAACAACCTAGAAATTAGTTGGAGAAGATGAGTTCAACCTAGTTAGGGTTTATTTGATTGTTAAGATTAAATGTGAGTTTAATTGATGGATTTTGCTAATCTAAACTTGAATTTTGCTTATTAGTAATCATTAAGCTTGAATCTTCCATTTATATGATGAATTTGAAAGTTGAAAAACTAGGGTTCATACCAAATTGGGGATTTTGTATTAATTGATGAAATTGGCCTAGTGTTGAGTTGTTTTAGCAATTGATTAGTAAGATTGAACTCCTAGAACGTAGATTTTCATATTTCACTTTTGAAATTACTATTTTACCCTTATGGGCATGTTTCCCCATTTCTCCCATAGTTGGTTGGATTCAAAGTATAGTCTAGTAATTTGGATACTGTTAATTTTTGTTTCTAACTTAGAATTTGATAATGGATAGACTTAGATTACTTGGAAGCTCTCCGGAAAGGCAAGGCTAAGGTTTGGTTGTTCGTGGCTCCAGCTCGACATCT
This sequence comes from Anisodus acutangulus, assembly GCA_029783415.1. NCBI lineage: Eukaryota > Viridiplantae > Streptophyta > Magnoliopsida > Solanales > Solanaceae > Anisodus > Anisodus acutangulus. The sequence continues at coordinate 11,086,016 of CM056502.1, forward strand.
AGATAGGTTACGGCTTACCTTCTTGTTAGACTTCGGTTAGCGAAGCATATGTATAGTTAGTTACTGTCGTCTGTCGGAGAAAGCATGTACGTCTTCGGGTATGAAGTTGGGATGCATTAGTAGGTTTGGTATTGTTGACTGATTTGCGATTGTTTCCTTTGTGAATTCATTGGTTGATGCCATGTCTGTGATATTAGACTTGTACTTAGTTGTCATATTGTGATTATGATACGGTTGTCTCTTACCTATTGACACTATCATGGATAGAGGAAAGGACTTGACTTGATATTGATATACTGTGATATGTGACTAAGTGTAGCACAATTGGAATTTGATTATGATTTATACTTAAGATTGATACATGGATATCATTCATACATATTCTATATGATTCATTGTTGTGAAATGTGAGTTGATATTAATAATAATAAGAGGGAAGATGAAGCATCCGAGGTTTCCTATTAGGGTGTTTTTACGTACATATTTCGTATGTCATCTCTTGCATATATAATTGGTGTTACCTACGTGGTCCAAAGTGAAATTGTTCCGGGGGTGGACATTACTTGTGATTAACATGATGGTGATTTTGTGATACATTCATATTATCTGTGTTTGGCGTGACGGTGATAAGTGGAAAGGAAACAACGGTGATTCATAAGACATATTCTATTACGTATCCATCTCTATGTTGTGTGATACGGAGTGGCTAGCGGGTGTTTGGTGGAAGAGTCATTTATAGGTTGTGTGATACAAAGTTACTGGCACATGAACTTCGCAGGTCCCCCGGGTCCTGACTGTCGAGATGTAGAGATATTCCTCTCGAAGCATATGTGTATGAAGATTACAGTTGATCAGTGCATTGTATTGAATTACATCACACATACATTCATATTTCATCCACTCATATCTTTGGTTTTGGTTGCTATATTCATTATTTTACATGATGTGTTTCAGCCTTGATTCCTTGTTGATTGATTTGAGAGGTTGTGTACTTGTTAGTCTCTTACATAGACACTTGATGGATTCGGGGACTAGAGATTCCGCCTAGGCTATGATTATAGACTACTGAGATTAAGTGTGGTTCACATTACTGCAAGTCTTATGTGGTTGTGTTTAGTGATTACTTCATTCTCGTACTTCATGGATTCCGACTTGATACTCTATACTTGGATTGTTATTTCTTGGGTTGTGATAGTGTTTGTACTTTATTGCGATCATGTATATTCTTCAATTTCTTCCTTTATATATGTTAGCTAATTGTTGTCGACCTATGATACCTACCGGTACATAGTGTTTGTATTGATACTACTCTTGCTACACCCTTTTGTGGTGTAAAGTTGTTGCAAGAACTTCAACGAGGTTCGATTAGTCTTCAGGGATCTCATGGAGTTTATCTAGAATTTCTGTTTAATTATCTTTGTAAGCAGAAGTGTATTCAGGTTGTGGTTGTAACCTTTATTCAAAATTGTATACCTAGAACCTCTTATACTATTTAGGATAGATTCCTTGGGTAGTGTTGTATTCCGCATTATCATATATCTATGTTTATAAACTTCTACTGCTCTTATTATTTATTTTGGTTGTTGGATGAATCTGTAAGGGTATGGTTCACCTACCGGGTGGGAAAAGAATATGTGCCCGCACGATAGTGATTTGGGTCGTGATAAAGATACTAGCTAAAATTGAAATAGATGGCAAAGTACAAAGAGAAAAAGTTTAGATTTTGTTTGCTTTTGGGTACGTTTTAGCAGGGGGGTGGTAGAAGCTATATATAGACAGACAAGGCAAAATTTGAAGAAATAGAGTTATAAACTCAAAGTAATAACACGGTTTGAGGGGAAGTAAATGTTTTCATGAACGAAAATAATTTGCACAGCTGCAGCTGTTGTGTTTCTGTTTGATGGAATTTTTAGGTTGGAAAGTTTAAAAGCCAAGTTGTGCCAGCTAAACTTTTGTCTAATACTACGTACTTTAATTAGAAAGAACCCGTAGAGACAACATGCATTTTCTTTTTGTTTTTATTGGGCTCTTTGATTAGTCTGCCATCTTTTTTCTTCACAGAAAAAAAATAAGGAAATGGATAGAAGTAGATAAGTAGGAATTTAATCTAACTCCCACCGGATGCAAAAAAGTAAAAATTAAAGTTTCTAGACGAAAATGATCTAATTTGACCACCGTAGATTACTAACATGATGAGAAAATCGAATAATCTAGAATTTTGAGTAACTGACAAATCCGCTAAATTAGTGATAAATTCTGTTAATAAAATGGGTTGGTGTAGAAAGTCCGTCTATTCTTAATCTCCAATGAAAATAATAGTCGGTTCTGAAAGTATATTTATGTCCTAGAGACAATCTATATTAGGACAAATATACTTTATACAAATTCGTATTATTATTAATGTAGATTAATATTATGACATTTACAATTATTGAATTATTAATTGATTGTTTGTAATATTCTATAATATGCATCCCTGGAGGTTACACTGTTATTAATAGTGTGAGATATTAATATTATAACATAACTCTAAAATAGCCTCGACTAATGATCATCGAGAATGAGATATCGATGATATGTGATAAATCGACATGTGGTCTGCATCACATCCTTAGAGGATGTAGTATGTCTCACTTGCTACGAGTAATGACTACTCGTGATGGACACATGGATACTTTGGAAGTATTGGTATACCCTACTGATTTACTGTTTGTTATACTTGTCTAAAGTATGATCAGCGTGTGGGAAATAGAAGTCCTTAGACTTGAGGTCAATACACGCCTTGTCTACAAAGTAATGTACTTTGATCCCGTCCTAAGCTCAAATGCCTTATAGGTTGAAATACAGCTTGTATTGGGTACATTACGATGTGGATTAAAGGTGGTAGTTGAGTCAAGATTATGATTCATTCCTCAAATGTATATTGGAGAGAACACTCGGATTCTCAATGATATTAGGTTGACTAAGTCATTGGCCAACGCAATAGACATATTTAGAATATGGTCTAGTCGTCAACTAATATAGATGAGATACAATGATTAAGCCATTTGGCTAGACACTTGACAAATCCTAAGCTTGATCGGGTGTGTCGTGAATGAAAGAATTTTATCTTACCACATAAAGGTTAAGTTTACTGGATTCGCGTAAACGTACTTCACATATTGAGTTCGTCTTGCGGCGCCGTCTAGGAGTTCCGCGTAGACTTAATTTGATTAATGTCGATATGAGAAGGCATGTAGGGTCACACTATGTCGATTGCCCTTTCGATCTAAGGATGTATTGAGAGAAAAATTAAATGTTAGATTTAGAATCGAGATATTTAAATGAATAATGATTATTTTAATTAAGTCAAAATTGGATTTTGGATTTAATTAAGAATGCGCAGAAAATAAATCGAGACAGTGCAGGAGCACGTCGAGCTCCGCGGCGCCCATACCCTAGGGCCGCAGCGCCTCTGCCTCGATTGGGCCAGGCCCAAGGTCAAACCCTAATTCGGTTTGACCTAATTTTCACCTATAAATAGTGGCATTCTCTTCATTATTCAGACACCAATTTCAGATTATCATTCTAAGCCTTAGAGACTTAGAATCAAAACTCTCTCGAACCTCTGCCGGATTTCCTAGCTTTCCGAAAAAGAAGCACATTGAAGCTTGCAGTCGAAAGGGCAACCGCATGTCAACCTTATAGTAGAGAAAGATTCTAGATACTATAACTTGTAAGTCTTATGCTTTATGTTACATGTTTGATTGTTGTATAACCATACCAGAAAAGTTGTTGGGGTAAGTAAGAAATAAAATTTTAAACTTCCGTTGTGCCTTACTTATGTGTTTTGAACCCAACAAATCCCTATAGTGGTATCAGAGCTCAGGCTGGTTTAATGGTTATATAATAATTGAATGACATAATAATATAAGTTAAACATAAAATTGGATTAAAACAAGGCTTCTTGAAATCCTACATGTCTTAACAAAATGTTAACCTTTTGATATCACCCTAAATTATCTCCTACGCTAACTCGAGGAAGTCATTCCGCTCTAACTCGAACTAAGCCAAAAGTGCGTTGTCAGACTCATTGCATGGTGCACGGCTAAGAACAGGTAAAGACGGATGATGGTCGATACATGCATTATTGATAATGGTAGGTGATGATAAAGGACATGTGATTTGATCCCTAAATTGGATTTAGGGCTCGAACGATTTTGAAAAATCAACACAGAAACATTTTGTCAGAACGTCGGCGCCGCAACCTTATGGAAGGGTGCCGCGACGCTTTCTAAGGTTTCGAGGCGGCGCCGGATCCCCATGGTGGAGTGTCGCGGCCCTAATTCTTCATTTTTTAATTCTAGACTTACTGGACAGTGAGCGCCGCGACTCCATAGTGAAGCGTCGCAACCCTAAATGAAATACAGAAGCCAAAATGCTTCTGCCTTGCGAGCGTCGCGGCTCTAAAGCACTGGAGAAGCATTCTGCCTTGGTGGCGCCGCGCCCCTAATGATTAGAGTCGCGGCCCCGACAGTCGAAAAAAAATTCAAAATGTTCAACCCATGATTATTATTATACAGTATATTTGATAAGTATATTGTTTATGTGCTAAATGTCAAATTGTTTGTCATTTAAATTACTAGAAGAGCATCCGCTATAGCTGTCTGGGCAGGCGGCGCCTAGTATTTGATTAAACCATCTTATATCATGCATATTGGGTTGACGGTTCCCAACTATATGTATCGTTAGTTTTGCATGTTGTTAAGATGTCATATTGGATATGGCGTAAAAAAGTTGATCTTGGTTAAAACCCTGAATTAAAATGTTCCCCAAAAATTTAAATACAAGTCTAAATTAAAACAGTTCGTCCATTATAATTGTTAGAGTGCAAAATCCTTTTCGGCGATACGAGTATTTATACCAAAGCATTTGCTCTAAGTCTATGAGGACCCAGACTCTTTCATATATGTGTTTTAATGTAAAGGTAAACGATAAACTTTTGTGGGTATTTACACCAAAGTGTTTGCTCACAAAAGCCAAATTTGCTTAGATATATAAACGCAGTCGTGTAATGTGGTTGACTTGCTTAGACAAATATTAGTGCCAAAGTGTCGAACTAATCTAAGGACGCAAGATTAAATGTAATTTTGATCAACCAAGAGTTACAAATAAAAGAAAAATCCGATGGAACGTTTGAGCGACATAAAGCTCGTCTTGTAGGTGATGGAAAGACACAGCAGGTTGGTGTAGATTGCGGGGAAACATTCAGTCCAGTGGTCAAACCTGCAACTATCAGAACAGTTCTCAGCATGTCTCTCTCAAAAGGATGGCCACTTCATCAATTGGATGTCAAAAATGTCTTCCTCCATGGACACCTTAATGAGACTGTTTACATGCACCAACCGTTGGGATACAGGGATCCTAAATATCCCAACCATGTGTGTTTGCTCAACAAATCATTATATGGCCTCAAGCAGGCCCCCAGGGCTTGGTATAAGCGGTTTGCAGATTGTGTCACGCATGTGGTTTTCGCACAGCCGTTCAGATAATTCCCTGTTTATCTATCGTCAGGGTAATCATACTGCTTATCTTCTTCTATATGTGGATGATATTAGTCTAACAGCATCTTCAGACTCTATTTGCAAGAATGTCATGTCACAGCTTAATTCTGAATTCGCTATGAAAGATCTTAGCCCACTCCACTATTTTCTAGGGATTGCTGTGACCAGACATACAGGTGGATTATTTCTCTCCCAGAAGAAGTATGCATCAGAAATAGTGGAACGAGCTGGGATGTCTTTTTGCAAACCTTCGACAACTCCTGTCGACACAAAGTAAAAATTGAGTGTCATCTCTAGCAAACCTTTTGTTGATCCAACGTTATACCGTAGCCTAGCAGGAACACTACATTATCTCATATTCACCAGGCCAGATATTACCTATGCAGTGCAACACGTGTGTCTATTTATGCATAATCCAATGGAGGAACATATGCATGCTCTGAAACGCATTGTGCGATATATTCAGGGCACTCTGGAGTATGGATTACATCTATACATTCCTCTGTTTCCAAACTTGTTACTTCCACTGATGCAGATTGGGCAGGATGTCCGGATACAAGACGATCCACCTCCGGGTATTGCGTCTTCCTTGGTGACAATTTAATCTCATGGTCCTAAAAAATGCAGGCCACGGTATCACGCTCAAGTGCTGAAGTAGAATATCGTGATGTGGCCAATGCTGTATCTGACTCATGTTGGATTCAGAACATGTTACTTGAACTTCATTGCCCTATTCCGACTGCAACAATAGTATACTGTGATAAGATTAGTGCAATCTACCTCTCAGGGAATCCCATCCACCATCAACGCACTAACACATATTGAGTTAGATATTCATTTTGTACGCGAGAAGGTGGCTCGCGGACAAGTTCGGGTGCTACATGTCCCAACGCGACATCAAATCGCAGATATCTTTATAAAAGGACTTCCGCTGATATTATTTGAAGATTTTAGAGTCTCAGCATTCACCGCCCTCCAGCTTCGACTGCGGGGGAGTGTTAGAATATTATGCAATAATATTATGATTATGTATTAATGTAGTATCATGTTATATATGGTAGGTAGTAAAATGTTAATTAGGAATATTATGTTAATTGGGTAGAAGATTATTAGAAATTGATTAGGAAGATTAGGCATGATTGACTCTTCGTAATTGATGTATATGATGTATATATTGAACCCTTGAAGGATGAATATAGTGAGAAAAATATTTTTAAAGTCTTATACTACCAAGTATATTTAAATTGCAGTCACTATAGTGGCAGCAAGATTGAGTAAATATTGCTCTGTGTTCATAATTAGAGCTGATATTTAATACTTTTCTGCACCTAGGCAACTATCACAGTATAAATTTCTGCTTTTCATAGTTACAGTTCAGAGAAATCACATATCTTTGTTAATGTCACGGTGGCAGAGCTAGAATTTATTTTCATATTCCATTTATGTAAATCAACACTCTGAACTGTAGGGCAGCCCGGTGCACTAAGCTTCACTATGCGCGGGGTCCGGGGAAGGGCCGGACCACAATGGTCTATTGTACGCAACCTTACCTCATATTTTTGCAAGAAACTGTTTCAACGGCTTGAACTCATGAACCCTGGTCACATGACAACAACTTTATCAATTACTCCAAGGCTAACCTTCAACGCTCTGAAATGTAAATATGAAAATTTTAAGGTGCTTGAACATGGAAAGGGTGAACATGTGTAACAAAGCCAGGCAGTTCAGAAATCTATGCGCTCAAAGTTGTCAAATCAATTACCACTTACATAAACCTTAGTTGTGCAAGTAGACATCAGGACTTGTGTCAAAAGAATAAGTGTTAAACACGTCAAATCACCTATACTTAATATATAGTTAAATACTCCTATCCAAAATTTGACCCCAGCTAATTACACAAATTAAACAGTTAAAATTAGACTAAGTCTGGTTTAATTTGCAGCATCATCAGGAGGAAGAACAACAAGTGCCAGCCATCGATTCGAGTCCTTCTTAAATGACCATAACTGCACCTTCATATTCACCTTAAGATTATTTCTCTTATACACTGAAACCCAGTCATTCAACAGCACATAACTAGGACTTGAATTCATTGGCCACTTAGCCAAATGAATGCTGCTTTCTTCAAGTGATGGCTCAATCAGATTGAACTTTATCTGTGCCTTTTTGTTACGACTGTCGTATGTCTCCAAATATTCCTTATCTTGTGTAGTCAAGAATTCGTCGTGCGTAAGCACTTGCCCCATTGGTATCGACAAACGCATGTGTTTTTTACTTAAATCTGTATCAAAAAGTGGCTTCTGAATCACTAATGACACTTTAGATATTGGAACTTCCATATCTTGAATCTTGTCCTTCAACTCCATTGGCAAAATAGCTTCTGGTGGAACTTTGTTTGGCTTTTGTTTATGAAGTCTCTTCCTTTTTTCTTTCTTTAAAAAAGATTCAATCTTTGGGATTCTTTCTTTCTCAATAACCAATTCTTGATTTTTCTCCTTGAAGTACTCCATTGGTAAAGCAAATTCTGAAACTCTGTTTGGCTTTTCTTTATGAAGCATTTTCACCCTTTTTTCATTCTTCAAAAAAGATTCAATCTTTGGGATCCCTAATGACACCTCAGAATTTGGAACAACCTCCAATTCTTGAATTTTCTCCATTGGCAAAATTGAAACTTTTTCTTTTGTATTGATCAGACTCTTCTTAATATTTTCCACATCCCCTTGTACATTTTTCAAAAAAGATTCAATCTTTGAGATTCCAACTTCCTCATCTTGAGCCCCCAATTCTTGAATTTTCTTTTCTTGATGAACCATTTTTAACTTCTTGTTTTCCCTTTTCAAGAAAGATTGATCAACTCTGTGAATAAACTTTCTTTTGCTTCTCTTACCCCTAGGCACAAGGTAATAGTCGTGATCAATAGCATCAACACAAACATATGGATTCTTCAAGAAAGCTTCGTGTCTATCGATATAATATTGAATCAACTCTTCGCGTTTTCGCCTCCTCAATTCTTCTTCTTTCTCTTCTACAGAAATTGCATTGATTGAAGGAGAGCATTGTGTGACACAAGAAGAATCAATAATTTTTGACGACCCACAATCAATATCCTTAATAAACTCAGAACAACAAAGACCAAAAGTACTACTTTCTTGAACCATGATTATTAATTCCCAACAGAGAAAACACAACTATAAAATTACACACGTAGCAAAAGAGACAGAAATTCAGGAAGGGTTTTTTGTTTTCTTGAAAAATTGCAATGAAGAAGTATACCTATGAAATGTGTATATATAGCCAGGGAGGTGGGGGTTCGGGGGGGGGGGGTTCCAAGTGCTTATCACTTATCAGAGAGGCTGTCCTAATTGTAACAGGAGAGAGGTTGTGATTCCAAGTGCTTATCACTTATCAGAGAGGTTGTCCTAATTGTAACAGGAGAGAGGTTGTCCTAATTGTAACAGGAGCAGGGAATTTGGGAAAATTATAGTTGCTTGTCTGGCAAGTCTTATTGTTGAGGGTTTTGCAAGTGTAGCTATTTTAAGGATTTACACATAGCTGAATTAATTTTAGTAAAAACAAAATAACGTGTAAATCAGTCTTCATTAAATACGAAGTAGAGAAGTTCAAATAACGTGTCACCAACAAAACTAGACCAATTTGGACCAACTGATAATTTTATCCTTGGTCGATAAAAAATTACACTTATTTTATAGAGAATAAAAATATTTTAACTATTGTTTACTCGTAAAACGGTACAGTTGAATTTGTATACATGGTCAAGAAAATGTGGATCTCAAGTGATACGTTTAATAATAATTCTAGAAGTACATTGTAATTGAGCAATAATAAAATAAAGAAAATCAATGATTAGTCTGAGTCTTGTGATAGCTTCTGGGCAGAGTTACGACAATCTGTATGTAAGCACAAAGATCAAGAGAATATGAGTCAGTATATTGTAATAACTATAATGTCATCCTTTACAATTGAACAATGTGTCCTATTTATACATGAGCTACACAAGTACACATCCCATAAAATGTGCTCTTATTAATACAGGAGAATGTTGTAATAATTGAGCAACTAGTGTCACAATAAATGTCATCAATGTTCTGTTGGAAGATGTACGACCGATTTAGTAACGGTCGTCCGTTTCAATCCAAACGACCCCCGACTTTCTGTATTACTGGTACCAGCTATGTACCAGCTATGTACCAGCTATACGTATAACACTCTTGGTATAACTTGCATTCAATCGGTAGTGCCTCAAACTGACATGGACTTGACTCAGTACCATACTTCACGTGTCATACTATAATTCTCACAACTGTCTTATACGAATTTTGCTCTATAAAGATAGTCCCCGCACTTTTCGGACACAAATCTTGCACGCCCGGGAAGTGGATTTGAACCCTTGACCGAATGAACCTTATACTTCGGCGGGAAATTTGAAACGTAATGATTACAAGACTTGTCAAACGTCACATCTATTCAATGCTTCTGAAATGGCAGCAACTGAACCATTGCACTGATCGACATGAAATACAGCAATGATGGTGCACGTCTTTTCACCTCCAAACATTATATTTTTGTACCATAAATAGGAGGTCAAATCTCTCCATAAAAGGTAACTACAAGCTTTACAACATCTATTTGCCTTTCTTCTTTCTTGACATTTTCTTCCATAATGTCATCCACCAAATCTTATCCTTCTCGTTCTTCTGAGAACAATGACAACCTTCTAAACCGTCGTCATGGGAAAGAACCTATTTCCCCTACGACTCAGAAGATCGACTTACACTCCACTGCTGCTGAAATCCTTCATTCAGATTTTGATTTCTCAGGAGACCTCTATTGACACCCAATTTTGTCCCATCTTTTATGATTTTATTTACAATTTTAAATATTTTTAAAACATATATATATCATCATTTTATTATTATTTGCATTTTATTTGTCATTTTGCATTTTTAATATCATAATCATAGTTTTATCCTAATATTATGTTATTTTATTTTCGCAAAACGGCATCGCATTTTTATTTTTAGCACCAAGCATTTCGCAAATATTATATTTTTATCATATTGTCATCTTTACAATTTATAAATTTTGTAAAGCTTTCTTTTTATATAATAAAACTTTTTTGTATTTTAAACCCATAACCCATTCATTTCTCAACCCAAAACATATCAACTTCCCCCCCTTTATTTTTCAGCCCAACCGAAACTCTACCAAGCCCAACCCACAATGAAATTTCAAAACCCTTCCTTATTTCGACCGACCCGAGCCTACCCATACCCACTCGGCCCACAACCCATCCCTTTATTCCTAAGCCCAATTCCCTTTCCCTTTTATTCCCTCAACTCATAACCCTAAAGGGATTTTCATTCCACACCCATCACCGCACTCCACAACAAAAAAATAATCCTCTCTCTCTCTCTCTCTCAACTCGCCGCCCTACCGCATCTCAACCACCACACTAACACCACCACACCGCTACCCCACTTCTTCATCACCGCCACTGATACCTCCCCCACGCCACTCCTCGCAGCCTTCATTATCTCCATCGAACTCCATTAACGCCGGCGAGCTTCGTTGCCTCTATTTCACCACTGTTTTCTTTTGTTTGTTTGTTGCTTTGCCTTGCCGGAATCGACTCTGGCAACCACTATTTACAGTTCAATTTTTTTATTGCACTACTGTGTTTCTCGTTTGGTCACGGTTCCGGGTCGGGTCGAAACCAAGTCCCAAAACCCAAAATACTCCTTGTTCTTTACATTTTTGGGGCTGTTTGTTTTCTGGGTCAGGTCGTTGTTCGGGTCGGGTCGACCCGGTTTGGGTAAGAACCAGATTTTGTGTGTTTATATTTTGTTGTTGGTTATCTGAAATTTGGAAAGAAATCGATTCGGGTTGAAAACATCCGATTCGGGTCGGGTCACTAATCCGGGTCGGGTCGACCCGGTTTGAGTAAATTTCCATATTTTTGTGTTTATATTTTGTTGTTGGTTATCTAAAAAATGAAAATCCCAAAAAATTGATTCCGGTTACTCCGGGTCTGTTTTCATTTTCGGGTTAGTCGATTCGGGTCTGTATCCGGGTCGGGTCAAATTAGAAACCGGGCTATGATGATAATTTAACTCTACTGTACTACCTGAAGAAATTGCACAAATTTCCCTTCGAGTGCACTGAGGACATCCGACCCGTATCTTGGCGGGGCTACCCGGTACGGTATCAATTTGCAATCCGGTGTCCGCAGCCATGGCGTGTGTTGCATTTCCTCTTGCTTTGTTCTAACAAATCTGAGCCCTTCAAATTATGGTTTTGATGTTAAGTCCATTCTCGGTTATTTGCCGGAGAAAGACAAGATGGCTCGAACATCCTTCAGTCCCTTTTTACTATTTCCTGTATTTTTTTATATGTTCTTGTTACTAATTAAGCGTTGATGTAATTATTGTGCTTAATGTTTAAGTATGTTAGTTTGTGTTAGTTAGATAATGTGTAGAGATGTTGTGTATAGCCCAGCCTGAGTGATCCTGTACCTTTGGAATGCTGTTTAATACCTGTTCATTTTATGTCTATATATTTACCGAGCTGACTATGTACTTGCCTGGTCTTCCTGAGTGCTAAAATGCATCCATGATATCATGCAATATTTTTTAAGCTATGTTATGAGATATGCCTTGTCTTTCAAATCAGTTGGACATTGTTTGTGCTAGCATATTGCATTTACTAAGCCAGCTTATATCATGTTAATCCATAGCCCTTGGTGCATTCTATTTTGGTTTATAATCATGATTATGTAGTAGCATGTATAGGGTACAATTTAGTGCTAAACTTGTGTAAGTAAATGGAAGGCTTTAGTATATGATTTGAATAGGCTCCTTGTAGGGATAAAACACCTCTGCCATGTGATAAGTTGCATACACATATCCAAAGAGCCTACCTATAAAAAATGTGTTCGTCGTCTTGTTTTGGTGAAGCTGTTCATGGTAGCATGTCTATTTTATAACTTAACAAGTATGTGAGTAGGGAATGATCTTAATCTTGGTGTGTTGTTACTGTCAAATATCCCCTGATGCATGTAAAGTGTCAAATGTCATTAGATTAACCTTCCATCTTTTGTAGATTTTGTGTGAGACGTAGGAAAGTCTTAAGACTCCTATGTCCCTTGTCTTTAATTAAGAGCTTGTGACCCCATGCTGGTTAAAGGAGGCTACTTGTGTGAAATTCAAATGACTTTGATTTTCTGCTAATAGACCTGGTTCTTGTTTGCATATCTTTTGAACACATGTGCTAACTAGATTAGTCTTTCCTGAAATAAGAGATCACTGAAACATGTTAGTTAGTTTAGTGTATGTGTCTTAGCCTCTTTACATGATAGCATGTCCGGCTTGCTTATTTCTATCCAATGGTCTTGTGCATAATGGGGGATGTGCTTGAGTTTTGGAAATTGAGGTTATACTCTGAGGCTGTTGCTATTCTACATTTGAGGCACACTTTGGTAAGTTGTCATATTTTAAAGGAAAACAGTGGCTGGTGTTTGAGGTAAGTGCCTCCATGTGCTTTGATATGGTTGGCTTCTATATTTTGCTGCTTTATTTTGGATCATTAACTGTTGCAACTTTGCATTTTTACACCTCTCTTAAGGAGTGTTTTATGCACTCTTGATTTGATGTTGAATTTGGGTAAGTTGATGCACTTGCGAGTTAAAATTGATGTTGCACTTAGGCTGAAACTATGTTTGAGAACTAGCTGCTGCACTTAATGAGCTGTTATTATGTTGTTGAGGGGCTGCTACTATACTTTGAGTTGTTGCTACCTATTGCGGCTACTTGATTTTATAGTTGCTGCCTAAAGGAGATCTCTGCTCCATTTTGAGCTACTGTTATAAATAGCTTGGTACTTTTCCATTTGTTTGGCTGCAGCTTCGAACTAGTTACTGCATTTTGGTGATAATTCTTTGAGACAATGGTTTGGGAAAAGAGTGGTTACTGTGGATGCTGCATTTTTGGATAAATGTGTTGCTGTTATGTTTTGAGCTAAACAACTGCAGCGTTCAGGCCGATGAAATTGAATTCGAGGCCGCGCTTTTTTTGTTGTTATTTCGTTTCTCTATTTTTAGTACTGTTTTAAGCATCCATGCAATGGATATCTTACTGTTTTATTGTTTTATTGTTTTTATTAATATCGCATTTAGGTCGATGAAATTGAATTCAAAGCCGCATTTTTTCGTTTCTCTGTTTTCAGTTTACTATTTTAAACATCCGTGCAACAGATATCTTACTGTTTTACTGTTCTACTGTTTTGAACCAAAATACCGCACTGGGCCAATGAAATTGAATTCGAGGCCGCGTCTTTTTTCGTTTCTCTGTTTCAGCACTGATTCTCTGTTTCAGTTTGCCCTGTTTTGATAATTTACTGATTTCTGTCTCAGTATTATTTTACTGTTTTCAAACTAAATACCGCATTTAGGCCGATGAAATTGAATTCGAGGCCGCGCCCTTCGGGCATTGCTTTTCTGTTTCAGTTTACTGTTTTGGCATTTAAACATCCGTGCAACGGATATCTTACTGTTTTACTGTTTTTACTGTTTTGAACAAATACCGCGTCTGTTCGGGCACTGTTTTTCTGTTTCAGTTTGCTGCTCGGTTTCAGATTACTGTTTTACTGTTTTTACTGTTTTAAACTAAACACCGCGTCTTTTCAGAATTTGCCTCTCTGTTTTTCTGCTTACTACTTACTTCTTGCTGCTTTGATTTAATTTTGCTGATTTGAACACGATACTACACTGGCCGATGAAAAAATATCCGTCGATTTTTTAGGCCTCCACAGTTGTAAAGACGGAAAATAAAACTTCTGGGCAATGATGAAATTTAAATCTTTTTCACCCGAGAGACCAATATGTTCGGTAGGCAAGGCAACTAAAATGACCAACGAGTCATATGTTCGCAGCCACGACGTGATTGGAATGATCTTTTCAAAATTTAAGTCTGAGTCCTCCGTAATCAAAACATTTATTGTTTTGAATACGGACCCGAAGTTATGTATATTCATTTGTTTCTAACCGTTTGTTCTTGATAGCTTGCAAGGGATAAGTCAAAGAAGGCAAATACCCCTCGGAGATTATTTATTTTATTATTGTTTTTTTTACTTTCTTTAATTCGGCTTTATTTCATTATGTATTGTAATATTATTGTACTCCTGAAATTATTGGAATATTTAGAATAGGTAGACTTAGATTAATTAATAGGGTAGTCAAAAACTTGAAACTCGTCGCTAGTTTATTTATTTTTAGGCTCGGTTAGTTTTAAATCGTTAATCGCTAGTTTATCTATTTTTAGGCCCGTTGCCCATAAAAAATCACCTTGCATATATTTTTATCAATTTTCATACAGATGCATATTTATTTATTTTTCTCTCAACTTTACATGTACAAAATGCATCATTTTATTATCTACTTGCAACATTATTTTGTACTTGTAAAAACATGCATTTTCTTAGCACAATAATTAACCTGAGTTTGATCGGATAGCTGCAAGTTAGCGGATCTTAAAGGATGCCTAACCCCTTCCCTTTAGGATAATAAAGAACCCTTACCTAGAATCTCATTAGTTTCGTAGACCATAAAATCGGAGTTATTTTACAGCTTTTAGTTAGTATTTAGGTGCCCTAATTCACCTTAGAATAATTAGGTGGCGACTCCTCAAAGCAAGCATTTTTAATCAATCCGGAGGGAATCGACGCCATCGCGTCGCGAAGCCCTCAGGTCAAAAACGGGTGCGACAACCTCCGTGTTCAAAACAACTATGAACATGTCGAGAACTTTGAATCTAAGATAACTGTCAAGATTCTTCCTGACATTGTAGAAGATTATGGCTTTTCCTTCGACATTGTTGTCAGAACAGTTGACCCTGTCGACCTAGTGCACCAACATGTTAAAGGGTTTTCCATGACTTATACTTACCCATTCACCATTGGTTTCAAACTTTCCATTCAGAAGATTATTGAAGACATTTATCGCCGGTATAGGATCTGATTGGGCCAAGTTGCTCTGCAGATTTGGAGAATAGTCTACTGCATACAGATGTTAGCCAATAATGCCAATGCTCCATTTACTATCGATCACATTTTCCTCCTCTATTACCCTAAGGTTTTTCGAGGTGGAATTATCCATCTATACCCCCGGGAAATCCGTAGCCTCATTAACACTAAAGACGACTTTGACCGAGGTTGGTTAACCCGCTTTATTCTAATCAAGACCGACATAATACTCTTGTACCTTCGGCTAACATTGGGAATATTAACATGTACATTCGGCTAACATTGGTAATATTAACATCTTTCCCATATATCTCAATAAGGATTTAAGAACATATTTAGACATGCTTTGAACATGGGAATTAATAACATGAACATCCTTAACTAATAAGAGTAGAATAATTTATGGAACAATATTACGTTCACGTTTCGTTACCTGAAACATGCCAAAAGAAAGCTTAACATACCTGTGTCGAGTCGCCTAACAACACAATTCATGCATCTCGTCTAGCGTCTCAACCTTAGCTTCACTACGAAGAAATCTCCTATCCCATAAACAGAAGAAGACATTGCTACGTAGTTGGAGAAGATGACGTTACTAAGTGAATTTGTGAAGTTCAAGTGAGAAATGAGAACTATTTATTCATTTGTTCATTCAATCAGTTTCACTAGTGAATCCAAGAATTTTTTTTCTGTTCGGCCTATGATTTCTCCATTAGTACAACCGACGGCCCTCTTCCTCTTTATTCCCTCAAGAAGCTAATGTATTCTTTAGCTGCCACTATGAAGAAATGTCATCCTATATTTCCTTGAAAAAGTGAACTCTCACGGTGGATGAGTATGAATACAACCCCACTTTCCTTCACACATCTAATAATGTCACCTTACCCGTATATGCATTGTATATAACTCCACCTACTCACATATTTATATAATATGAATATAACTTATCTATTTGTGGATAATTATTACACATGTTAATAAAATAAACTCACTAATTACAATACTAATGTCAAAAATATCTCATAAATAGTTACACGTACACTAATAAATATTGAGATATCTAGGAAATATATTTCATCTACTCCTAATTAATACCACAATTAATTTCTTACTCTCCCACTTTATTTTTATAATCTCAACTCACTTAAATAATGATCATTTAACACAATTCATATACTAATTATCACGATCACATGGTATAACACTAGTCCATTGCCTAATTTTACAAACACCAAATATTATTTCTAATTCTCGCCGTTACACTTATTAAGTCCTAAATTATTTCGGGACCACATCCGTTTATATACTAAGTTCTTCATTTGCGTACATGAATATGACATAAATGCTCCAACGCTCAAGTCTATTTACGTATGCCTAGCGATTCAAACCATGACCCGAAAGTACGGGATGTTACACATACAATGTCACCAAAATCCATGCATGCGTCAAGTAGTTACGCTTCTTCAAAACTAAATCTCATGAAAATTAATCCTCCAAAGACTTGTGAGATGCCTTTCCCTTAATCCCTTCTCTACCATATTCCATTCAAGATCACCTTATCATTATCAACCGAAAATCACTCAAACTCTTTTGTGGGGTAAATCGACATATTGCACCTTTTAAAAAGTAGTTGAGCCAATCATGGAGATAGCAGTAACCACAATCTAGGGCATCTGAAAGTTCCCCTTGCCTTACTCGAATCTTTAATTTAGCACTTTTCCAACCCGAATACTATCGTACATAACAATTTTCATGAAGCCTTTCTAACTGCAGTACTGACCAAACCTGATCATACCCACAAAGTTAATTATCGTCAGTGTACTACTTCAACACACTGCTGACTTAGTCCATAAAATGTAGTGTGATCCTCAACTCCTGCACACAAAATCCTACTGATGTCCTCATATAGATTATAACAATCTCCTTGTACATTCCTTAGCAGATGAATTTCCCTTCCATCTTGATTCATGAGTTAACCAACTCAACATAAACCGATGAGGGTCCATTGGTGAATCCAATGCTCCTTGTCTAAACTAACCCTCAATTAATCACCTTAAGTCTACTTCGTATATAGAATTGGTTACCTTCCACTATCACTCGTGGAACCTTGTCGAGCCTAAGTAACCTATACAATACTCACCTTTCTTCTCACAAGTTAGGTGTAACAACCAAGAATTTTGTAAGTATTTCAATATTCATGCTCGTCTATTGCTAACATCACCCCATTAGTCAATTTTTGTTCCTTCCCCAAAAGACTACAATGTAGCCTACCTTACCGATCTAATCATGTTCTTTTATCGTTCCTTTCATAACCAAAATAGTCTCACACATGATAACCAAGCTCATTGTTCAATAATGATTTCTCATAACCCTACACCAAAATATCAAGTGAACCTGCAACCATAGGCTTAACTGAAATAACATATCCGATTTTTCCACAAGATTCAATCTTCCATAGTAACCTTTGTCGGACGAGCACATCATCACTTGGCTCGCCATATCACTGAGAATGATCTATTTGAATTTCTTCCACTATATATTTGTCCAATCAAGTAGCTGAATAATGTTCGCACACTCCCCGTTACAAGTCTTACTTCCTCATATCTCATCACAAGGTCATCTTTCATATTAATATGCCTCCCTACGATTTCCTTCATAGCCTCATCATTTGTTCATCTAGTCTGGTCAAAGATTTATCCTAGTTTTTCTTTACCTCCAGAATATTAATATACGTTCCATCCCATTACATCCCAAGACATCCTTATGTTGAGCCAAAACCTCTCACGCATAATCTTCAAAGCCACAACACTCATAACCTGGTTATTCCGCTAACCGTACCCTTTAAGATCGTCAACTCACTCCCTAATAACCTCTATGTCATAGAAACACTCGTCCAACACCGAGTAACTAGCTCTATAAGACATGTTGATCAATGTGATATTTCGCACCACCATTACCATTCTCAAGAATGTCACTGAACCAGAGAGTCAAAATCGTAACTCCACCCTACTGGTTTTTGGGTCATATCTCTAATCCAAATCTAATCACGTCTATCAACACCAAAACACACCTTCCAAATCAAGCGATGTCACAATCGACTGCTCGTGTCCGAACCCAAGAACATGTCCCCACCAATAGTGAGAGGACAATAGAATGAAGATAAGATACCAATTTGATTAAACTCGCATGAAAAGATTGAACCAGATACCAATCGGAATGAACTAACACGAAAAGAATGAATTAGATACCAATCAGAACGAACCCGCATGAAAGAATGAAAGAAATGAAGTGTTTCCTAAATGTCCTATAGCCTCTTGAAGATGGGTATGAATGTCTACGTACCAATACGTGAGACTCTACTAGACATTATTCTTGTACTCATTAGACCGGTTAACTTTTGAAAAAAACTCTCTTCTCCCTCGTCGTTTTTTTGCTCCAGTCACGGCTCTGACCTAAGGTTGGATGCATCTTTCAGTGGATCTAATATTCCCCCCCCCCCCCCAGACCCACCACCATTAATTAATCAAAATAACTCCACATCAGTTCTAAATTTATCCCACCAAATTGAATTCCCCCATCCTCCCCTAATTTAATAGCTCTCAGCAACAAAATGTTTTGGCGGGTCAATCAAGCTCGAACGTCCAAATAGCTTCCTCAGAAGAGCCCTAAAATTCGTGTGCTGGAGCATTAAGCAACAAAGAGACCATTGCCAAGAAAAGAGTTCGCCTTTTACCCAAATCTTTTAAACTGGTGGAAGGCAGAACAGTGGTTATTTTCACTGCAGAGGAGAATAAAATTCTTTACCAAACATGCAACTGGACAATGATTGGTAAGTTCTCTAGAATTCGCCTCTCGATTGATATTATTAGGAAAGACTTTGCTAAAATTATTCCGGGGAAAGGTGTTATCACCATTAGAGCGTATGATATGAGACATGTATTCATCGACTTTGATAATATTGAAGATCACCTCGATGTTGCTTAGAGAAACATTATTCCACTTGGGGGAGACATTATTATGAAAATTGAAAGATTTAAACCTAAAGCAAACACCACCACTGCCCCTATATGGATTACCCTACAGGATTTACCATGGCACCATTATGAGTGGGATGCAATTTGTCGTATTGTTGAACCAATTGGAATCCCACTAGTGTTGGACAAAGCTACTATTTCTAAAACAAGACCAACTACGGCAAAATTGAGAGTAGAGATAGACCTCGCAAAGCCAATTCTAAGAGAAATTACAGTTGAGATATGAGAAAGAATGGCAACATGGATGTCTTTATATAGAAGGTAGAATATGAAACTATACCAGCCATTTGTTGCCATTATAAAATACAAGGCCACAACGATGGAAATTGTAGAATTCTTCACCCGAAACTAAGAGAGGTTCAAAGAGGAGGGGGAACAACCAATCTATGAGGGCATGCCCCTCATCTAATGGCAAGACAGAAATAGTAAAAAATCCCAGAAATGATACACCTCCAAGAAAAGAAAATGGGCAGAACAATGTGCAGAATCCGCAAGCTAAGGCCATTCCTACCAAGCCATCACACACACAACTTGATTTATCTTCATAAACTTCTATGGATGCCGAAGGGTGGAAAACTATTGCAAAAAGGAAAGGAAATGCAGCCAATCCTAAACTCAATAATACAAAGAATGGAAAAGATAGTGTTAGTGGAGTGGTGGCTAGAAAAAATAATATACAAACTCGTATCTCCACAAGTACTCAAAACACAGTGTTAGTAACTCACAACATTATAGAAGAGGTGGAAAATTTGGAGGAAGTCACTCTAGAATGCTCTTAGCCTATGCAACCAATGCAACAACTCAACACCTAGGTGATTATGAAGACCACAAAACTTGACAAATATAAGGAAACCAAAGGGAAAAAACAAAAGCCTAAAATGACTACAATCAGAAGGAACTCCAACAAGAACAATCAAGAAAAAGAAGTCGAATTCCCCGAGACTGAGGATCAATGGCAAATAATGAACACTGCTCTAGTGAAAGTCAATACGGAGAAGATCAAAAAAGTTAACAAAAAAGGGAGGAAGTTTTCTTCAAAAGTTGCTATACTCGGTGATTTGATTATTGGTAATGAACACATTACTAAGGTGGGAAATACGGCAGAACATCCTCCCCACTTTAGGCTGGATCCTAAAGTAGCTGAGAAATATACAGGTTGGAGAGACAAAGAAAGAGGTCGGGAATATCAACTTATTGATGAACCCAATCCACCTAATGTCCAGGACCAAGTGGAAGTGTTTGCCCTGCTATTATTAATCACAATGAGATGTAACATCCTTCGATAATATTGATCATGACCAGGTCATGCTCATGGCTACTCATCCAAAAAAAAAGATCTTTCTATATCAGATGATGAACAATCTACTAGAATTGGAGAACAACTAGCTTACAAAACTACCAAATCCACTCTTGTTCAACAAAATGTGATCATGTTCAACAACCTTTTCCCAAGAGGCCTTATTGGCCAGAATAGAGAGGACAGTGGTCCATATAATAGAAGTACTACCATAAACAAAGATGGTTATTGGGATTTTTCTCCTAAATATTTTCAATGATCAGTACACTTTTGTGGAATATTAGAGGCATTGCCTCCCAAGGTGTTGTTGACAGACTCAAGTATATCAAACAACAATTCAATCTACCTTTCATCTTCCTTCAAGAACCTATGGTGAGAGCAGGAAAGATTGAGAGATACAAGAGAAAGTTAGGCTTCCAATACTGTTTTTATAATTGTTCTAATAATATTTAGATCTTTTGGTCCTCTGATTTTGTGATTAACATCATTGATGACAAGGAACAACATGTTCTCCAACATATTACTCAAGCCCAGGTTCCTCTAGATTTCCATATCTCGATAGTCTATGCTAAATGTGATAAAACTCTCAGGACTAATCTGTAGTATGAAATTAGAGCTTCTTCCAGCATCATTAATGGCCATTTAGAGATAGTTGGTGATTTAATATGTCTTTAAACTCTAGCAAAAAAATAGGTGGAAGACCTTATAGTTTCAGTTGGATTCTGAAGTACCTCTGCATGGTATTAGCAATAATTTCTGGGTTTATCAGTTGTGACGTTGGCAAGAGTAAACCTTACCCCTAACAATATCGATCACCATTGCGTCTGCCGCGTAGTCGGCAGACTCTGAGTCAGACTCATCCGCTTCAATGATGGATACCAAATGGGAGCCTCGATTTCGGCTGGCTCTTCTCCGTTCCTTCTCCTGGACGTACTACTCTATTTGGCTAGCCTTTTTGGCTAACTGGCTCAGGTCAGAGCGGGATTGTCCTACTAACATCTCCTTTAACTAAGGGTGGATGTTGTTGATTATCATATGGGCACACTCAGACTTGGGGAAGTGTACGGTGAATTTCCCAACCTTCTTTATGAATCTCGCGATAAAATCAGTAGTCGATTCATCGACCTGCTGCTTGAGATTCGTTAGATCAGTCACAGTAACCTGAGGTTGGGGCCAATAGAACCTATCATGGAAGCAACCCTCCATGTCAGCCCAGCTCTGTACGGAATCAGGAGCCAAATAGGAGTACCATGCGAAGCCTGTTCCCGTTAAAGAGAGGGAGAATAGCTGCAACTTGTGACACTTATTCTAGCCAGCCTCGCTGCATTGGGCAGTAAATCTACCGATGTGCTAGATAGTGGATTTGTCGTCGTCGCCAGAAAAGATGACAAACTCCGGTGTTTTGAAGCCCCTCAGCAAAGGTGATATCTGATCTACCCAATCGGGGTAAGGCTTCTTATAAACAGGCATGCTACGAGTAATGGCTACTCGTGATGGACACATGGATACTTTGGAAGTATTAGTATACCCTGCTGCTATACTATTTGTTATATGTGTCTAAAGTATGATCAGCGTGTGGGAAATAGAAGTCCTTAGACTTGAGGTCAATACGCGCCTTGTCTACAAAGTAATGTACTTTGATCCTGTCCTAAGCTCAAATGCCTTATAGGTTGAGATACGACTTGTATTGGGTACATTACGATGTGGATTAAAGGTAGTAGTTGAGCCAAGATTAGGATTCATTCCCCGAATGTATATTGGAGAGAACACTCGGATTCTCAGTGATATTAGGTTGACTAAGTCATTGACCAACGCAATAGACATATTTAAAATATGGTCTAGTCGTCAACTAATATAGATGAGATACAATGATTAAGCCATTTGGCTAGACACTTGACAAATCCTAAGCTTGATCGGGTGTGTCGTGAATGAAAGAATTTTATCTTACCACATTAAGGTTAAGTTTACTGGATTCGCGTAAACGTACTTCACATATTGAGTTCGTCTTGCGGCGCCGAGTTCCGCGTAGACCTTAATTTGATTAATGTCGATATGAGAAGGCATGTAGGGTCACACTATGTCGATTGTCCTTTCGATCTAAGGATGTATTGAGAGAGAAATTGAATGTTAGATTTAGAATCGAGATATTTAAATGAATAATGATTATTTTAATTAAGTCAAAATTGGATTTTAGATTTAATTAAGAATGCGCATAAAATAAATCTAGACAGTGCAGGAGCACGTCGAGCGCCGCGACGCCCATACCCTAGGGCTGCAGTGCCTCTGCCTCGATTTTGGGCCAGGCCCAAGGTCAAACCCTAATCCGGTTTGACCTAATTTTCACCTATAAATAGTGGCATTATCTTCATTATTCAGACACCAATTTCAGATTATCATTCTAAGCCTTAGAGACTTAGAGTCAAAACTCTCTCGAACCTCTGCCGGATTTCCTAGCTTTCCGAAAGAGAAGTACATTGAAGCTTGGAGCTTGCAGTCGAAAGGGCAACCGCATGTCAACCTTATAGTAGATAAAGATTCTAGATACTATAACCTGTAAGTCTTATGCTTTATGTTACAGGTTTGATTGTTGTATAACCATACTAGAAAAGTTGTTGGGGTAAGTAAGAAATAAAATTTTAAACTTCCGATGTGCCTTACTTATGTGTTTTGAACCCAACAAATCCCTACAGGTTCATTTATAATCCTCCACTAGTTGGACTAATGGATCATCCGCTTAAAAATGATAACAAAATGCATATACATATGATATACACCTAATTATCGTTATTTCCTTTATAGGAAAGACAGAAAATTAAGGAACCGGCAAATATTGAAAAAAACTATAACTATGCCAAGGAAAATTAAATATATAGTTTGTAGTAAAAATACGACATACTTCTACCATATAAATCCGTGATCAAAACATGTAACATTCTAGTTCAGCCCTACTATTGTTCATTGTTTTGTTTCAAAGAAGGAATTTTTGATTTGTTCTAAAAATTGTAGAAAACAAGCTGCTAAAATTTTCTTTCTTGTTCAGCTATGTAATTCAATATGCCGGCATTATTGTTGTCTTGTAGTAGGAGCAGGAATGCTAGCGCGATTATTTGAAAGAAATTAAATAGATGGTGATGAACGCAAATCTAAGTGGTCAAATGAAAGTTCCCAGAAATACAAGTACCAAAATGATTGCGAATAACAAACTCATTTGAAAGGATTCATGTTTGAAGGGAATCGTATCATCAAATAATTTATGCATGATTAATGAGTCTTATAATGATATATAGTGATAATTTTAAGTTTTTAACGATTTGGATTTTATTATTAAAGAATTTGAATGGCAATACTAAAGATTTTATGAAATAACGTTTTCTACACCCAGTGACAGCTTATCGCTATGAAGCCACCATTCAAACCATAACGTAATAGGTTTCATTATCAATGAACTCACTTGTTCACTAGTATTAGATAGGGAAACACGACGAAATTAGGATTGGGATAATATGTACATTGATGGCGAAAGAAATTTTACATTAACGATCTAATTAATTTGTTATATAACTTTATCTTTAAGGTACTTAGTTTCATTTATTATGAGCAGTTAATTACTTATAATCATCTTACTTTTGAACGTGACAGTTGATTGAACTAGCTGTTCTATTTTCTATTCGTATAGAGTTTAAACATAGGAAGACCCACGTTATGAGTTATGGGTGCTCTACCGCGCATCCATTACTTTTGGAGCGCCAAACAATATATATAGTAATTCATACAAATATATTAATTTCGCATACAATTTCAATAGCAATTTTTGAATTAAAAATAATTGAACTTTATTAGTTTAAAATCTTGAGTCCGGCTGAATTTAAATTGCAAATGCCAACAAATGCGTGTAATGCTCTAGTCTGTTCCCATTCTCAGTAGCCCCCCAAATTCAACTAACATTCCCTTATGAAACTAGGAAGAAAATCAAAGGTATTAAAAATTAAGGTTGCGCTGCCACCACATGATAACTCTGTCTAGGTTGGTGCCAGATGTTTCTTTACTGCTGGTATCCTCATAATAATGTGAATCGCCAAGCATGCAGCTCTGTGCACAAAGCATACCGCATTAGTATTCATCATAAAATTAACATAATTATGTCAATCATTTCGGCCCACTTATCCCATTCTCCATTTGATTTCATATTGCCAGAAAATGAAGAAGGATCACCAGTTAGGTCTCTTGGGACGACCATATAAAGGTACAATATGTTTGATTCTACAGGCCAAATTCACTAATCTCTTAAATCTACATACACAAACGAAAAGCCCAAAAGCAAAATTGACCGAAAAAAGATTGCAGACCGAGAGTTGAGATATATACTAGTAATAGGTTTACTAAATTACGATTTTTAACCCCCCCCCCCCTCCCCACGAGGAGCTCCCCCGTATTGCCCTCTTGGTGACTCGAACCCACAACCTTCAAGTTGGAGGTGGAGGATGCTTACCATCTGAGCAATCCTCTTGTGTCACTAAATTACGAATTAATGCTCATCATATAGATTAATCCGTATTTACCTTAGACGTGATGTGATTATGCAAAAATCTTTGTCTATCAAAGCATAGAATTTAGAGTTTTTATGGTATAATTGAAAGACTGCCGACATACACGGTCAAACCGTGTATATGTTTTGTGTATATTTCTTATCATAATTAGTAGAGTTTTTATACATGTATAATTATGGTACTAATCTTGTATTAGGAAAAGCTAGTAGTCTTGTATTAGGAAAAGGTAGATTTAATTTCCATAATTAGAGATTGTATATCATGTATATATATCTTTTCATTAATGAAAATAATAAAGGGATTATTCTCTGTCATAGTATCAGAAGTCTGGGGCAAATTTTCCTTCTCCGAAACCTCTCTTCCGCCACCCTCCCTCTCGGATTCCGACCCTCGGCCACCGGCCGACCAATCATCCATTCACATTTTTTTTCCGAATCCCTAATTCTCCTCTTGTTGTTTCACTATGTCTACCTCAAATAACAAATTTCATCCTGCCCTTGCAGTCTCCGATATCAAGAACAACATCCCTATCGTTCTTGAGATGGAAAACGTCCAATACGCGACGTAGGCAGAATTGTTTAAAATTCACGCAAAGTCTAATAGGGTCCTCCATCACATCATCACACCAAAGAAAAGCAAGGAGAAGGTGCCTACCACTGATGATGAAATAGAGTTGTGGGAAACTCTTGTTACTACGATGCTCCAATGAATTTATTCCACCATCTCTACGGACCTCTTATAGACTATTTTCGAGCCCAACACCACGATAATGGAAGCTTGGAATAGGTTGCGTGATATCTTCCAAGACAACAAAAATTCTCATGTCGTGACCCTCGAGCAGGAATTCTCCCACATTAATATGGAGGATTTTTCTGCACGTCTCTGCCTACTGTCAACGGCTCAAAGAATTGTCGGATCAACTCAAAAAAGTTGGCGCGCCTGTCACTAATGATCGTCTCGTTCTTCAGATGGTTGCAGGCCTCTTCAAGGCGTATAATGGCATTGACACTCTTCTTCATCAAAGTAATCCTCTCCCATCGTTATACCAAGCACGTTTCATACTCACCTTAGAAGAAGCAGGATTAGCTAAAAAGGTGGCTAACAGAGCTAATTCCGCTGTGATGGTGGCCACGTCCTGTGAAACTAATGACTCTCAATTATACTCCGAAAATTATGGTCAAAACTGGAATAACGGGGGTGGAAAAAAGAGTCAAAACTGTGGGAAAATTTTGCAGTGGTGGCCATGGCGGTGGCAAGGGTGGTGGCCGCGGTGGCAGTGGCGAACTGACCATCAGCAGTGGCAGTCAGTAAGGGACCGGGCCACTGAACCCTTGGCAGGCTTGGGCCGCTGGGTAGTGGCCCATGCGGCCCCCTGCCCAGTTTCTTATCAAATTGAGTCGTCAGCCAATAGAGGCCCAATGGCCAAAACAGGCAGCAATCAACTGGGTCTTGGCAGCAGGCTGGCCTGCTTGGGCCTCGACCTCAGCAGGCCTTCGCTGCTGCGAGCCCAACGATAGTTCCGACCCCCACAGATATCGAGGCAGCGATGCATACACTTGGATTAAATCCTCCGGACGCAAATTGGTACATGGACACCGAGACAACTTCTTATATGATGTTCGTGCCAAGTAACTCTCATCTTATTTCAATTTGAGCAAAAATTATTGGTAATGGTAATTCAATTCCAATTCGTGGTTATGGTCACACAAATTTATCTCCCCGAACCCACCTTTAGCCTTGAAAAATGTCCTTCATGCTCCCCACTTAATTAAAAATTTGGTATCTGTTCGAAAATTTACAACTGATAATTGGGTTTCTGTTGACTTTGACCCTTTTGGATTTTCTGGGAAGGATTTCACGACTGGGATACCTCTAATGAGATATAATAGTCATGGAGAGCTTTATCCAATCACCACTTCCACTAATCAAGCCACACCGTCAACGTTCACCGCTCTAGCACCTTCCTTGTGACATGCGCGTTTGGGTCATCCGGGGGTGTCTGTTTTTTCCTTTCTTAAAAACAATAGTTTTATTAAATGTAATAGTATGCGTAGTACTAATATTTGTCCTTCTTGTCCGCTTGGAAAACATGTTAAATTACCGTTTGTAGCATCAGATTGTAGTACTTTGTTGCCATTTGATATTATTCATAGTGATTTATGGACATCTCCCATTTTGAGCTCTTTGGGCCACAATTATTATGTGTTGTTTTTTGATGATTATTCTAATTTTTTGTGGACCTTTCCTTTATCTAAAAAGTCTCAAGTTTTTTTCACATTCTATCGTTTAGAGCATTCATCCGTACCCAATTTGAATGTGAAATTAAAAACATTCAATGTGATAATGGAAGGGAATTTGATAATGGGCCATTTCGAGAATTTTGTAATGTTAATGGCATATCTTTTAGGTTTTTTTGTCCTCATCCGTCCTCACAAAATGGGAAAGCCGAAAGAAAATTCGTAGCATTAATAATATTATTCAAACTTTACTAGCCCATGCTTCATTACCACCTTATTTTTGGCATCATGCATTAAAAATGACTACTTACCTCCTTAACATATTCCCTAAAAAAGGATTAGCATAACAATCTCCACTAAAAATTCTTTATCATAAGGATCTTTCGTATTCTCATCTTAGAGTGTTTGGGTATTTTTGCTATCCTCTTTTCCCGTCTACTATAATTAAGAAACTCCAAGCCCGTTCTACCGCTTGTGTGTTTTTGGGTTATCCGTCTAATCATCTTGGTTACAAATATTTTGATTTATCCTCTAATAAAATCATAATTAGTCGCCATGTCATTTTTTATGAAACCCAATTTCTGTTTGGTAAATTGCGTAATTCAGTGTCTAATTCTTATAATTTTTTGGATGATGAGATCTCATCGTATGTGGTCTACCATTTAGTCCAATCCCCGCCTCGAGATCTGGACCAACAAACCCCCCATGCCCAATCTCCGCCAGCAGGCCCACTGTCTGCTGGCCTAATTGTCCATAATCCAGTTTCTATTTCTCGGCCAACAGGCCCACTGCCTGCTGGCCCATCTCATATTCCTCTCGGTCCAGCTTCTCGGTCCAGCTTCTCGGCCAGCAAGCCCACTACCTACTAGTCCAAGTCATTCCCTTCCCTGTCCAAGTCATTCCCTTCCCGGTCCAGTCTCTCGGACAGCAGGCCCACTGCCTGCTGGCCCAATTTTTCAGTCCGTCAATCTAGCCCTTTAGCCAGCAGGCCCACTGCTTGCTGGCCAGTCCCGAGATGACCCGACACCATCCCAAGTCTAGTCCACTTTTATTCCAAGTCAAGAGCCCGTTACTCGTAGCCAACTGGGTATTTTTAAACTGAAATGACATTTTAATTTTAATTCTAATGTCACTAAATCACCCCTACCACGTAACCCAATGTCTGCCCTTCATGACCCGAATTGGAAAATAGCCATGGATGATAAATATAATGCTCTTATTGAAAATAAGACGTGAGAGTTTGTACCCCGTCCGCCTGGTGTCAATGTTATTCATTCTATGTGGATTTTTATTCATAAGGAAAAATTTGACGGTTGTTTTGAGAGGCATAATGATCGTCTTGTAGGTAATGGCAAAAATCAACAGGTTGGCGTGGATTGTGGAGAGACATTTAGTCCGGTGGTCAAACGGGTAACCATTCGCATTGTTCTCAGTCTGGCTCTCTCGAAAGCATGGCTCATTCATCAACTGGATGTGAAAAATAATTTCTTACACGGTGATCTCAAGTAGACAGTATACATGCATCAGCCCTTGGGTTTTAGGGACCCCGATCATCCTAACCATGTCTGTTTGTTGAAGAAGTCCTTATATGGTCTTAAACATGCCCCTCGGGCATGGTATAAAATGTTTGCAGATTATATGTCTACTATTGGATTTTCTCACAACATGTCTGATCATTCTTTATCCATCTATCATCGTGGTACTTCTCTGGCATACATTCTGTTATATGTGGATGATATTATATTGACTGCCTCTTCTGATAAACTACGCAAATCTATCATGTCTCTTCTCAGTTCAGAATTTGCTATGAAAAACTTGGGGCCCTTGAGTTATTTTTCGGGTATAGCTGTAACTCGTCATGCAAGTGGTCTATTTTTATCCTAAAGGAAGTATGCGGCTGAGATTATTGAGCGGGATGACATGTCATCATATAAGTCATCTTCTACTCCGATTGATACCAAACCGAAGCTGAGTGCTAATTCTAGCACGCCTTACGAGGATCCTTCCCACTATCACAGTCTTGCAAGGGCTCTTCAGTATCTTACTTTTACGAGGCCCGATATTACTTATGCAGTGCAACAGGTTTATTTATTTATGCATGAGCCGAGGGACAAGCACATGCATGCTCTTAAACGCATTGTGAGTTACATTCAGGGCACTTTTGATTATGGTTTGCACTTATATTCATCATCCATATCTACTCTCGTGTCTTATACATATGTTGATTGGGGGTAGATGTCCAGATACCAGATGTCGAACATCTGGTTGTTGTATGTTTTTTGGTGATAACTTGGTCTCTTGGTCGGCTAAACGCCAGGCTACTTTATCGCGATCCAGTGCGGAGGTCGAGTATCGAGGGGTAGCCAATGTGGTGTCTGAGTCCTGTTGGATGCGTAATCTCCTATTAGAGCTTCACTTTCCTATTCAAAAAGCTACATTGGTCTACTGCTATAATGTTAGTGCGGTCTATCTCTTTGGGAATCCGGTCCAACATCAATGCACTAAACATATCGAGATGGATATTTACTTTGTTCGCGAAAAGGTAGGTTATGGACAAGTACATGTCTTGCATGTCCCTTCACGGTACCAAATTGCTGACATTTTTACTAAGGGTCTTCTCTTAGTTCTGTTTGATGATTTTAGGGACAGTCTTAGCGTACGACAAACGTCCGCTATGACTACGGGGGTGTAAAAGACTATTGATATACACTGTCTTGTGTATATTTTGTATATTCCTTACCATAATTAGTAGAGTTCTTGTACATGTATAATTATGGTAGTAGTCTTGTAGTAGAAAAAAATAGATTTAATTTTCATAATTAGAGATTGTATATCATGTATATATACATTTCATTAATGAAAATAATCAAGGAATTATTCTTCGTAAATAATACTCCTGCAATAACACAAAAACAACCGAAAACCTGCTAAAAATACTAGAGTATTACCTAAACTGATAATTTAGAACACTTCTTTTCAATTTGGTTACTATCACATACCATTAAAATAAAAAATGTGCATGGTAATGGGCATTCTAGTACTTGTATGTTTCAACTTCCAAGCTAGGCTGTGAACCGCACAAATAACCTGAGGTGGTTATATAGTTATACCGTAACTAACTGTTCAACAAAGAATCAAACACCAAACATACAAGTTCTGCCATTCCTTCTTTACAGCTTCAATATATATATACAGGAAAGAAGCCTCATTTCTTCGCAACGTCTCTCTTAACAACTCGCCCTGCATTGCAGGGAGGGCATATTAATTTGGTGCACCGTTGTTCGACAACAGAGCGTAGCCATTTTTTCGTGGAACAGTCTCCTCCAAAGAATGACGGAAGAGGTAGTCAGCTCCACAAGCAACAACAACAATAATAAACCTCTGGTCGATGAAAACATTGTCAATCAACCACAGTTAATTGTCAAGAAAAAGAAAAAGCAGGGTGCTTTTAGCTTCCTCAAAGCTGCATCGCTCAAGCTTCGTCGTCGACCCCTCGATCTAAAGCAACAAAAAATTTCTCAGGTAGCCTTAGAAAGTTCCATGCATAAGTTTCATTTTTCTCTTTTACTATCACGATTCATTCTGGTTCTATCTGCAAATCGCCTAGTTTTGAATTGTTAGCTTAATTTCATTTACAAAAGATTTGTATATATAAGTCATTTTGGTATAAATCATCAAATGGCCTTCATTATAGGTGGTAGAGGAACATTAACGAAGGGCATATCTGCCCAATTTCACATACATTAAGGACATATTTGGTCATTTTTCACTTATTAATCAGCTAATAGGTTAATTGGGAGGTCCAGTTAAACTATTAACGAAGAGCATATCTGCTCAATTTTGAGTACTTTAAGGACATATTTGAACCTTTTTTGCTTAAAATATATAGTATACAACTATACATACACTCGTCCACTGATTTTAAATTCTGAATATTGCAGGAAGCGGTACCCACTGCAGATTCAAAAGGAGATAATTGGAAGAAGCTGATGGGTTCCATGAGGCCTTTACATCTCCAAGACAACCAATCACCACCAAGTCCTCACCCGCCACCACCGGTAAAATCTCCATCTCCGCCTTTAGTAGAATGCTGTGAACATTTTTCCTCTCCCTCGCCCTCAACGTCCTCTGCTGGCACCATGAGTCAGTATGCTTCAGCAAATAATCTACAAGAACTCTACGGTCAGAGCGATGATGAGGAGGAGGAAGATCCTGACCAGGTATTTGATGCAATTGGAGCAGACGAGATGATTGATGCGAAGGCAGAGAACTTCATTGCTCGATTTTACGAAGAAATGAAGCGTCAACAGTGATCGTGAATTTTAATCAAACACATAAAAGGCATGAATGTAACGATCAAATTCATTTCATTCATTTTGTAGTACTCCTAGTATAATTAAGGCATCATATTTCATAAGTACTAGTACTAGTGTAGAAATGTTACTGCCTTTTAATTTGCTCTGATGTCTCTTAGATCTTTACTGATTAGTTCCAAGGGAGCAGGTTTTTTTCTACGTTACTTGCACTCCGTTTCGAACCAAGAAACTAGTGCAAGAAATCCAAAATATTTGAATCCTTTCATTATGTTTGTTCTAAATGTGCTAAGGAAAATACACATTGTAATTAAAGAATATGCATCCGATCTAAGAGAAGTTTTTTGTTATTAAGATAGAAATGTGTTGAACTCCATGTACTCACTCTCAGGATTACCGGTGATTGATGAATAAATCTCCATCGAAGGAGCAAAGAAGATGGAGAAAGAATGGAAAAGTTTTGGTGCTCAAAGTTGAGCTTTTGTTGTTGTATATTTTCTGTAAATATCTACACACCTTACACAATGCTTCTCATTACCACTATATATATATACACATACAACTCATCACAAATATTCACTAACCAATTTAACCAACTAACTAACTCTTCTAACTAACTCAACCAACATAGCAAACTCAACCATAACAATAATAATATGTACTCCTCCTCATGGTACTCTTGTGCACTTCTCTAATATTTCTACCCCCCCCCCCTCAAGCTAGGAGATATGAAGATATTCTTCATTCCTAGCTTGGACAGCAAATAAGCATGATGAACACTGCTAAGGGCCTTGGTGAGTATGTCTGTCGGCTGCTCAGCAGATGGCAAGTAAGCAACATGAATGAGACGTGCCTGAATCCATTCCCTTATAAAATGACAATCTATGTCGATGCGTTTAGTCCTCTCATGGAAGACATGATTGGCTGCAATCTGAATTGCAGACTTACTATCAGTGAAAACACTGACTAGTAACTGAACCTGTACACCAAGTTCTTTGTACAAACTAGTGAGTCAAACCACTTCTGCAATTGAGGCTGCCATGGCCCTATATTCAGCCTCTGCTAAACTCCTCGAGACAGTTACTTGCTTCTTGGACTTCCAAGATACAGAAGAATGGCCAAACATTACTAGGTACCCAGTGATTGATCTTCTGCTATTGACACAGGAGCCCCAGTCTGCATCACAAAATACCTGGAGCTGAGAACTGCTAGAATTGGACAAAAGAATGTCTGATCCTGGTGCTTGCTTAATATACCTGACCAATCTCATTCCAACTTCCAGATGTGATATGCTTGCATAAACTGACTCAAGCATTGTACAACATAGTCTATGTCAGGCCTTGTATTTGTGAGATATAGTAATCTCTCAATCAGTCTCCTGTAAATGCTAGGATCTGTTAGTGGTAAGTCAGATATCTGTGGAGAAGAGGTAGTGTCTGAAGTGGACTGGGAGGATGCATGTTGATCATATGCCACAGTGGTGAGCCTCAGGTTCACGTTCATAGGTGAAGGAGCACTCTTACCACCTGCTAATCCCATGTCAGAGACAAGCTCCAAGGCATACTTCATTTGATGCATAAGAATACCCTGGGAACTCCTTGCAAATTCTATCCCAAGGAAATAGCTGAGCTCTCCTAGATCTTTAATTTTAAATATGGACTGAAGAGTTTCCTTGGCAGTTTGAATAATAGTGGGATCATTCCCAGTGATAAGCAGGTCATCTACATACACAAGTATCACAGCTAGTTTATCTCCTTGTTGCTTAGTAAAACAAAGAATAATCTCTATGACTTTGGACAAAACCAGATGAAACCAATGCTGAAGTGAGTTTGATATTCCATTTCCTTGAGGCCTGTTTCAACCCATATAAATATTTCACCAACCTACAAACCTGTTTATTACCTCCAGCAGTATTGAAGCCCTCAGGTAAGGTCATATACACTTTCTCATATAGGTCTCCTTGTAAGAATGCGTTGTACACATCCATCTGATGGATTGTCCACTGTTTAGCTGCTGCAATAGATATAACTGATCTCACAGTAGTCATCTTGACAACTGGTGAGAATGTTTCTTGATAGTCAAGACCTTCCTTTTGGTTGTATCCTTTGGCCACCAATCTAGCTTTGAATATCTCCATTCATCTGTAGCTTTGTATTTTATCTTGTATACCCATCTGCATCCAATAGTCTTTTTACCTTTTGGAAGTTGAACCAACTCTCATGTTTTGTTGTCCTCCAGTGCCTGAATCTCAGCTTGCATTGCTTCAACCCATCTGTGGTCTGCTGCAGCCTCTGAATATGTGTGTGGTTCAATGTCAGTTGAAACTTGTGCTACAAAGTTTTGATAGATAGATGAAAGTCCCGTGTAACTTAATCCATCATATATTGAGTATAAACATTTGTCAGAGCCACTCTTAGTGACATAATCTTTGTGGCATATAGGGGGCTTGCTGGTTCTGGCAGACCTTCTAACATCAATATCAGATGATGATGTTGATCCAATTAGCTGTGCAGCAGGTTGCTCTTCAGGCTGATGTCTTGGACCATGAACTGCAATGGGAACATTGGCATAGTCTGGCCCTGCACATAAATTATGCACCTCTTGCTTTTGGGTTACATCTGTATAAGTCAACCATTTCTGGTCTCACGTCTTATACAGATGTTGATTAGGGTGAATGCCCGGACGCAATTCGTTCCACCTCTGGCTATTGTGTGTTTCTCGGAGACAATTTAATCTCGTGGTCGTCAAAACGTCAACCAACACTATCTTGGTCGAGTGCTGAAGCAGAATATCGAGAGGTAACTAATGTTGTCTCCAAATCATGTTGGCTCTGTAATCTTCTATTGGAACTTCATTGTTCGATCGAAAAAACAATCGTGATCTATTATGATAATGTGAGTGCGATATATTTGTCAGGAAACCCTGTCCAACATCAACGCACAAAACACATAGAAATTGATATTTTATTTGTCCGCAGAAAGGTTTCACGTGGACAAGTCCGTGTTCTCCATGTACCGTCCCGCTATCAGATTGCCGATATATTCACGAAAGGTCTTCCGCGCGTACTTTTTATGATTTCAGGGACAGTCTTAGCATATAAGAACCTCCTGCTAAGATTGCGGGGACTGTTATATATTATGGAAATAATTATAAATTATTTCCATCAAATCAAATATCTTATAATTAGGATGTAAATATAATTAGTATATTCTTAAGATAGTCTACCATAATTATAGCCTAAATTAATTCTTATATTAATATATATATTATTATATTCATGAAATAAAATAGACACGGGAGATATTTCCTTCTTACTCCTTTAGTGAAAAGGCCAAAAGTAAACTATTTCACAAATCACGGGAGCAAATGTGTGTCAGTTATGTAATGACTAAGGTATGATTAGCTACGATTTTAAACTGAGGACAAAAGTAGACCCTTGGGAAATCACAAGACATTTCGAACCTTTTCTCTTGATAAGAATTGGTGGTGGTTTTTGTATTCTACATAAATACTATGCACAGAACATTTGTAGATTAACAATATTCGATCGAGTACCAAAAATAATCAAGTGTTTGGGTTAGTTATCCAGAAAATATAAATTACTGAAAATTTTAATTTGTTAATCCAAAAAATGACATGTCATCATCACATCATCATTTGTTGGTACTCTATTGTACTTTATAAAGCAGTACGGAAAGTAAATAACTATTACAAGTGTTCGAAATGATAAATAAATGATCAATCTTCAAAACTGCCGCAAGCTTGTTGTGTCTTGAATCTTGATAACCTTGCAAGGCCAATGTTGAGAACTGTCGCCAGCTTGTTGTGTCTTGAATCTTGATATCCTGAAATCAAGAAATAATTAAATCTGGATGGTTACAACGTTGTGTGTTGAGTCCAGGGATTGCCCTCTGTCCTTAAGACAAGATTGCCCAGTATATATGCTTTTACGTTAGCGGGCAATAGTCTCCCAAGATAAAACAACACTTTAATCTCAACGCTACATAGCCAATAGGTTGAGCCTGCCGAATAAAACAAATATGAATCAACTTATTGAAGATATGGAAAAGGAAGGAAGAGTTTCTATCTTCTCTTCTGTTTTGTCTCTGTGTATATAATGTGTCTCTGCAGTGTATATCTCGTGTATATCACACTGTATTTCATCACTGTTGTTGTGGTATTTTCGTGTGTTTTTCTCACTATTTTGTGCACTGTTTTTCTGCTATATTCTGGTTGTTTTGTGTTGTATTTCGTGACTATTTTGTGCAGTATATGCTGTCTTTATTGTTGTTTTTCTCTGTCACGAATTGAGCCAACAACAGCTCAATATATAGCATGGAGGAGGGCAGCCCAATAGCCACAAATAATGCTATAATGGCCATTAAGTGAGGGCTATTAATGACATTAGAGAGGCTGATTTATGGTCATGAATGAGGCTGCTCAACTGCCCAAGTAATGGGATGTTAATGGAGGAGTTAATCAGCCAAGTAATGGCTGGTTAATGCTCCAAAACACAGTCCAATGGTATGCAGAAAGTTTTCTGCCTTCCGTCACCCCAAAATCAACTTTCCAGAAACTCTGGGACCAAACTGTAAATATTAAGCAATTTGGGTCCAAAAAGATAATATCAGAAAGTCCCCACAACCCACAGCACGGGACGGACGGGCGGCGGTGGCGCGCGTGTGGGCTTAGCCTTGAACCCAAGCACATCTAGGTCTTCCCTCCTTTAAACACATGGGATACCCCTTGGGATCCCAAACTCTTTACCACATTAGAGACTTATATAGAGAACAATTCTTTCTATTCCCACCGATGTGGTAGATTTGTCCCACACCATATTTTCATGCCTCAAACACCTTACTTCGTGGACCAATATCTCTTTCATTTCTCAACAAAATTTGACGATTCTTGGCCCTACGGTCATCTACTCACTTCGTAGATCATGCATGTTCGAAGAGACAAAGACTCCAACACGAAGAACACTAGTGTTTAATTCATTAAATATGGGTGGACGCACCTCCCCGCCAAAGGCAAATTTCCAGCAATCCCCTATATGAAAGAGAGATTGTGGCGCACGCACAAGGTGCCTACTTTCAGCAATCTTTCAGCGAAAATATATTGCATTAGGAGAGGTAGCTTCCGCTTTGAACCTTCCCTAGTTGAAACCATCGGACTTACTTACTGCGCGGTGAACGTGATGTCTTGAACCGTCAGTGTTTAGTGTAAGTCAAGACAATGATAACAACACAATAACTCTTCTTATTCATTTTCATTCTTACGTTTTTATCCGTTGTGGCCGTGGACACACTTGGATTCTTAAGTGCTTTCATTTGAGGCGACAATCCTCGCACTTAAATAGGTGATCTCCTATAAGGTATCCTGCTATACCCCACTTCACAAGTGTTAGGAATCATTAAAAGTTTCCCCAACCTTAACCTCAACCATTTAAGGATCGTTAAAGTTGGAAGCTTAACCTTTACCCACCATGCAGGTAGCACTTTAATGTCTATCGCGGGAACAACTTTGGATTCATGTTTCCGTACAGAAATCATCATCGAAGTGCTTCTTGCTTCCACCGAAACGCTCAACTGAACCTTTTGCCGCTTAGTTTTCCCATTGAACCAAATTCTTGGGATCTCCAATCAGTATGGTTGGGTTTCCACCGCAAAGGTTCGTATTGTTTGAGTTTTAAGCCCATTCCCCTAGACAAGCATAACACTTAATCTCCAGGTAGTCCCTTAGTTAGTAAATAAGGAAGTGACACCCGTGATGATCAACTGCCATACGATCTTATATCTCCGACAGATCCTGACAGATATGTCCAGACGCCATCATCCGTGTCCTTCCTGAAGCCGACCAGCTAGCCACAGTGTATAACTGCTGAAGGCACGGGTTTCTCCCAATAAGGGACGTCATTTAATGAGTCGTGAAGTTACTCAACTTCTTTCATGCTTTGTATAAAGCGATAAAATCCGGTACCATTATTGTCACGACCGACCCGACGGGCCGCGACTAACCGCCCTAATAACGTCATTATACTAACCTGTCACATATAATCCAACTAATCACTTAATGAGTCAAATCGTGACATAACGCCGCAATAGCAACATATGCCAGGGGTAGTAAGCGGCAAGGCTGCCTTTACCCCAAATATACCTGTCTCCCGAGGAGTCACAACTAGCCAACACAATATAACGCACAAGCCCGACAAAAGTGCCAACGATAACATAACAAGCAATGAGCCAAAATGCTAACGATATGCTAACTTACATGGAAACACCCCAACCCGGAAATACAATGATATGGTGACCCAAAGCAGAGTTATAACCCGCCCCATAAGTACAACCCACCACTGTTTACAGACCTCTATAAGAAGAATAACGACATATGGCGGACGGGGGCCCCGTCGTGCCCCTAAATACAAGCGAAGTCTAAAGGAAGTTCGGTACTAAAATGACAAAGCCCTGGATCAAAGGCTTTCCAACTTTCTTGAGTAGGAACCTGGGCCTCGAGGTTCTAAATGAGAAACATGTACTACTGCGGGCAAGAAAGCGACCCAGAAAAGGGGGTCGATGCGAAAATAATGTCTTGGTATGTAAAACATGAAGGCGTAAAGAGATCATAATTAGCCAGCAGAAAAGCAGGAGATCAATATAAAAATCAAGATCAAATCCAAGCATGCCATAAACCATAAAAAGTCGGTTGTGCCTTATAAAGATGAAGTCAAGGCAAGAAAACATGAATGCTGTCCATATACATATATACTAAACGTAACCCGGCCCACTAGTGCGGGACTCAGTGGAATCATATCATAACCCGGCCCATGTCTGGGACTCAGTAAATCATCTCTCATCTATGGATCCATCCTCGTAACCTCGCCTCTAGTGAGGGTCTCGATGAACAATGCAAGAGCACACGAGTCGTAACTTGACCCGAGGACTCGGTGAGGTGAAGTAGTAACACTTAGCACGAGTAGATATCGTGAGTAACCATATGCAAGTAAAATTATCATCGACTCTCAATAAAATCATTGTAATAATGTCATAATAAACTCTTTGCTGAAAAAATTATAGGCACTTCTCATAACAATCCTCATTAGAATTAAAGCGTATAAGAAATTGCGTCCGCCGTACTTTCATTAAATCATGCCAAAGAAAGAAGTAAGAGTTTCATACCTCTTAGCACGAATTATCAACTCAATATTAGAGTATGCCTCCTTTTAGAACTTCAACCTTGTTGTCGAAATTTATCTAAGTTCCACGGGTTCTTGTAAGCTCTAAGAATGATTATCTACATCATACGGACAGAATTACATCATAATCGAATCAACACATTAAAAGCTGACTCCTTAGGGACATTCCTAGCGAATACCTCGAGCGTAGGACCTATATTCCTTTTATATCGAAATCTATGTAAATAGTGAAACATCCAACTCTCTTAATCCTCCTTCTATACTACTACAACCTCAAAACAAGCACAATTTCACATGCAATCCCGGTAACTCCCAACTACAGATCCTAACGATACTGACCCAAATTCGCATTTCACAATGAATCGTCTTTAGAACTAATAGCAAGAAATGACTTTAAGAAAATTGTACAAACTAATAAGAACAAGGAAGGTTACCTCATTAAACACATTTACGAGAATCGTTGGGAACCCTTTTGCTCAAACCTGACCTCGACATGAAGCAGGACCTGACATCGATTAAGCGCCGAATCCGATTGTATTCAAGGTTTCTTGTTTAGCTTCGAAGTTTCTAAGCTCGTTCTTGGCTTCGATTCTACTGGAATCAAAGCCCGAACACCTTGAGTTTCTCCTTAAGCTTGGTTTATATATGAAAGCTCACCGGAAATCCCCAATTTTGGTGAAAAATTCGTAGAAAACCCATCAACCGAGCTTACTCGCTTTAGAGATGAATTTGGTGGAGGAATTTGGTAGAGATGAAGAGAGCACACCTTTGAAGAATCGATGGTTGAAGAGATGGATTTGAAGAAATGGAAAAAAATGGAGAAGGAGGAGCTACGGTTCTTTGTCGATCGATCGGTTTTGGGGCTTTGCCACCCCAAATCGCTTAAACACAGAACACGATAAAATCCCTCTATATATTGTCCCCTCTTTAATTAATTAATCCCATAATTAATTAATTATACACACAGCTAAATTTCCGGTCTCCAATTATTTAAGTCCCGACGATTACTAAAATCCTCATATGTCAATATCATAATTCCCGTAATAAAAAAAATACCAGTCTATACTCTCTTCGGGGACACACAATTATTATTCAACTCCGTCGTCACTCTTACTAAATCCCAAAATCATTTCGGGATCACGCCCTTTTATATACTAATCCTCTTATTAATATACACAAGTACAACGAAAATTTTCCCGGGTCCGGGTCTACTCACCTACGTTATGAGTTCAACCGCTACCCGAAAATACGGGGCGTTACAATTATGAATCGGTCGATGCAAGTTTGGTTAGAGGATTTTCCAAGACCCACCATACACATTTACTTGTGGCTTTGGTGTTCTTCAGATCTGATGTCCAGTTTGCATCACTGTGTTCTCCCAGAACCGCTGGACATCCAGAATACTATAATCCGTAGATAAGCGAATAATTCAGATATCGTCATATCCGACTTAACGCCTTCTATTGATCATGTATTAAAATCATCAGTGAACCTTAGTTCAACTGATCTGTTTGTAGGACGATACCAGGTCGGTTGTAGTGTGTACAATATATTGAACTACACATAACCTGTGCATATCGCACCTTGCTTATGGGTGCACCATGATTCCAATCAGTTCTATGATTCATATCCATTGGTGGCTTCAACGAGACTGTCAACTATCGACCAGTCCGTTAGATGTCTTAGAAATCCAATTCCTAAGATGTCATCTGTGATACCCATATCTTTCATATCGAGACTTTGTTTTAATATGACTTTTACTTTTAGACTGTTGATTCTCCAACTGTTGGCTTTCTAATTTCAGAGTCAATGTTTCTGTGGTCAGATTCATTGTTTCTGTTTTATCTGAAACTTTCAGGACCAAAATGTAAACATTTCAGGGACCAAAATGAAAGTTTCAGGAAGAAGCCCAACAGTCCAGCAAACCAACTCTGATTCTCTTCTTCCAACTCTCCGATTGGGAAGGCTATTTCAACATCCATGCCACGCAAGACTGCAATGGCCCATGATGTTAAGCTACTCCCAGGGGAGCACATGTACAAGTAGCCGAGGCTTTAAACTCGTCAGTAGATCCATCTACTTTGTACTCACTTTTGAGTATCCTTTTTCAAAACCCAAAGGTTCTTTTCCCGGAGGAAGATCAACCATTACGCAAGTATGGTTCTATATGAGGGAATCTATTTATCTCTTTGTAGCTTCTTTCCAAAGCAGCGCTTTTGGAGATGACAATTATATGTTAATTGTCCATGGTTCATTCTCAACCATACAAGCTAGAAGGACTGGAACAAGTCTTTGTCCCCTTCTTTGCTCCGTCTCGGTTCAACATCTAGAATTCCTGAGTTCTGCAGATCTGGAATATTAAGTTTCGGATAGCCAGCAACTTTCGAGTCCTGTAGATACGGAACGTCTAGTTCCGGACAGTCAGGCCCTCGCGGGTTCTTGTTAACCTTGAGCAATTACTCATTTTTCCTTTTCAAGGAAAGTTATCTTCAAAGAATTCAACATTCTTTGACGCTAAGAGGCGATAAGTACTACTGTTATTTGCAGATCCAGTGGATATGCAATCTACAGTCTTAGGTACAACTTGACCTGTTTCGGTATTCCAACTTTTACCTAGCCACCCCACATAATTTGGGCGTACGACTTTGCGCTTGGCTAACACCGTTGGACTGAGGTGAATAATGAACAGTCGTTTAATTAACGATGCTTCACATTCTCCCCCTCTATCACTACGAATTCCTCAATCCGTATGCTTAGTTGATTTTCAACTTCTGTTTTGTAGCGCTTATTCGCTTCAACAACTTCATCTTTGCTTTTCAACAAACAAAGGATACAATTTGTTGTACCGTCATCAATGAAGGTCGCAACGTACTTGTCTCCCCCTTCTATTTTGTATAAACTTTAAATCACCCATAGAGGTGTGACTAAGTTCTAGAAGAGCGATGCTTCTTTCTCTATTCCTTTGACAGAATTTGGAAAGGTGATTTTGCCTCTTCTCCTACCTCACATTCATTTTGAGGGTTTATGTCTAAAGAAGGCAACAATCTCAACTTCGCTAGTTTTTGAATGACTTTCTATTTAACGTGTCTTAATTCTATGATGGCATAGATGCACGGATTACAAATATATCATTCATTTGGCTACAGACATACTGTACCATTCTTAGTTATTACAGACCTGTTGGACTAGTCTCAAACTAGCTTGACCAATATCGTCCCTTAAACCAAGTTTGGGACATGTATCACCTCATTTAAGAGTGATCCCATTCCCTGAAGTCCTATTGAGGACAACCTCTCCAACCCCTTTGATTTTAGAGGTGGCGTTGCTTCACATGAACAACCTCTTGCCCGTGGTTAGGGCGCAACCGAATCATATGTGATCTCGATACTCTGGCCCACTCTAGTTGTTTTGGCAGACTGAGTGTCCAATTTCTTTACTGCCTTTCTTTAGGCCTTCAGATCATTAAGACCTGGAAACTCTGGCCCACCTTGCTAGGTGTCCATTACTTTTCCTATGAAATGAATTCTGGCCCCACTCTAGTCGCCCGTAGGCTTTGTATGACTGAATGTCCAATATCATCATATCAAAGGAATTTCGGCCCACTCCAGTCGCCCGGAGGCTTTGTATGACTGAGTGTCCAATATCATCCTATGAAGGATCTTTTGCCAAATAGTATGACAGGCTCAACATCTTTAGCTTTTAGACATCTTCCGTTATGATTGGTGCCCAGGTAATTCTTGGCGCTTACTTAAGAGTGGTAACCGTTTTCGCACAGTTAGTGGATCTTTCTCCCTCGTATGTGCGAACATACTTTACACACTTTTAATAATTACACTTAAAAGAGCGGAATTTTTAAGTCGTCTACAAAGTCCAATCTTTAAACGGGAAGGAAGAAAGATTAAACTTCTGATTTTAAAGCGTAAGGAATATAAATTATTTCGTGAAAATATTTTCATATTCCTTCTTACTTTAAGCCATTTTTAATCAGACATCATTTAATCTTTATTCTTGACAAAGAAGAAAAATAACTTATCCCAATTTCGGATTCTGGCCCACTTCAGTCACTTCATCAGACTGAGTGACCAGTTCATCCTTACCATTATTCGGATCCTTTGTCTGGGACAGATATAGGCCTTCTGCTGCAAGATAGAACAACATCTTCAGTCTTCTCCTCTTGTCCCAGTTGACATCCTCAGCCTCTTGTGAGCGCTTGTTCCCATCACTCTTGGTAGCAGTGACACCATGAACACGTTTATCATCATCACTCTCTTCTACCA
The DNA here is from genome assembly GCA_029783415.1 of Anisodus acutangulus. Taxonomy (NCBI): domain Eukaryota; kingdom Viridiplantae; phylum Streptophyta; class Magnoliopsida; order Solanales; family Solanaceae; genus Anisodus; species Anisodus acutangulus. Next base: position 11,129,491 of record CM056502.1, read on the forward strand.
GAAAACCATTGCCATATCCAGATTTGGTCATACAAATTTTGACCGACATCTTTCGAACACTAATAGTAATACAATACAACCTTGTCTTAAGTTGTTGGTACTCTATTGTACTTTATAAAGCAGTACGGAAAGTAAATAACTATTACAAGTGTTCGAAAGGATAAATAAATAGTCAATCTTCAAAACTGCCGCAAGCTTGTTGTGTCTTGAATCTTGATAACCTTGCAAGGCAAATGTTGAGAACTGTCGTCAGCTTGTTGTGTCTTGAATCTTGATATTCTGAAATCAAGAAACAACTAAATCTGGATGGTTACAACGTTGTGTGTTGAGTCGAGGGATTGCCCTCTGTCCTTAAGACAAGATTGTCCCGTATATATGCTTTTACGTTAGCGGGCAATAGTCTCCCAAGATAAAACAACACTTTAATCTCAACGCTACATAGCCAATAGGTTGAGCCTGCCGAATAAAACAAATATGAATCAACTTGCTGAAGATATGGAAAAGGAAGGAAGAGTTTCTATCTTCTCTTCTGTTTTGTCTCTGTGTATATAATGTGTCTCTGTAGTGTATATCTCGTGTATATCACACTGTATTTCGTCACTGTTTTTGTGGTATTTTCGTGTGTGTTTCTCACTGTTTTGTGCACTGTTTTTCTGCTATATTCTGGTTGTTTTGTGCAGTATATGCTGTCTTTATTGCTGTTTTTCTCTGTCACGAATTAAGAATAACAACAGCTCAATATATAGCATGGAGGAGGGCAGCCCAACAACCACAAATAATGCTATAATGGCCATTAAGTGAGGGCTGTTAATGGCATTAGAGAGGCTGATTTATGATCATGAATGAGGCTGCTCAACTGCCCAAGTAATGGGCTGTTAATGGAGGAGTTAATCAGCCAAGTAATGGCTGGTTAATGCTCCAAAACACAGTCCAACGGTAGGCAGAAAGTTTTCTACCTTCCGTCATCATTAAGCAATTTGGGGTCCAAAAAGATAATATCAGAAAGTCCCCACAGCACACAGCACGGGACGGGCGAGCGGCGGTGGCGCGCGTGTGGGCAGCCCACAGCACGGGAAGGGCGGGCGGCGTCGGCGCGGGTGTGGGCTTAGCCTTGAACCCAAGCACATCTAGGTCCTCCCTCCTTTAAACATATGGGATACCCCCTGGGGTCCCAAACCCTTTACCACATTAGAGACTTATATAGAGAGCAATTCTTCCTATTCCCACCGATGTGGTAGATTTGTCCCACACCATATTTTCATGCCTCAAACACCTTACTTCGTAGACCAATATATCTTTCATTTCTCAACGATTCTTGGCCCTACGATCATCTACTCACTTCGTAGATCATGCATGTGCGAAGAGACAAAGCCTCTAACATGCGGAACACTAGTGTTTAATTCATTAAATATGGGTGGATGCACCTCCCCGCCAAAGACAAATTTCCAACATCATTTTATCATAATATACATGCCACGCGAAAAAAATTATTCAAAAAATCCACATGGTCATATAACTTCAATTAACAAATTATTAAAATTAAAATAAATGAAATGTAAAAAGGCTTCCATATTAGTGAACGGTTCTCGATGATAACGAGAAGCAGCTCTCATACGACATTCATCAAAGAATCAGAGGTGTAGATGTGATTTCTTTAACCTCATTCCAACCAACTTTCCAGAATGTTAAGCGCTGAGATATGTGAGGTTAAATTAATGTGACATGATCTTTCATATAGTATTAGAAGATATTTTGTTGAACGTTTTTTCGGGGTTGAGGCTTTAGTAGTACTATGACAAATCGATCGAAGGCCCTGACAGTTTTCAGTTGAAAAAACAAATCCTTTATACATGATTTGCAGCAAGATCGTTTTTCCTTTTTGTTTTTTTAAATTCTAATGTTTTGTTACTTGTTTGTGTTTAAAACATGGGTGGCCAGTGGGCCGGGTCGGCCCGGTCCCGTCCTGACCCTGCATAAAAAAAAAAGGGGGCACGGGACTCGAACTCGGGGCGGGACCTGGGCTCGTTCTGCCCGATCCCGCCGACCCGCCCCGATTCCGCATAAAAAAGAAGGGGGGCACGGGACTCGAACTCGGTACGGGACCTGGGCTTGTTCCGCCCGGGCTTGTCCCGATCCCGCCGACCCGCCCCGGTCCCGCCCGATCCCCTCCCCTTTGCAAAAAATATCCGTTGCACAACATCCATTTTATATTTTGGTCGTTGTGCAAGGCTATTTTTTGCCTCCCCCACACCTAACCCTCTACCTCCTTAATATTTATTTTTAATCCCTAAGTTAATATACTTACACTTTAACCCAATTTCTCAACTCTAAATACCACATTTTCTCTTCATCTTTTACAATCTCTCTAATCTCTCAATCTATCTCTCTACAAGTCTATTAAATTTTATTTGTTCATTTGTATAACTATATCAAAGTTAAAAAATTATGCATGAAATCTATAGCGGAGCTCCATATGATCAAGGAAAATACTGGATTATTTGTTGAGGAAAAATGCACGAATAAGAGAAACGTGACCAAAATGGTCCTTAATGTATGGGGGTAGACCATTTTGGTCCTAATACATCCCCTTCACTGATATAGTCGTCAATATGGAGTCAAAAATGATATATTTGGTCCATATCCCTAAATCTAACAGTTATTTAAAAATTTGTTAACACTAACTGTTTTTTCTGTCCTAAAGAAGAGAACCTAACGCTGTTTCTAAACAAAAGCAGCTAAGTCAAATTTCTTGATTTCTCTCAAGGAAGAATGTAATTGAAGCAAAGGTCACGAGGGACCAAGAATTGTCAGCACAACCTTTGACCAATCTCTTCCTCTGCAACGTCGACTATCACTATTTCTCTCCTTAGATCGTTGAATTTATAATTTTACTACTTCCATACTATGATCCATAGTTTTTGAACTTTAAAAAATCCATACAAAATATTATTGCAGTTTCAATCTTTGTGGTTCATCTGTCATTCTATATTTCCAAGAAACTACAGATCATTTTTTGAAGCTTTTATTAGTATTTATGACTTTTTTCTAACAAAACATTCCATAGATAATAAAGTCAATACTCCAAAAAATAAAGTCATTTTTTATTTATTGTGTTTTTGTTTGTACAAGGAAGTCACTAATATTGACGACGGCCCAAACAGTAGCTCTGCTGATGGAGCTCCGATAAGGTGTGACATGGAGAAGGCCAAAAACTCAACCCTAAGAGATGTTGGATATGTAAAGCACGTACGAGAATAGTAAATAACTATTACAGCGATCGAAAGGATAAACAACAAATATTACAACAACAAGTTGTCAATCTCTTGATCTTGAATTGAAACTTCAAATATGGATCTTGTATTCGAAAATACAAGAACATGAACTGCTATACTAGTGGTTTGTAGATCCGCTGAGAATCTGAACGGTTAGAGTCCTTTGAGATTCTGAGAATCCGAACGGTTAGAGTCTTTTGAGATTCAAGTTCACATCTGAAACACTTAGCAACCAATTAGATAATCACAACACCACCGTCTGAGTCGAGAGATGGCTCTCTGTCTTTAACACAAGATTGCCCCCGTATATAGGCTTTACGGAAGTGTGGACAATAGTCTTCCAAGATGAAACAACAAACTATCAAGTGTGCAAAACCTACACAAATGATCTCGGCGAAGAACACGAATAATGAAGATTGCTAAGAGAATGATTGCTTATCAAGAAAACTGATCTCTTTGTGGTGTTGTATACTTGTATGTATATTGTGGACATTTTTGTTCATCTATAGAATTGAGCCAAATGCCTCAATTTATAGGTGTGCAAGATGACCTTTCAAATGCCCCATAATGACATTCAATTGCCATGTAATGGATGACCTTTAATCTCCAAGTAATGCAGCAACATAATGGTCAAAGTAATGACCATTATTGGGTGGATTCAATGCCATTGAAACCACCTCAACAGTCAAACCTTTGGGACTCCGTTGAGCAAACACTGCCTGGGAAGCGCCGCGACTCCAGTGGTCAAACAGACAATTAGCGTCGCGACGCTGCAAGGGGGAGCCACGGCGTTCCGACGCTGCGGCCCAGTCCAGGAGGCGCCGCGGCCCTTTTCGTCCCGTTCCATCTTACACTTTGCACAATCCTTCCTTCGTTTATCAACGTGGAACACTTGTTATTTATCCAATAACCATCCATCATTCTATGTCTCAAACATTTCACTTACGTACCAATATCTCTTTCATTAACGAAATTTACGATACTTGGCACTAAGATTGCACGTGTGAAAACGATATTTTCGACGTGCGGGACTCAATTGTTCGAGTCATAAATAATGGGATAAACTTAATTCCACATTAGTAAATTCCCAATAAAAGAGGACATGGTGGAGAAGTTCGGGTGGCTCATCGTTGTAGGCAGGGCCGTCTCAAACGGCGTTAGGTTATTGTTTTTCTTCTGAGCTTTGGAAGTAGCTTTAGTTTTTTAGGGGCAGAAAAATCGTTAGTTTTAGCAATTCTTTTTAGTGAAACAGTTGGATGTAGTGTTTTGGATTAAATATAGCATCTTTTGACATATATTAAGGATGATATGAGTCGAGACCATCATACATTAAGGATCATTTTGGTCATTTTTTTCGCATGAATAATCCTTTTCTAATATTTTCGTTACCAAAATATCTCATTTAGCTCCCGGAGTAGATCACTATATCAAGAATTAAAATAGTCCAACCCCGTACATACGTTGAGGACCATTTAGATAATCCTTTTCCTAGAATACCTTGTTATTGTTCCTTCTTACTAAAATATTCCTTTTAGATCATGTAAGGAGATAAGGCTACATAATTACATTTGTGCCCTAACATATTCAACTGGACTACGAGGGTAAACCTGGCTTTACCCAAATCGTTCAGTTGCTCAGAGGATTCCCGTCACTCTACCGTGCCGCTTCGCCGTGGTTCCCGCCGGCGTTCGTGTTCGTCTTCTCCGGCGACTTCTTCAAGCCAAGGTCGTCGTCTCTTCTTCTTCTATTCTTAGTGTGTGTAGATATGGTGTGTAGGTATTTGAAGCTTATTAATTTGTTATTATGGCCGACTCAATCACAAATTACATGATCAGATATATAAATTTCCTCTATCTGTTATGCTCTATTCGTGTTCATTATATGTATTGTGCTGATTAATTTGAAAAAAATTCTTTTCCGATATCTGATTTGTTTCCCTGTGGTTTTCTGGAATTTGAAAGATTGGTGTACTGCGCCAATGGGAAAAAAATCATGACATTCATGTGTTATTTTAATTTTAGGAACTAATTTACTAAAAATAATACTTAGAGGATTAATTTCGGTAGTTCTTCTCCAAATAAGCTAACTTGTTTCGTCTCCCTAACAAGTCACACAGGGTATAATCTATGTTATACGGACTCGATTATGCGTAAGTATATTGACACGTGCAGTTCTTTTTTTGTGACTTTTATTGTATTCTGAAAAATCCTCATGAAGTACCTTTAGATATGGGTATATCAAGGCAAATGAAGAATCCATGTAACATAGGGTATTCAGAGGTGTAGCTAGGATTTTGAGTTTATGGATTGTGAATTATAGAAAATGCAGCTTACTGGGTTCTTGATAAATTATTTAGACATATTAAGTAGCTTTTTAAACACAAATACATGGTTCGAGCCAAAGCTATTGGGGAATCTGAAGGTGAAACTCTAGCTCCGCCCCCGGGTATAATTACTATTCATAGAGTATTTGATAAATTGAAGCCTTCTGTCAGCCTGTAACAATGCTTGTATGGTGAGAGGTGCTAATAGAAGTCCTTTAACAGGCTGCGTGATGATCGTCGTTATCATGCCTTAATTATTACCACTTTAATGAAAATCTAAGTGGTTCAGAACCTTCGTGACACTAGACTTTTTCTTCTTTTGTTTTCAGTTTTGTGTTTTTGCCTTCTGATACTTATATTTTCTTTGCTTCTTTCCTCTTTTCTCTGCAACATTGGATGTTTTATACAGCTCGAAGTGGTTGTGCTTTATTGGCTGCATATAGCATGTGAAGATGGTGTTGTCATCCGTAATCCGATTTTTCTAGAATTAGGAAATGCCCGAGATAACAAACATAGCAAAAGAAACATCTGAAAATGGGACAGACTCATCTCAGGATAATATTGGCAGTGTTGAGGAAATGCCCGAGGACACAATCTTATCACGGCAAACGTCTGTGAACCTTGTCCCTTTCATTGGCCAGAAATTTGTATCACAGGATGCTGCATATGAATTTTACTGTAGCTTTGCAAAGCAATGTGGCTTCTCAATCAGACGTCATCGTACTCGGGGGAAGGATGGAGTTGGTAGGGGGATTACAAGAAGAGATTTTACATGCCATCGTGGTGGCTATCCACAACTAAAGCCTTCAGAAGATGGCAAGCTGCAAAGGAATCGAAAATCTTCACGTTGTGGGTGCCAGGCATTCATGAGAATTGTTAAAAGAGCAGATTTTAATGTCCCTGGATGGCGGATTACAGGTTTCAGCAATGTTCATAACCATGAAATTTTAAAGTCAAATGAGGTGCAGCTTATTCCTGCCTACTGCACCATGTCTCCTGATGACAAGAGTCGCATTTGCATGTTTGCGAAAGCTGGGATGTCAGTTCGGCAAATGCTGAGGTTGATGGAGCTAGAGAAGGGAGTTAAGTTGGGTTGTTTACCCTTCACAGAGGTCGATGTCAGGAACTTGCTACAATCTTTTAGAAATGTGGACCAGGATAATGACCCTATTGACCTTCTCAAAATGTGCAAGGAGATGAAAGACAAAGACCCTAACTTCAAATACGACTATAAGATAGATTGTAATAACAGGTTGGAGCATATTGCCTGGTCTTTTGCTTCATCAATGAGGTTGTATGAGGCTTTTGGTGATGCCATGGTATTTGACACTACTCACCGCTTGGATGCCTATGATATGCTTCTTGGGATATGGATTGGAGTGGATAACCATGGAAGTCATTGTTTCTTTGGTTGTGTACTCCTTCGAGATGAAAATTTGCAGTCTTTCTCCTGGGCATTGAAGGTATGAAGCCGTGCAATCACGTTACTATTTGATTATACCAATCCCAATTATAAAGTTTTGAATTTTCTTTAAACCCACTTAATTTTTCTGTACCCAAAACGCTTCAACTGCTTGAAATGCCTATTTGCATGCCTAACAACAGGAGTCCATGACAGTTCCCAGAAAATACTGATTAAACTAGTGCATAAAAAGTGGAGTTTACTCCTTGCTCTTACTTGCTACTTCATATGTTAAAAAGGAAAAAAGAATTATCTGTCAGTTCAGATGTTATGGAGCTACTTCTAATAACTGTGTAAACTGTTGTTAGAGGAAATTATGGAACTAAATTTTGCAATTAGTGTGCAAAGTATAACAAAGAAGTTCATTAGATCAGATTCTAAATTTGAGTTATGTTGTTGATCTCGAAGTACAATACATCACATTTAAGTTGCCAAATAGTTCTGAGGCATCAGAAATGGAAGATGTAGAGAGTGTCTTCGGCTGTACCCAAAAACTAAAAAATCATAAAAAATAAGGTTATGTTGCAGGCGTAAATTAGGGTTGTTTCACAGGCTTTGTGCAGCTGATATATATACACAATATGTTACAATCTTAAAAAGAAGAGTATGTTGCAGGCTGCAGCTATGGGAAGATCTCCTGCTTAATAAATTATTGTCTATTTGTCGGCTCGAGCTTTATAATTTGCTTCGCTCGCCTTATCCCAATGATGATTCTTCACCTTGGCTTCGCGATCTTTCTTTGAATCTCGTCTTTCTGTTTAATGACACGAAACTCACTACTTAATATCTTTTTATCAATCTTTCCCCCTCCTCATCTTTTGTTTGTATATATGTTTTTTACGGGCATCAAGTCTAGACATCTCAGTTCCATTCTGGTATGCATAAGCTACTAGCTTAGCTGTAACAACTGCAGACTTTTTTTGAGATGCATCTTTCTATCCATAACTTGCAACTCCTGTGGTTCCATGCTAATATGAAATATTGTGTTTTGCTTTGTTTCTCTAATATTGGTGCTAGACATTCTTGGGCTTCATGAACGGCAAGGCTCCAGGAACCATTTTGACTGATCAAAATTTGTGGCTCAAAGAAGCAATTGCCACTGAGATACCTAGAGTAAAACATGCATTTTGCATTTGGAATATCATTTCGAGGTTTTCAGATTGGTTTTCGACACTTCTCGGATCCCAATATGATAATTGGAAGGCTGAGTTCCATCGCCTCTACAATTTACATTCGATTGAGGAATATGAAGTGGGATGGAATGAAATGGTAGAAACCTACCGGTTGGATGGAAATAAACACATTGTCAGTCTATATGCTTTACGTTCATACTGGGGGCTGCCTTTTTTGAGATCTTTCTTCTTTGCTGGAATGACAAGTACAATTCAGTCGGAGACAATAAATACTTATATCCAGAGGTTTTTGAGTGCTCAATCTGTACTGGATAATTTTGTGGAGCAGGTGTGACATTCTCACTTCCCTTTTGTTTCTTGGCCAATTTAATTTTACTCATTTAATTCTTCTTCAATTCTTTTGCTGATAACTGTGCATACTGCAGGCTGCTCGGGTTGTAGATGCTAAAGACCAAGCAGGAGCAAAACATAAGGTACAGAGAAACGTTCAAAAGGTTCCCCTGAAAACAGGCTCACCAATAGAATCTCATGCTGCAACTGTTCTTACACCATATGCCTTCTCAAAACTACAAGAGGAGCTTGTTTTGGCACCACAATATGCATCACTGATGGTAGATGAAAGTTACTTCGTAGTGAGACACCATAAGGAAATGGATGGGGGTTACAAAGTAATCTGGGTTCCGCATGATGAGTTCATTAGCTGTAGCTGCCATAATTTTGAGTTTACTGGTATTCTCTGTAGGCACGTGCTTCGTGTTTTGTCGACAAACAACTGTTTTCACATTCCAGACCAATATCTGCCCATGCGCTGGCGTGAGTTTACCTCCTCTTTGGATAAGCCCGCTCTCTTTACTCTACCAAGTGATCATATGGGAAAAGTTCAGTTATTGCAGTCCATGATTTCAACGCTGATTACTGAATCAGTTGAAACCGAAGAACGTCTCAATCTTGTTTGTGCTGAAGTTTCTACAGTTTTATCTCGCATTAAGGGGTTTCCTACAGCATCCAATGGGGGTAATGCTATTGCATATGAGAGCCCATCGGACTCCCTGATTCTTGCAGAGGTTGAGGATTCTGAAGGCATTGGTCAAAGCTTCACTTGCAACCCTCACGAGTGTGTAAGTTTGGGAAAATTGAAAGAGAGAGGATCCAGAGATGGATTGGATCTTTACAGGAAGAGGAGGCGTTTTTCCATTCCATATTGTGGGCAGTATAGCCATGATGCAAATGATTGTCCAGTGATGGAAGGTGAAGATCTGAATGGAGATAGACTTGGCTTTTTATAGTAGAAATGTTATGAAATGGAGCTAGCGCTTTGAGGAAGTAGGAAATATGTACCATCCACTCTGTTCATAGGCTGACAGTTTCTCCTCTCTCAATGCAAATCTTATACACCTTTAAACTTTTGTCACCCAGAAATCGACTCTAACATGCTGGAACACTACTTTCTGACCAATATTCTTCTTTGTAACAAATGAAGGTCCTTTCAGGGACCAATGAAGGGCGCGTTCTTATTTCTGTCCTACCAATCTCAACTCCTAAAAGAAGAAGAAAGAAGAAGCATTTAAGATGTAGCACTATGACTCTCACGTCTCAACCGGGAAAACAAAGAGCGAGGTTAGATGATATAACATTGTTTTTAGTTGAAATCCAACTGCTGCAAGATGCATGTGATTCTTCTCTTTTTCTTTTTTTTCTTCATCCTGTGAACACATCAATCTGTGTCTGTTACTATAAATGTTCAATGGTACAAGTCGACTAATAATGTATGAAAACACAGGTCTACATTCGACTAGTTGGAGATCTACTCTAGGCATATTAAGTGTAGATTTTGATTTAATACTTGTATTCGGTTTAAACAACATTTACAAGACTACCTATAGGATGTGATACTAATGCTTAGACTGGCACTTGGGATGCCATAACATGATAAAAAGAAACATTCTAGTAATTTTGAGCTTCATCAGCTAAGGAGACTTTGCTTAGCCTGCTGGGAAATGTCTTAAGATCATTCATGTTCCTGACCTTTCTGGCTCTTCCTCGGCGTCCACCTAAACCAAATATGGCTCTATGCGCCAATGCTTTGCCCAAAAGCCGGTACTCGGCCCTGGAACCCTTGGTGTGATCTTGTTGCCTCGTCTCTCCATCATCACACTGCTCTTGGCAACTGCTGGTGTAGTAGGTTTCAGAAACTTCACAGGTTGCTTTGTCAGTGGCCATTATATTAGAACACAGAAAGAAGACTAATGGTTTGAAGGAATTAAGAAGTGGGTGAACTTTTATATATGGCCCTTTTGGCTTAATGGGAATAAATGCTTATAAAGATGGTTAAGTTGGGTCGCTGGTGGTGGCATGAAAAGATAAAGTTGGAGGAGTTTTGAAGCAAAGTTTCACATAGACGAAAGGTTACTCCTTACGCAAATCTTTTATCACCAATGCATGCATTTATTAATGTCTCTTCCGTAAGAAAATAATACATTACACTTATTCGCCAAGTGCTGCCTTGCTACTCCTTCAATTGGACTGTCATCATAGTTTTACTGTGTCTTCATTAATAATTGGCTGCCTTCATTACAATTTTACTGTAGCTTCATTAATAATTTCGAACATTAAGCTTGTGAGTTCCAAACTTGCCACTAAACCTCTAGCTCGTTTTAGTTATTAGGTTGGCAATTAAATATTTATACTTATTTAATGGTGGTCCGATCTAGTCATGAGCACGCTGAAGAGAGCTCTAACACGCCTTGCGGCCTTGGAGGATTGAATCCTAATAAGGTCTAAGCAAAAGCTATTGGATTCACCCGTACCCGTACTTATGAGCACATTGAAGAGAGCTCTAACACGCCTTGGAGGACTGAACCCTAATAAGGTCTAAGCGAAAGCGGACAGCCAGGTTTAATATAAGACTAGAGCCGAAGAATAAAAGAAGCTATATTAGACTTTCACACGTAAGTGATAATTTCTCCGTTTCTGCCAAAACTAATTGACTTTGGATACCAGGAATCAGGATGTTGCTTTAAAATTTCTTTCAAATAACAAAAGCTTTAGTGGGAGAGCCACAATGGGCTACAGGAATCTAATTTTTATTAATGGAGACGATGCTTGTGCTTGACATTAAAACAATTCCTTTTCTAATCATTTCTTTACATGACGATAATGGATCCAAGGGATTTGTTCTTTAACTACTTTACCCATCTTTTCACCTTTATCAAGTGCTTTCTACAATTTTCATCCCCACCATATTCCCACATCTGGCCCCAGTAGCTCATGCCGAAAACTGGAATGGACAAACTAGACAAAAACGGATCTAAGATTTTAATTTGGGGAAGTTAGCTGCTCAACCAAAAATAATTACAGCCGCTAGTCAATATATAAAATTAACCGTTCTGAGATTTCAACCTATACTTAGTTGTGTTTTGCAGTTTTGGTTCTTTAGAGTATTTCTTAAAGGCATTTGAGAAAGGATTTAGGTTGTATGAACTCACAGTATAATTAACTTTATAACATCAGTGTAAATAATATTTTACACCGCCAGTGCATAACAAAAAATCTTTGAGAAATTAAATACACTTGCAACTTGAATGGAAGAGTGAATTTGTCACTACGCATAATGAACAAATAGTTGAGGATATTGTGAACAAGAAAACATTAATTGTACACCCACAACGGATATATAGGAACACGTGAAGGAATTTGAACGACTGTTTAATTTCCAGTAAATGGTGCCACAAAATTGTCTCTAACTATCGTACATTATAGGCTGAAGAAAAGCCACCAAGTAAGAGGTGAACAAGATCAGAGTCGCGGGTCTGCTTCTGATCTTACTGAAGTCTAAAAACAATTTTTCTTTGAATACGATTCAAATGTTATTTAAATACTTTTAGGAATCATGTTCAAATGCACACAAAAAACTAGGGCTGGCCAGTGGGCCGGGACAGCCCGACCCCGACCCTGTCCCGAGCCCGCCCCGACCCCGCCAAAAAAATAAATAAATAAATAACGGGGGCGGGACTCGAACTCGGGACGGAACGATGTCTCGTCCCGCGAGACCCGAGCCCGCCCGAGGCCCGCGAGACCCGAGCCCGCCCCGACCCCGCCCTGAGCCCGACCCCGACTCCCGCTCTTTTCCTTTGCAAAAATGACCGTTGCACCAACGACCATTTTAGATTATGGCTGGGCCAACGGCCATTTTAGGCCCCCTCCCCAACCCCCTACCCCTTAATATTTATTTTTAACCCATAAGTTATTATATTTACACTTTAACCCAATTTTCCAACTATAAATAACTCATTTTCTCTTCATCTTTATCACAAATCTTCCTACAATCTCTCTAATTTCTCAATATATCTCTCTACAAGTCTACATTGTTTGCTAAATATATCTCTCTACAAGTCCACAAAGTTGCAATTTAGATTTTAGACAATTGTATTTGTATTACAAAAAAATCATGTCTATTAAATAATATAAGAGGCACAAAAACAGCCTTAAGATGTTTTTATTACACTATCTTATTTTGTTTATTGAGTTTTTTTTATACATATATTATTATTTTTTTAAAAAAAAAAAACCCGCCGTATCCCACCCCACCCCGAGCCCGCCCCGACCCTATACCGACGGGATCGGGATCGGGACGGGACTTGCTCTAGTCCCGCCAGACCTGACCCCGCCAGAGCCCGCCAGACCCGACCCCGCCCCTTCTCCCGTCCCGTCCCGACCCCGACCCCGCCAGACCCGGCCCGCCAGACCCGAGCCTGGCCCACTGGCCACTCTTACAAAAAACTAATCATCATACTTCGAACTAATACCGGAGTCAGAAGTAAGAATATTCAACTTGTTGGAAATTTACCTTTGGCGGAAGTTGCGTCCAACCATCTTTAATGACTTAAACACTAGTGTTCCGCATGTTGAAAACTTCGGTTCTTCACACGTGCATAATCTACTAAGTAAGTAGATGACCGTAGGGTCAATGATCATCAAATTTCATTGAGAAATCAAAGAGATATTGGTCCACGAAGTGAGGTGTTTGAAGCATGGAAAAAGGTGGTAAAGACCAATCCTCCCTCATCGGTGGGGGAAGAAAGATTTGTTTAGTTTATAAGTCTCAACATTGGCTTGGGGTTTGGGACCACAAGGGGTATCCCATGTGTTTAAAGGAGGGAGGACCTAGATGTGCTTCGGTTCAAGGATAAGCCCACACGCGCGCCGCCGCCAACTGCCCGTCCCGTCCGGTCATGGGTCATGGGTCATTGGTCATGGGCTTCTTCTGGTATTATCTTTTTGGACCCAAATTACTTCATATTTACAGTTTGGTCCCTGAAGTTTCTGATAAGTTAAATTGGGCAGAAAACTTGTGCTTTTGTTGGTTGTTGGTTTTTTGGAACGTTAACCAGCCTTAATATGCACTCAATTCAGTCATTTATTTTGGCTGAATAACTCTCCTTAAAGGCTAATCCGTTGCACATCAATTCACCATTTATTTTGGCTGAATAACTCTCCCTAAAGGCTAATCCGTTGCACATCAATTCACCATTTATTTTGGCTGAATTACTACCTCCATAGTTGCCATTACTTGGCCAGTAACAACAATTATGTGGACAGTTGGTAAGTCCTCTCCTACAACTATATAATGGAGCCTTTGCCAATTGTTAAGAACATACAAACGAAATCAGTTTCTTCCTACTACTTTCCAGCATCATTTCATTACTCAAAATTCTTCAACGTAACACTTGAGTTTCCTTTGCTCATTTGTTGAGTTGCTGTTTTATCTTGGGAGACCATTGTCCAGAATGTAGAAAGGATATATATATGGGGTAATCTTGTCTTAAAGACAGAGTGTCATCACTCGACTCAGCATATCAAAACTGTTTCAGTTTCTTATTCCAGTTTGTTGTAATTTCATTGTGTTGTAATACTTAGCAGTTACTTATTTTCGTTTACTGCACCATTGTAACCAACAAGTTTAAGACAAGATTTTGCTTCCTGTAACTGCTGCAACATGACTGGAAACACTGTTGATGTCGCTGCCGCTGCTGCTGCCAATCAAGGCAGCAATTCTGCCTTCCCTGCCGCCGCTCTTTGTCCAAGCGACAAAGAACTCGTGCCTTCCCCATCGCCGCCAAGGCACGTCCGTCGCTTTGCCTTTGCTTCCACCCTCCGATTCTACCATGACGCATACGAAAAATTTATGGGTTCAAACTTTAAGAGATGGCAGCATAAGATGTTGTTCTACATGACTGTTATGGAATGACACGTTTTCTAACAGAAGATCCTCCACAAACTGGAGATGAAATGGACCCTTCGCCTTCTGAAACGGGTGAAGGGGGCCTAGGAATCCATGTCATTAATGGCATGAAGATGGTTCTTGATGCATGGAATCATAGTGATTTCATGTGTAAGAATTACATATTGAACTGCTTGGCAGACCCTCTTTACACGGTGTATTGCACCGTTGGCACCGCCAAAGAGTTGTGGGAAAAACTGCAAAAGAAGTACAACGCACAAGATGCAGGTACTAAGAAGTTCATCGTTGGGAAATTTCTAAAATTTCAAATGGTGGATAGTAAGACAGTGATGTCTCAAGTCCAGGAATTTCAAATGATTCTACATCACTTGGATTTGGAAGGAATGAAACCAAATGAGCAGTTTTTGGTTGCATCACTAATTGAAAAGTTACCTCCTTCGTGGAATGAGTTTATGAGTTACTTAAAACTCAAGACAAAGGAGATGACCTTTGAAGAGCTTATTATCAAACTCCAAATTCAGGAAGATAATAAGAAGGCCTTGCCTAGGGGTAAATAACCTGCTGAGGCAAAGGCAAATCTGGCTGAGGCCAAAGGGAACCCAAGCAAGAAGTGGAAGTTCCAGAAAGACGACAAGACCCACGCAGCGGAGATGTTCAGAGGTAACTGTCACCACTGTGGGAAACCTGGTCATAATATCAAGGAATGCCGCAAGCTCAAGACTGAGCAACAACAGAAAGCCAAGGCTAAAGGCAAGGTGCATGCTAACGTCGTCAAAGACACGCTCCTGGATGACATGATTGAGGAGTTCTCAGCAGTGGTGCTTTAAGCAAGCCTGGTTGAGAATCTCATGCAGTGGTGGATGGACACAGGTGCTACCAGACACATCTGTTCCAACAGAGATGCCTTCTTCACGTATACACCGGTCACCGACAAGAAGCTGTTCATGGGCAATAACACTTCCTCTGACGTGCTGGGGGTAAGAAAGATGGTCCTGAAGATGACTTCTGGAAATGAGCTCACTCTGAAGGAAGTGATGCATGTCCCTGAGATTAGGAGAAATTTAATTTCAGGACCTTTATTGGTTAATGCTGGTTTTAGGCTAGTGTTTGAATCTAATAAGTTTGTACTTACTAAGAATGACACTTTTGTGGGGAGAGGCTTCGTCTGTGAAGGCCTCTTCAAAGTTAATGCCATGTATGTAATGCATCCAAGTAATAAAGTTGAACATTCTTCTTATTTGCTTGAGTCTTCTAATTTATGGCATCATAGGTTAGGACATGTTAATTACAAGTCCATCCAACGGTTGGTAAAGTTGGAATTGTTGCCATCTATCGACGTAAACCCTCAACATAAGTGTGAGGTGTGCGTAGAGGAAAAACTCACAAAGCTTCCTTTTCGATCCGTCGAAAGAAATACCGCTCCTCTAGAACTTATTCACACAGATATATGTGATTTGAAGTTTGCACAAACTAGGGGGAACAAGTACTTTGTGACATTCATAGATGATAGCACAAGGTATTGTTACCTTTACTTGTTGAAAAGTAAGGATGAAGCCTTTGAAGCGTTCCGACGTTACAAAGCAGAAGTTGAGAACCAACTAAGCATGCGAATTAAATCCATTCGTAGCGATAGAGGGGGAGAATATGTAGCGCCATTTGAGGAATATTGTGCCCAAGAAGGCATTGTTCATCAAACAATGGCTCCATACTCACCTCAATCAAACGGTGTGGCGGAACGTAAGAACCGCACATTGAAGGAAATGATGAATGCCTTGCTCATCAATTCCGGTCTTCCCCAAAATATGTGGGGAGAAGTCGTCCTTACCACTAATACGATTCTTAACAGAGTCCCACATAAGGGTAAGGACAAAACTCCATATGAATCATGGAAGGAAAAGAAACCCACCTATAAATATTTAAAGGTATGGGGTTGCCTGGCAAAGGTTGAAGTACTCAAGTCAAAGCAGGTCAAGATTGGGCCTAAGATTGTAGATTGCATATTCATCGGATATGCAAATAACAGTAGTGCTTATCGCTTCTTAGTGCATAAGTCAGATATTCCAGATATCCACCAGTGTATAATCATGGAATCAAGGAATGCTCAATTCTTTGAAGGTACCTTTCCTAGAAAGGAAAAAGATATAACCTCTTGTAAACGAAGTTATGAACAAAGCTCTTAGGAACCGGGAGTCATTGACAGTCCGGGTCTAGATGGTTCAGATCTAGTGGATCTCGAGGTGGCTGAATATTCGGAATCTAGTGTTCCAGATTCTCAGAACTTGGAGACTCCAGAGATGGATCTAAGGCGAAGTAAAAGGGCCAGGAAGGATAAATCCTTCGGTCCTGACTTTGTAGCTTATATGGTTAATGATGAACCAAGGACAATTGCTGAAGCATTATCAACTCCAGAGGCACTGCTCTGGAAAGAAGCTATTGAGAGTGAAATAGGCTTCATCCTGCATATCCATACTTAAGAGTTTGTTGATCTTCCTCCGGGAAATAAACCGTTGGGGTATAAATGGATACTCAAACGGAAATATAAAGCAGATGGGTCTATAGATAAGTACAAGGCCAGGTTGGTAGTCAAGGGCTATCGGAAGAAAGAAGGTCTTGACTACTTTGACACGTACTCCCGGTATCTCGGATGACATCCATACTGGTATTCATTGCGATCGCAGCTTTGCGTGACCTTGAGATACATCAAATGGATGTCAAGACAGCCTTCCTAAATGGTGATTTAGAAGAAGAAATTTTTATGGACCAACCCGAGGGGTATGTGGTTCAAGGGCAAGAGAAGAAAGTCTCGGCTTGTCAAATATCTGTACGGGCTGAAACAAGCCCCGAAGCAATGGCACCAAAAGTTTGTTAGTACTTTACTATCAAAGGGTTTCTCCATTAACGAGTGTAACAAATGTGTCTACACGAAAGGTAACTCTGACTCGTTCGTCATGATATACCTGTACGTAGATGACATGTTGATCATATGAAGCAGTCCTAGGATAATCCTAGAGACTAAGAACATGTTGAAACAATGCTTTGACATGAAGGATATAGGTATCGCAGATGTCATCTTAGGGATAAAAATCTCTAAGACGTCTGACGGACTAGTCTTATCTCAGTCTCACTACATCGAGGATGTTTTGAGAAAGTTCGAGATGTTTGACAGTTCACCGATAAAGTCACCAATGGATACAAATCAAAAGCTTGATAAAAATCATGGTGCACCCGTATACCAGGAGCGATATGCACAGGTGATCGGTAGTTTGATGTATATAACAAACTGCACCCGACCTGATATTGCTTATGCAGTCAATAAGTTGGCTAGGTTTACCCGTAATCCGAGTGATGATCACTGGAAGGCGTTGAATCGGGTATTACAATACCTAAAGCACACGTTAACTTTCGGGTTGCATTATTCGAGATATTCAGCTGTACTAGAGGGGTACAATGATGCAAACTAGATATCTGATATAGAGAACACCAAGTCCACTAGTGGGTATATATTTACAATTGGTAGTGGGGCTGTGTCTTGGAAATCCTCTAAGCAAACTTGCATCGCCCGATCCACGATGAAATCAGAGTTTATCGCTTTAGACAAAGCAGGAGAAGAAGTTGAGTGGCTTTACGACTTCTTAGAGGATGTCCCTTGTTGGGACAAACCCGTACCTTCTGTAATGATCCACTGCGACAGTTAGTCGGCTCTAGGAAGGGCACAAAGTTCTATGTACAACGGCAAGTCTTGTCATATTCGACAGAGACATAAGACCGTTAGGCAGCTGAACACCACATATATTATATCTGTTGATTACATAAAATCAAAGGATAACATAGCGGACCCACTGACAAAGGGCTTACCCAAAGATCAGATATTCTGCTTGTCTAGGGGAATGGGCTTAAAACCCAAGCTTTAAAGACCAATACGGTGGTAACCCAACCTTACTGACTGGAGATCCCAGGAATTTGGTTCAATGGAAAAACTAAGCTGTAAAGGTTTAGTTGAGCGCTTCGGTGGAAGCAAGAGCACTTTGGGTTATGATCCCTGTAAGGAACATAAACCCAAAGCCATTCCCGTGATAGACGTTAAGTGCTATCTGCAGTGTGGGTAAAGGTTAAGTTTCCAAAACCTTTAATGATCCTCAATAGTTGAGGTTAGGTTTGAGGAAACTTTTAATGGTTCCTAACACTTGTAAAGTGGGGTATAGCAGGATACCTTGTAGGAGACCACCTATTTAAGTGCAAGGACATGCCGCCTCAAATGAACGCACTTAAGAATCCAAGAAGTGTCCACGGCCACAACGGACAAAACATTACGAAGAACAGAGTAAGGAAAGTTGTTGTGTTGGTACCGTTGACTAGGCTTACACTAAACACTGACAGTTCAAGAAATCACGTTCACCGCGCAGTAAGTAAGTCCGATGGTATTCAACTATGAAAGGTTCAAAGCGAAAGCTACCTATCTAGATGCAACATCTGTCCGCTGAAATATTGCTGAAAATAGGCACCTTGTGAGTGCGCCAAAATCTCTTTCAAGATGGGATTGTTGGAAATTTACTAATGTGGAATTAAGTTTATCCCATTATTTATGACTCGAACAATTGGGGCCCCGCACATCGAAAATGTCATTTCCACACACGTGTACACGTAGTGCCAAATATCATAAATTTCATTAGTGAAAGAGACATTGGTACATACGTAATACATTTGAGACATAGAATGATGGACGGTTATTGGTCAAATAACAAGTATTCCATGTTGGTAAACGAAGGAAGAAGTGTAAGATGAAACGAGTCGGAAATCGCTGCGAAGCCGTGAAGGGCCGCGGCACTTCGGAGGCAGAATGCTGCGACGGGAATATGGAAAGTTCTGATTTTTGGGCTGGTTTTGGAGCATTGAATCTCCATTATTTGTCACATGAATTCAGCCATTATTTAGCTGAACGTAACCCATCAATAAGTGTCATTACATGACTATTAAAGGTCATTAGTTGGCTAGTTGAGGGGTCATTTCCTTACACTATAAATTGAGGCCTTTGGCTCAATTGTTCAACACTTAGAAATTTTTCTGAAATCTTCTTCTTCCTCTCTAGCATCATTTCTATATTCAAAGTTCTTCAAGAGTAACACTTGAGTTTCCTTTGCTAATTTGTTAAGTTGACGTTGTATCTTGGGAGACTATTGCCCGACAACGTAAAATGATTTATACGGGGAAATCTTGTCTTAAAGACAGAGTGTCATCACTCGTCTCAGCAAATCACAAGGAGTTTGTAATCGTTCTTATTTCCAGTTTGTTGTAATTTTGAGTAGTTTATCCTTTCTAGCATTTGTAATATTTACTACTTACTTCCCGTTTCCTGCAATTGTTGTAACCCACATTGTCGATTAAAAATATGCGCTTATCTTGGTGCTTCAGTGACTAATGGAATATATGATATAGTTTGTGTGACAGAATATGGATTATTGGCAGATGAATATGATCCAATCTGCATATGCTATTACAGAAGCAGTTTACGGAGCACTGATTATCTCAGACAGGGCTCAACTTGTCAAGAAAACATTCTGGGACTGGGCATTATTTGTATTGTCATGGCTTATGTGCTTCTTAGCTGGCATTTTTGCCTGCCTGGCCCCTCTTTTCAATGTTCAGGCCCAGAAACATAAAGGCAAGTTAAAATGGTGAAGCAAAATCTAGGCTAATATTTGTATATGTATTTTCTCCTAACAATGATGTCCTTGCTTTTGGATGTTTAGGTATAATGGGCTAACTTCATTTGATCCTCATAAGTAAAATAGGTTAATAACTATGTTCAATGACTATGGTTCGATCGTATTTGTTTTAACGTATACCAATAGATTTAGAATCACAATTCAATCTCACCTCTATAATGTTTTCTCATTAATACAAATATATATAGTGTACAATGTAGAATCCTAGTATAATAATGAATTATTTGCTTATCATAATTTTAATTATAGAGGTGAGATTAAATTGTGATTCTAAATCTATTGGTATAGGTTAATATGTTTAATTATGAGCAAAGATACACCTGCTATGACACGTTACTATGATTGATTTTATAAAGTTTTCTATAATCCTGTTGTTGTACAAGTGGATGCCAATTGTCGACAGTGTGTGAATTGATGCAACTCGGTGCTTTTAACTCGAATTAAGGAAACGTTTTCTAGAAAAATATTTTCCAACTCTTTAAAGTGTAAACATTATTTACCGTCTAATTGAAATTTACTGATATATTTAAGGGTTGTTCATATCCGCCTAATTAATATGGTAACATCAAATGACATAAGTGGTGCTCATCTTTAAAATATGGCGGGCAAGTTTTCCCTTCCTATGCATTGGAAAAGCTGTCGCTTTCGCAACGTTTATAGCAGCAGAGTTTATTTATTTATTTTATACTTTTTAATTTTGTTAGTCTGAGGGATCAACGCCACACGTTCCAATTAATTAAAGGTTTAATATATATTCTCAGTCGTATAATATAAGATTAAATTGGAATAACACAATAACACATGGATTAAAATAGCTATTTTCACTTAATAAGTATTTCGGAATACAATCCTTGGCAAACAAATGACTTGCACAAACCCTCAAAGAAAATAGAACAGACTCAAAATCGACAGTCTAATGATTTAACTCTACATTTCGATAGGATTCTCTTTTTTTTCTTTTTTGGTATTAATATATAACATACTCGTACTAGCTATTACATAACTTTATTGTCCTGGAATATGTAATCTCAAGGCAATGGTTAACAAAAAGAGATATTACAACAGCTTTGGCATCACTAAACACATGCTGCACCTCTGGATCTCCTATGCTATGAATCATTGACCAACATTCATCGAGAAGATGAGAGTAGCATTCGTTGCCAAGTATCATTTTTTTAAAATCAAATTCAATGATTAAGAGATGATTAATTATTGCAAATTGCAATTCGTAGATTTGTACATAAAGCCAACAACTCAGAAAACATATATAAGTAGTTGTAAAAGAAACAACTTTTTTTTTGTATCCTACACTTTCTTTTTCAACATTACAAAATGAAGTTCCATCAGTATTGTGGTTATAAAAGTGATCGTCAGGTGACACTACAAGAAGAAAGGTATTTGACAATAACATTTTTTATTGTCATATGTTGGATGTTGTTTATGTTAAACAACGCAATATACATGTGATATACACTGAATATACATCAGTGTATATCACATATATATCACTAGGCAAAGCAGCAAAGAATGGACTGTGGTGGGCCATCGCTAATGGGCCGTGATCGCCAGCCTTCGAGCGAAGCCCATCACGGGAGGGGAGCAGGCTCTATCACGGAAGCAGTGTATATTAGGAGTATATATTTATGAAATATTGTAGTATAATGATTACCATAATTAGAGTTATACACCTACCATAATTGTAGAGTTAGAGTTATGGTAGAACAAGGTTTTAGGAATAGATTAGGAATAGGATTCTCCTATTGTAACTTGTATATATATCTATTCAATCAATGAAAATAATCAAGGGGATTATTTCTTTCATGGTATCAAAGCGTCAGGCAACTCTATCACGCTCAAGTGCTGAGGCAGAATATCGAGGGGTAGCGAATGTGGTCTCAGAATAATCCCCTTGATTATTTTCATTGATTGAATAGATATATATACAAGTTACAATAGGAGAATCCTATTCCTAATCTATTCCTAAAACCTTGTTCTACCATAACTCTAACTCTACAATTATGGTAGGTGTATAACTCTAATTATGGTAATCATTATACTACAATATTTCATAAATATATACTCCTAATATACACTGCTTCCGTGATAGAGCCTGGCCTCAGCCTCCCGTGATGGGCTTCGCCCAGCGGTCGCCAGCCCATTGGCGCGGCCCACCGCCGAGTCCATTGTCACTGTTTTGCCTAGTGATATATGTGATATACACCGATGTATATTCGATGTATATCACATGTATATTGCGTTGTTTAACACACCTCGCAGTCATAGCGCGGTTTTAACGCCGAGACTGTTCCTAAAATCTTCAAAGAGAACCGGTAGACCCTTTGTAAAGATGTGCAATTTGATAACGAGACGGGACATGGCATACTCGAACTTGACCGCTTTGCAACCTTTTCACGGACAAAATGAATGTCCATTTCGATATGCTTGGTGCTTGGTGTTGAAGCTGGTTACCTGAAAGGTAGATGGCACTAATGTTATCGCAATATACCAAGGTTGCCTTACGAATGGGACAATGAAGCTCGAAAGCAAATTACGTAGCCAACATGATTACGAGACCACATTCGCTACCCTCGATATTCTCGCCTCGACTTGAGCGTGATAGAGTTGCCTGACGCTTTGCCGACCATGAGATCAAGTTGTTGCCGAGGAACATACAATAGCCAGTCGACCGTGCGGTGTCGGGACAACCACCCCAATCAAAGATCGTGTAAGAGACAAGTGTGGATGTAGAGGAAGGATACAAGTGCAACCCATAGTCTAGTGTCCCCTGAATATACCGAATGATGCGTTTGATTGCATTCATGTGCTCAACTCGGGATCATGCATGAATAAACACACCACCGAACCGCATATGTAATATCCGGCCTGGTAAAGGTAAGATCTTGGAGGGCCCTGCAAGATCGCGATAGCGGGTCGGGTCCTCGTATGGTGCACCCTTTGCCGCGCTTAGCTTTGGGTTTGCATCAATCGGGCGTGGAAGTGGACTTACAGGATGACATCCCAGCCTCTCGATGATCTCACCAGATACTTCCGTTGAGACAAACACGCCACCGAATGACGTTTGACGGCAATCCCCAAAAATAACTCAGCGGCCCTAAGTCCTTCATAGCAAATTCAGAATCGAGCATGGCCATGATAGATCGACGCAAACATCGGAGGAGGCGAGTCAAAATGATATCATCCACATATAATGTAATATAGGCCAATGACGAACCACGGTAGATGAACAAAGAATTGTCGACTGCGTGTGTGAACCCAATAGTCGAAACAAAATCAGCAAATCGTGTATACCAGGCACGTGGAGATCGCTTAAGCCCATATAATGACTTCTTTAACAAATGACATGATGGGCGGTTGGGATCCCTGAAACCCAACGGCGATGCATATAGATCAAGCTTCTTGAGATCCCCATGTAAAAAGGCATTCTTGACATCCAACTGATGGATTGGCCAAGTCTTTGAAAGAGCCAAGCTAAGCCGCAGTCGCGAATGGTAGCCGGTTTGACCACCGGACTAAACGTCTCACCACAATCAATTCCAACTCTTGAGTCTTACCATCACCAACCGATGCGTGCCTTATGTCGAGCAAATGACCCATCTGAATTCTCTTTATGAGCAAAAATCCACATAGACCGATAATATTAATACCATATGGACGGCACCAACTCCCACGTCTTATTATCAATAAGAGCATTATATTCATCGATCATAGCAATTTTCCAATTAGGGTCATTTAATGCGGACACGAGGATTGCGGGGCAAGGGGATCTAGAGACATCGAATGTAAATTAAAATGTCTTTTAGGTGTAAAAATACCCCACCGACTACGAGTGACCGGTCTATGACTCGAGGAAGAAGTGATGGAATTTTGGGAATTTTACGGGCTCGGGACGGGTGGCGGCGGTGGGCCTGGCTGCCCAAAGCGATAACGATGGATTCGGATTCTGAGCGGTTCGAGTGGGGTGCAGCCCGATTCTTTGGAAACTGCTCCAGATGGGTAAGATCTTGTGGGACCAGGCGATGGGCCGGAGGATTTTGGGCACGGAGTTGTTCGAAAAATTCCGAATAATATACGGGGATATTTGGTCATCCAAAAAATTATACGACTTAGGCTCGGGAGTATGAACTTTCGTAAAAGAGAATTGGGTTTCATCAAAAATGACATGACGATTTATAATGATTTTCTTGGAGGATAAATCAAAACACTTATAACCCCGATGATTTGACGGATAACCCAAAAATACACACGGAGTAGACCGAGCCTGAAGTTTGGTAATTGGGGTGGATGGGAATAACGGATAACACAAGCACCCAAAAATCCAAGATGAGAATAAGATGGGTTCTTATTATATAGTATTTTTAGGGGGGAAGAATATGTCAGACCCTTAGAAGGAATTATGTTAAGAAGATATGTGGCCATTTGTAGAGCATGATGCCAAAAATATGGAGGTATGGAGGCATGTATTAGGAGAGTTCGGACAATGTTATTTATGGATCGATTTTTGCGTTCGGCTTTCCCATTTTGTGAAGATGTATGAGGACATGAAACACGAAAATTTATCCCATGAGTAGCACAAAACTCTCGAAACTTCCTATTGTCATATTCTTTCCCATTATCACATTGAATATTTTTTATTTCTCTTTCGAATTGAGTACGAATGAACGCTCTAAATTTTATGAAGACGGAAAACACTTGTGATTTATTCGCAATTGGAAACGTCCACAAAAATCTAGAATAATCATCTAAAAAGAGAACATAATAACGATGACCCATTGAACTAAGAACAGGAGATGTCCATAAGTCGCTATGAATAATGTCAAATGGCATAGAAGTATGAGAATTGGAGTCTACAAACGGCAACTTAACAATTTTTCCTAATGAACAAGACTGACAAATTGGAGTACGATTTGTACCCTTACATGAAATAAATCTATTTTTATCTAAAGCTGATAAAATAGAAGATCCCTGATGACCAGGCGAGCATGCCACATGGAAGGAGAGATGGTCGCAAAGGCGATGGCAAGGCTGGACTCGATGGTGGCTTAGGGCATGATAGGATATAGATCCCCTACTATCACACCTCATGAGATGACTCCCGTCTTGAAATCCTTCACAGAGAAACCGAAAGGATCAAATTCAATGAAATGTAATTGTCATTTGTGAACTTTCGGACCAGACACTAAATTTTTAATCAATTTAGGAGCATGTAAAGTATTTTTCAAGAGAAGTGGTGGATTGGGAGGAGACAACGTTTTCGACCATACCCTAGAATTGGAATTGAATCGCCATTACCAACAATTATTCCCGAGGGGTGCTCAAATTGTAATAAGATGAGAGAGTACGATTAAGTCATGTGAGTAGTGGCCGGTGTCCATGTACCAATTTGGGTCGGTTGAGTTAATCCCAATGTGTGCATCGCGGCCTCGATATCGGTGCAGTGGGGCTCTTTGCATGATGGGCTTGCGGAGGAGCGGGGCCCGAGGACTCTGGCCGGCCAGAATTTGTTTCATTGTGGGGGCCTTTGGGCCGGCGATGGCGCCAATCTTGGGTATTGAACTCTTTGGGTTGACCATTGTCATTGGCGAGAACTCTTTGGAGGAGTGCGGGTGCCATCGCCAGCAGCTTCTTTGGGCCCACGGTGGTGGTGGCCTTGTACCCGAATGGGTCCCATTGCTGTTTGTTGCTCGCCAAAGCGCCACCATAACCACCTCGTTTGCCCCGCGGTTTTATTTTTGCGATTATTCTTGCCGCCACCATTATTATGGTTTTGGCCCGAATTATTAACAATACCCAAGAACTAGGAGAGGATGCCACCATGACAATCGGGCTTGCTCCGATGGCGCCTTTAGCCAAACCGCTTCTTCCAACGTCGGCGTGGAGCGGGCTTGATGAAAGTCGGGAAGAGGGTTGCTTTGGCGAAGGAGAGTTCCAACACCATTATAGGCCTCCAAAGCCCGGCAACCAATAAAACTAGGCGATTATTTGTCACCTGGTGCTCCAACATTACGGAGTTGATCCGCCAATTCCTTTAGTTTCTTGCAATATGCGGCGTTTGAATACGTCCATTCGAGCGAGAGAGAATTCTGCTCGAGTGTGACTATCACGGGAATGTTGGTTGTCTTGGAATATGTCACGCAATCTATTCCATGCAGCCATAGCCGTGGTATCGGGCTCCATAATCGTCTGTAGAAGGTCCACTTTGAAATAGTGGCGTATATCCACCGAAGAGCGGTAGCGTCAAGTGTAATCCATACCTCGGGATCCTCCGCAGAAGGGGTCTAGCGGGAGGAATTATGTGGTGAAGAACTTGATAAGAGATAGCGTGAATTTTAAACAACTCCGCCCACGTTGCATATTGAGCGTTTTCCATCTCAAGGACAATAGGGACAGGCTTGATATTGGAAACCGTGAGGCGGTGGTGAAAATTGTTCTTAGACATATTTGAAAGAACAAAGAAGGAGGATAAATTTAAGAGAGGTTTTTGAGAGCGGAAGGCGAGATATTTGGAGAGAAAAACACCGAGGGAGGGGGGGTTCTCGGCCAAACAAGAAAGAAGAGGCAAAAGTTTGAGAGAAGAAAACTTTTGTTTAGACCTAGTCTTTTGATACCATGAAAGAAATAATCCCCTTGATTATTTTCATTGATTGAATAGATATATATACAAGTTACAATAGGAGAATCCTATTCCTAATCTATTCCTAAAACCTTGTTCTACCATAACTCTAACTCTACAATTATGGTAGGTGTATAACTCTAATTATGGTAATCATTATACTACAATATTTCATAAATATATACTCCTAATATACACTTTGCTTTTCGTGATAGAGCACTGCTCCCGGCTCAGTGATGGGCTTACGCTCCCGATTAAATTTGGCAGTCTGGCAACCCATTAGCGATGGCTCCTTCTTGAGTCCATTCTTTGCTGTTTTGCCTAGTGATATATATGTGATATACACTGATGTATATTCAGTGTATATCACATGTATATTGCGTTGTTTAACAGTTTAGCAAATGTATTTTTTACAATAACAAAAGTTGTTGCCAAATGTACTTTTCACAATAACAAAAGTTGTTGCATGCCGTTGCAATAACCTTCGATGCGAAAAAATTTCAGAATAACAACATATTAAATTTGTTGTCATTTACATTTTTAGCAACAACATATTAAAATTTTATTGTCAATTACGTTTTTAGCACCATATATTTATTATTGCTAAAGTTTTGTTGGAGATTTTATACTTTCTTATAGTGACTCCCGTTTGATGTAGCTATTGGCATAGATTGGCTTTATGTGAGCCATTGATACCACTTCCATTCAATAGTAATTCTTTAGGAACTCCTGAAACTATGAGCCATTTGGATATCGTGATTTTTTTTTGTTCTTTTAAAAATATTTTCAAAATAATGTTTGGTTACACATTAGAAAATTATTTTGGTCCGTATATGAGTTTTTCAAATTTAAAAACTGGTTTTAATCAACTTTTTAAAGTAAAAAAGGTTTTTCACTCACGAGTGAAATGTATGTACAAACGAAATTTCGACTTTCAAATACATTTTTTTCAATTACAATTTTCATGTTCATTCCAAAATGCCTACGAATAGCAACTAATGGCATGCCCGTGGTTAGAAATTAGAAATCTAGAGGGGTCGACTTGTGCAGCGGTGAGTCAACTTTCTTGGCCCTTAGGGTCGCAAGTTCATTCCTCCTGGGATATATCGTCCTCAGGCACATACATGTGGTAAAGCCTGGCGCTAAAAGCGTAGCGGGCATGTTGCAGTGTGGGTTCGGTCTCGCCAAGCCTTGTGGATGGAGCTTGTGGGGAGGGGGGGTCAACCTTGTAGCATTGATCCGTTGGACGCAAGCGTTACATCGACCATGCAGACACATCCCGCGATTTACCTGGTGGTGGGGTCTTTGAAGGACCGGTCCCATCATCTCCGGGACGTGCAGGTAATCTGAGTGAAGTAGTCAGGCCTTGGCGCGAAACTTGGATTATCAAAAAAAAAAAAATCAAAATTATTCACTTGCTTGTATTCCAACACAACCCTCGCAGACCACTTAATTTAGGACAGTTCAACGTTGGATCATAAGAATTCTACGGCTCAGATTCTGTGGAGAAGAAAACTGTCGGAATCACAAGGCTATTAAAGTAATTTCAATCTAGAGTTAACTATGACGTCGTGTCCTTCTGACTAGTGTTCACTAGATTTCGCCGTTTTAGCTTCCTATTTCCCCTTATCCTTATTTTTTAGCCATTCCAACCTAGCCTTTATTGTCTCTCTGTTTAGATTTTAGCCCACCAAATCCCACATTAACGGTACAAATCTTTCACTCCTATAACCTTTTTTCTCCCGCCTTTCAATCTCTAGTTACCTTTAAATATTACTCCTTTTTCTTCCCCCCTTCTTTACTTACTTGATCCTGATTGAGTTTTAGCTAGTTAAGTAGAGTTTTCAGTGATGGATCTGAATGAGGTAAGGATAATGACGATTTTGTTGCCTTTTTTTTTTTCTGATTGATCACTGATCTCAATTTTTTTGGTTATATTTTGTAGAGATCAGAAGCAGAGGAAATGAATAGTACTAGCAAGATGAAATCTTGTAGTGGTTGTCATACAACTAGAACCCCTCTTTGGAGAAGTGGTCCAGCAGGTCCCAAGGTAAAAAAAATAATCTTAGATTGATATACATTTATCGGTTATTATTTTGATTAACAGTTATACAGTGTAAAATTTTATATTTTGTTGTTGTATTTTAGTCGTTGTGTAACGCATGTGGGATCAAATACAACAAGAAGAAGAGGCAGCTTTTAGGTCTTGATAAGGGCAAGAAGAAGAAGAAGAAAATTAGTGAAGTGAAAAATAGTAGAGAAATTGGCCAGTCATTGAAAATAAAATCGATGAAATTGGGAGGCAAATTAAGAGAGGAAGAACAAGCGGCGATACTATTGATGGCTCTTTCTTGTGGATCCGTTGAGAAATTACTATTCTAACCCCCCAAGTCCTAATAGTAGTAGCAGTAGCACCAAGCCCTTGTATTTTTAGTAATTAATTGACCCATTTTGATCTAAGTTTTTTTTTTCCTTTTTTGTTTCAATTTCAGTTGTAATGCCTAATGAATGAGCAGTAGTGAAGACTGAACCAATGTAGCAATCTTGTGGTCCGGCTCTTTCATGGACTCCGTGTATAGTGAAAGCCTTTCATGGACTCCGTGTATAGCGAAAGCTTAGTGCACCGGACTATTTTTTTTTAATCAACAATTTGATTCAAATTTTGATATTTGGAATTTTGTGTGTTTTTCTTGTACTCGAGGATCTATCAATTCTGAATGCATCTGTTAGATAGAGTCCATTAATTACCATACAAAGCAACTCTCTTGACTCGTGGAGGGGGGGGGGGGGGTTGAATTTCAAAATAGGCCTCCCATAAGAAGAAATCCAGCTGAATTGAGTTGAACGCCCAGAAAGTTGGTACTCTACTATCAATATCATGTAACAACAGTATTTCACTATTAAAAAGAGGCTTACTGTATATGCGACACCCTAAACTTATTCTTTTTTTATTTTGATTTCAACTAAGTGTTGTTTCTATTGAATCCTTGAACTTGGTCTCAAGTGTGTCTATCCAACACAATCCGGCTTACATAGCATATATAGTGAATTTTTTTTTTTAACCTTGCGTGTGAATGTCAGTCGCATTCTACGTGAAAATTCAATCAATTAAAACACCCCATCCATTTTAATAATACACATCAGATAGGAAAAAGTGTGTTACTGTGTTAAACAAGTGAAGAACCACCACTTAAACCAATCAAATAACAAAATTGAGAAATAAGAAATCAAAATTGGAAACTAAAACTGAAAACTGAAAACTAAAACTGAAAATAAGAAACCAAAACTGGAAAATGAAAACTGGAAGCTAAAGCTAGAAAATCGAAAACTGAAAAATAAGAAACCAAAACTGGACACCAAAACTGAAAACTAAAAAATCAAACCAAAACTTAATATATGATGTGTATAATTAAAATGGGTTGGGCCTTTTAGTTGGTTGAATTTTCGATCGTAGGATGCAATTGACATTCACTTCAAAAAATAAAACTCACCATATATGTTATGTATAAATCGAATTGTGTTTGATAAACACATTTAAAATCAAATTTAGAGATTCAATTGAAACAACACTTAAATTAGATACCAAATAAAAAAAAACAAATTTAGAGGGCCACATATGCATTAAGAAATTCAATTTTGGCTGGTCTTAAGTGAATTAGGGTCACCAGCAGCCGCAACTGTGTGCCAAAATTATTAATTTCGTTTAATATCATCACATTTATTGGCTCTGTCAGCTTGCTCCTCAGCACACTACTAGAAATATAAGGATTTCCCATCTATATTCATTGAAAAATATATGTTATAAAATATGATTTTTTTCATCTCATTTCTATTGAATTAACTTACTGAAAAAATACATGGTAAGAAACATATTATTGAAATACCAGAAAACTTTCTAATTTTTCATGTGTTCACACTATTATTTAAGTTTTTTCTACCACCATTCAGTGTAAATAGTCACTGAATATTTTTAATGGAAAATAATGATTTTCTAGTAATAACATATTGTGTTTGGGAAAAAGAAAAGAGAAAAGAGAGCGAATATGAGGGGAAAAGTTGGGAAGAAAGAGAGAATTTTAATTTTACTCCTTTTTAGTTTAGGCTAGTTTATTTATTAGAATTAATATATTTTAAATTTAAATATACAATACAAATATTAAGATATTACATTTAGATTTAAATATTAGATTGGTTCGATCAAGAAAGACTTGTACAAGTTATTTTATTAATGAACTACACTCTAAAAGCTAGAGAATATGCCAGACAAGAAATACGGATGGTCAATAGACATAGTTGTACAGGTGGTGGTTAGTAAACACTGTGATTGTGCGGCGTTGGCCGATGGTAAAGGGTGATAGTGGCTGTAGACATATTTGTTCAGGACAATTTTTATCGACACAGATGACTTATACATAATAAATGAATTTTTTGTTGGGATTCTATGGTACTTTATAGAGTAGTACGAGAAGTAATAACTATTACAAATGTTCGAAAGGATAAATAAATGGTCAATCTTCAAAACTGCCGCATGTGTGTTGTGTCTTGAATCTTGATCACCTTGCAAAGCCAATGTTGAGAAGCTATGAAGTTTGTTGTGTCTTGAATCTTGATAACCTGAAATCAAGAAACAACTAAATCTGGATGGTTATAACGTTGTGTGTTGAGTCGAGGATATCCCTCTATCCTTAAGACAAGATTGCCCCGTATATATGATTTTACGTTAGCGGGCAATAGTCTCCCAAGATAAAACAACACTTTAATCTCAACACTACAAAGCCAATAGGTTGAGCCTGGCGAAGAAAACAAATATGACTCGACTTGCTGAAGATATGGAATAGGAAGGAAGAGTTTGTCTCTACTCTTCTCTTTTGTCTCTGTGTATATAGTGTGTCTCTGTAGTGTATATCTTGTGTATATGTGAGGGTTTGCTCATTGTTTTCGATCCACGAATTGCATAGATTTTTGCCCTTTGTTTTGGGCGATTTACCTTGTTTGTGCCACTTTTGTGGTAGCAGCTGCTTGTTTTAGTGTGTTTTCGGTGGTGTTTTGCGGTCGTTTTACGCCTGTGCCTTTGTATTTTTCGTCTATTTTCTGGCCTGTAACTTGCTCTGTTTTGAGCCAAATGAAGCTCAATATATAGCAAGGAGAAGAGTGTCTAGCTGCCAAAACATGGTTGTTAATGGCCATTAGGAGGGCATTAAAGCGACCAAGTAATGGTGTTAATAGCCATTGAAAAGTGCCCAAGTAATGGTGTTAATGGAGAGTTAATCAGCCAAGTAATGGCTGGTTAATGCTCCAAAACGCAAATCAACAAGATGGCGAAAAAGTCTCCAGAAATTCTGGGGACCAAACTGTAAATATTGAAATTTCAGGGACCAAACTGTACATATGAAAGAATTCTGGTCCAAACTGTACATATGAAACTTCAAGGATCAAACTGTACATCTGGCAGAGTTCTCTGGTCCAAAAAGATAATATTAGACAGCCCCACGACCCCGTGACCCCGTGAACCCGTGAACCCGTGAACCCGAGAACCCGAGAACCCGGAACCGGACGGGACGGGCGGGCGGCGGCGGCGCGCGTGTGGGCTTAGCCTTGAACCCAAGCACATCTAGGTCTTCCCTCCTTTAAACACATGGGATACCCCTTGGGGATCCAAACCCTTTACCACATTAGAGACTTATATAGAGAGCAATTCTTCTTATTCCCACCGATGTGGTAGATTTGTCCCACACCATATTTCCATGTCTCAAACACCTTACTTCGTGGACCAATATCTCTTTCATTTCTCAACGAAATTAGATGATTCTTGGCCCTACGGTCATCTACTCACTTCGTAGATCATGCATGTGCGAAGAGACAAGGTCACCAACATGCGGAACACTAGTTTTTAATTCATCAAAGATGGGTGGACGCATCTCCCCGCCAAAGGTTAATTTCCAACAATCCCCTCTATGAAAGAGAGATTGTGGCGCACACACAAGGTGCCTACATTTCAGCAATCTTTCAGCGAAAAGATATTGCATCAGGATAGGTAGCTTTCGCTTTGAACCTTCCCTAGTTGAATACCATCGGACTTACTTACTGCGCGGTGAACGTGATGTCTTGAACCGTCAGTGTTTAGTGTAAGCCAAGACAATGATACCAACACAATAACTCTTCTTATTCATTTTCCTTCTTAAGTTTCTGTCCGTTGTGGCCATGGACACACTTGGATTCTTAAGTGTGTTCATTTGAGGAGGCCATCCTCGCACTTAAATAGGTGATCTCCTACAAGGTATCCTGCTATACCCCACTTCTCAAGTGTTAGGAATCATTAAAAGTTTTCCCAACCTTAACCTCAACCGTTTGAGGATCTTTTAAAGGTTTGGAAGCTTAACCTTTACCCACCATGCAGGTAACACTTTAATGTCTATCGCGGGAACAGCTTTGGATTCATGTTTCTCTACAGAAATCATCATCCGAGGTGCTCTTGCTTCCACCGAAGCGCTCAACTGAACCTTTTGCCGCTTAGTTTTCCCATTGAACCAAATTCTTGGGATCTCCAATCAGTATGATTGGGTTTCCACCGCAAAGGTTCGTATTGTTTGGGTTTTAAGCCAATTCCCCTAGACAGGCAGAATACTTGATCTCCGGGTAGTCCCTTAGTTAGTACACAAGGATGTGACACCCGTGATGATCAAGCGCCATCTGATCTTATGTCTCCGATAGATCCTGAAGGATATGTCCAGGCCGCCATCCGTGTTCTTCCTGAAGCCGATCGACTAGCCACGCAGTATAAGCTGGTGAAGACACGGGTTTCTCCCGATAAGGGGCGTCTCTGGAGCCGTGAAGTTACTCAACTTCTTTCATGCTTTGTATAAAGCGATA
This sequence comes from Anisodus acutangulus, assembly GCA_029783415.1. Classification (NCBI taxonomy): domain Eukaryota; kingdom Viridiplantae; phylum Streptophyta; class Magnoliopsida; order Solanales; family Solanaceae; genus Anisodus; species Anisodus acutangulus. The sequence continues at coordinate 11,163,146 of CM056502.1, forward strand.
AACTCGATTCCATCATGAATCGGCCGATGCAAGTTTGCTTAGAGGATTTTCCAAGACCCACCATACATATTTACTTGTGGCTTTGGTGTTCTTGGATCGATGTCGGTTGCATCAATGTGTTCTCCCGAGAACATTTGGCCATCTAGAATACTATAATCTGTAGATCAGCGAATAATTCAGATATCGTCATATCCGATTTAACGCCTTCTACCGATCATGTATTAAAATCATCGGTGAACCTTAGTTCAACTGATCTGTTCGTAGGACGATACCAGGTCGGTTGTAGTATGTACAATACATTGAACTACACATGACCTGTGCATATCACTCCTTGTCTATGGGTGCACCATGATTCCAATCAGTTCTATGATTCATATCCATTGGTGGCTTAAACGAGACTGTCAACTATCGACCAGCCCGTTAGATGTCTTAGAAATCCAATTCCTAAGATGTCATATGTGATACCCATATCTTTCATATCGAGACTTTGTTTCAATATGACTTTTACTTTCAGACTGTTGATTCTTCAACTGTTGGCTTTCTAATTTCAGAGTCAATGTTTCTGTGGTCAGATTCATTGTTTCTGTTTTATCTGAAACTTTCAGGACCAAAATGTAAACATTTCAGGGACCAAAATGAAAGTTCAGGGAGAAGCCCAACAAATCCCAAACCAAGTCCGATTCTCTTCTTTCAACTCTTGGTTGGGAAGAACATTTCAACATCCATGCCACGCAAGACCGCAATGGCCCTGGATGTGAAGCTACTCCGAAGGAGCACATCTTACAACCCAAAGGTTCTTTTCCCGGAGGAAGATCAACCATTACGCAAGTATGGTTCTATATGATAGAGTTTATTTCTCTCTTTGTAGCTTCTTTCCAAAGCAACGCTTTTGGAGATGACAGTTATTTGTTGATTGTCCATGGTTCATTATTAGCCATACAAGCTAGAAGGACTAGAACTAGTCTTTGTCCCCTTCTTTGCTCCGTCTCGGTTCAACATCTAGAATCCCTGAGTTCTGCAGATCTGGAATATTAAGTTCCGGATAGCCAGCAACTTTCGAGTCCTGTAGATACAGAACGTCTAGTTCCGGACAGTCAGGCCCTCGCGGATTCTTGTTAACCTTGAGCAATTACTCTTTTTTCCTTTTTCAAGGAAAGTTATCTCCAAAGAATTCAACATTTTTTGACGCCAAAAGGCGATTAACACTACTGTTATTTGCAGATCCTGACAGATATGCAATCTACAGTCTTAGGTACAACTTGACCTGTTTCAGTATTCCAACTTTTACCAAGCCACCCCACATAATTTGGGCGTACGAGCTTTGCGCTTGGCTAACACCGTTGGACAGAGGTGAGAAATGAACAGTCGTTTAATGAACAATGCTTCACTTTCTCCCCCTCTATCACTACGAATTTCTCAATCCGTAGGCTTAGTTGATTTTCAACTTCTGCTTTGTAGCGCTTATCCGCTTCAACAACTTCATCTTTGCTTTTTAACAAACAAAGGATTTCATACGTTGTACCATCATCAATGAAGGTCACAATGTACTTGTCTCCCCCCTCTATTTTGTATAAACTTCAAATCACCCAAGTAGGTGTGACTAAGTTCTAGAGGAGCGGTGCTTCTTTTGCTATTCCCTTTGACGGAATTTGGAAAGGTGATTTTGCCTATTCGTCTACCTCACATTCATTTTGAGGGTTTATGTCGACAGAAGGCAACAATCTCAACATCGTTAGCTTTTGAATGACTTGATATTTAACGTGTCTTAATCTATGATGGCATAGATGCACGGATTACAAATATATCATTCATTTGGCTACGGACGTACTATACCATTCTTAGTTATTACAGACCTGTTGGACTAGTCTCAAACCAGCTTGACCAACAGCGTCCCTTAAACCAAGTTTGGGACATGTATCACCTCATCTTAGAGTGATCTCATTCCCTGAAGTCCTATTGAGGACAACCTCTCCAACCCCTTCTACTTTAGAGGTGTCGTTGCTTCACATGAACAACCTCTTGCCCGTGGTTAGAGCGTAACCGGATCATATATGATCTAGATACTCTGGCCCACTCCAGTTGCTTTGGCAGACTGAGTGTCCAATTTCTTTTCTGCCTTTCTTTAGGCCTTCAGATCATTTAAGACCTGGAAATTCTGGCCCACCTTAATAAGTGTCCATTACTTTTCCTATGAAATGAATTCTGGCCCCACTCCAGTCGCCCGGAGGCTTTGTATGACTGAGTGTTCAATATCATCATATCAAAGGAATTTTGGCCCACTCCAGTCGCCCGGAGGCTTTATATGACTGAGTGTCCAATATCATCCTATGAAGGATCTTCTGCCAAATAGTATGACAGGCTCAACGTCTTTAACTTTTAGACTTCTTCCGTTATGATTGGTGCCCAGATAATTCTTGGCGCTTACTTAAGAGTGATAACATTTTACCGATCGGTGGATCTTTCTCCCTCGTATGTGCGAACATACTTTACACACTTTAATAATTACACTTAAAAGAACGGATCTTTTTAAGTCGTTTACAAAATCCAATCTATAAACGGGAAAGAAGATGAGATTAAACTTCTGATTTTTAAAGCGTAAGAAATATAAATTATTTTCATATTCCTCCTTACTTTAATCAATTTTTAATCAGACATCATTTAATCTTTATTCTTGACACGTAAGAAAAACTACTTATCCCAATTTCGGATTCTGGCTCACTTCAGTTACTTCATCAGACTGAGTGTCCATTTCCTTCTTACCATTATTCGGATCTTTTGTCTGGGACACATATAGGCCTTCTGATGCAAGATAGAATAACATCTTCAGTCTTCTCCTCGTGTCTCAATTGACATCCTCAGGCTCTCGAGAGCGCTTGTTCCCACTAGTCTTGGTAGCGGTGACACCATGAGCACGTTCATCATCATCACTCTCTTCTACCAGAAAACCATTGCCATATCCAGATTTGATCACACAACTTTTGACCGACATCTTTCGAACACTAATAGTAATACAATACAATCTTTTCTTAAATTGTTGGGATTCTATGGTACTTTATAGAGCAGTACGGGAAGTAATAACTATTACAAATGTTCGAAAGGATAAATAAATGGTCAATCTTCAAAACTGCCGCATGTGTGTTGTGTCTTGAATCTTGATCACCTTGCAAAGCCAATGTTGAGAACTGCCGCAAGTTTGTTGTGTCTTGAATCTTGATAACCTGAAATCAAGAAACAACTAAATCTGGATGGTTATAACGTTGTGTGTTGAGTCGAGGATATCCCTCTATCCTTAAGACAAGATTGCCCCGTATATATGATTTTACGTTAGCGGGCAATAGTCTCCCAAGATAAAACAACACTTTAATCTCAACACTACAAAGCCAATAGGTTGAGCCTGGCGAAGAAAACAAATATGACTCGACTTGCTGAAGATATGGAATAGGAAGGAAGAGTTTCTCTCTACTCTTCTCTTTTGTCTCTGTGTATATAGTGTGTCTCTGTAGTGTATATCTTGTGTATATGTGAGGGTTTGCTCGCTGTTTTCCAGTCACGAATTGCATAGATTTTTGCCACTTTTGGATGATTTCTTTATCGCTTTGTGCCCTTTTGTGACTGAAAAACGCTGCTGTTTTCGTGTGTTTTCAGTGGTGTTTTGCAGTGCGTTTTCTGCCTGTTGTGCACTGTATTTTCGTCTATTTTCTGGCCTGTAACTTGCTCCTGTTTTGAGCCAAATGAAGCTCAATATATAGCAAGGAGAAGGGGCTGTCTAACTGCCAAAACATGGCTGTTAATGGCCATTAGGAGGGCATTAAAATAGCCAAGTAATGGCTGTTAATGGCCATTGGAAGGCTGCCCAACTGCCCAAGTAATGGGCTGTTAATGGAGAGTTAATCAGCCAAGTAATGGCTGGTTAATGCTCCAAAACGCAGTCCAACTGCCCCACAGCCCCCGACCCTCGACCCCCGACCCATGAACCCGTGAACCCGGAACCAGAACCGGACGGGATGGGCGGGCGGCGGCAGCGCGCGTGTGGGCTTAGCCTTGAACCCAAGCACATCTAGGTCTTCCCTCCTTTAAACACATGGGATACCCCTTGGGGATCCAAACCCTTTACCACATTAGAGACTTATATAGAGAGCAATTCTTCTTATTCCCACCGATGTGGTAGATTTGTCACACACCACATTTCCATGTCTCAAACACCTTACTTCGTGGACCAATATCTCTTTCATTTCTCAATGAAATTAGACGATTCTTGGCCCTACGGTCATCTACTCACTTCGTAGATCATGCATGTGCGAAGAGACAAGGTCACCAACATGCGGAACACTAGTGTTTAATTCATCAAAGATGGGTGGACGCATCTCCCCGCCAAAGGCTAATTTCCAACATTTTTTAGTACATATAAGATTTATTAAATTTATTAAATCCTTCCGAATACATAAATTATATTGTAGACTTGCCCTTAGCCGTAGGTTATAGGTATGGCTAGCGATGATAGGTTATGGAGGTTGTTGACAACAATCGTGATTGCCAATGATAATAAATAGAATAATGGTGAAAGATTACATACACAAACTTTATATGATTACCTTCATCATTTTAAGGTTACGTACGAGATCCTAATAATTCAAACCCAAACTTTATATGATTACCTTCATCATTTTAAGGTTACGTACGAGATCCTAATAATTCAAACCTATAAAGAGTCAATAAGTGATTGTGAAAAAAATACATTTGTTAAACATATCTTTGAATAATTTATATTTAAACTTTCATTAAGTACAAATAAATAAGACCTAAATAGATAGTGTGGAAAAGAGACAATAATTTTTCACTTTCAATGTCGACTTAGTATTTAAGTTCTTGATTATCCTATACACTGTTGGAAATTTGCCTTTGGCGGGGAGATGCGTCCACCCATCTTTGATGAATTAAACACTAGTGTTCCGCATATTGGAGGCTTTGTCTCTTCGCACATGCATGATCTACAAAGTGAGTAGATGACCGTAGGGCCAAGAATCGTCAAATTTCGTTGAGAAATGAAAGAGATATTGGTCCACGAAGTAAGGTGTTTGAGGCATGAAAATATGGTGTGTGACAAATCTACCACATCAGTGGGAATAGGAAGAATTGCTCTCTATATAAGTCTCTAATGTGGTAAAGGGTTTGAGACCTCAAGGGGTATCCCATGTGTTTAAAGGAGGGAGGACCTAGATGTGCTTGGGTTCAAGGCTAAGCCCACACGCACGCCGTCCGCCCGTCCGGTCTGTGGGCTGTGGGAACTTTCTGATATTATCTTTTTGGATCCCAAATTGCTTAATATTTACAGTTTGGTCCCTAGAGTTTCTGGAAAGTTGATTTTGGGAGTGACGGAAGGCAGAAACTTTCTGCCTACCGTTTGGACTATTTTTGGAGCATTAACCAGCCATTACTTGGCTGTTAACTACTCCATTAACAGCCCTCCTTCATTGACCATCATCAACCTCCTTCAAGACCTTAAATCAGCCTCACTAATGGCATTAAATATGCCATTTACAGCCCTCCTAATGGCCATTAACAGCCATGTTTGGGCAGTTGATCAGCCCCTCCTCATGCTATATATTGATGCCTCATTTGGCTCAATGTGTGATAGCAATATAGCACACAAAAACAGACAGAAAAATGCCACAAATCAGTGAACAAAAGCAGCACAAAACAGTGGCGAAAATCACTGCAAAACAGTGAGCAAAGACCCTCATATACACAAGATATACACAACAGAGATACACTATATACACAGAGACAAAACAGAAGAGAAGATAGAAACTCTTCCTTCCTTTTCCATATCTTCAGCAAGTCGGTTCATATTTGTTTTCTTCGTCAGGCTCAACCTATTGGCTTTGTAGCGTTGAGATTAAAGTGTTGTTTTATCTTGGGAGACTATTGCCCGCTAACGTAAAAGCATATATACATGGCAATCTTGTCTTAAGGACAGAGGGCAATCCCTCGACTCAACACACAACATTGTAACCATCCAAATTTAGTTGTTTCTTGATTTCAGGATATCAAGATTCAAGACACAATAAGCTGGCAACAGTTCTCAACATTGGCCTTGCAAGGTTATCAACATTCAAGACACAATAAGCTTGCGGCAGTTTTGAAGATTGACCATTTATTTATCCTTTCGAACACTTGTAATAGTTATTCACTTCCCGTACTACTTTATAAAGTACAATAGAGTACCAACATACACAAATAATAAAAGCAGTGAAATCATAACCTTGTAACTAGGACTATATGAAAAATAAAAGTCGCAGTAGACTTTTTTTAAAAAAGAAAAGAAATTAAGACAGCTTTATGCTACGAAACAAGGAAAAGGGCAAACTTACTATAAAATATTTGGAGTTTTAATCAAAATAACATTTAGACTAATACTGCTAATAACTCAATAGTCTAAATGATATTATGATTTCGTCAAAAATCTGAATATAGAATATTATCCGGAGAAAATAAATAGTAGTTGAAAGATTAAAGTAGTATATAATGAAAGAAATAATCCCTTGATTATTTTCATTAATTGAAAGAGTATACATATATTTTACGTAATAGGAGAATCAATTCATATTCTACTTCTAAAATCTTATTCTACTTGGACACTAACTATACAATTATGGTAATACAAATATTATGATAAGTGTACAACAATAATTACACCACAACATTACCTAAACTAGGAGACTAAAACCTTACCTAAATCGAGACTATATACACGACCCATATACACTAAACCGTGACTGCATATACATACGATATACATGTGTATATTGTGTATATCGTATGTATATTTAACACACACCCGCAGTCATAGCGGGTGGTCTTCGTACGCTGAGACTGTCCCTAAAATCTTCAAAAAGGACTGAGGGAAGACCCTTTATAAATGTCTGCAATTTGATACCTGGAAGGGACGTGGCATATGCGTACTTGTCCACGAGCTACCTTTTCGCGAACAAAGTGAATGTCCATCTCGATATGTTTAGTGCGCTGGTGCTAAACTGGATTACCAGAAAGGTAGATGGCACTAACATTATCACAATAAACCAATGTCGCTTTCTGAATAGGACAATGAAGCTCTAACAGCAAATTACGTAACTAACATGATTCAGAGACCACATTAGCTACCCCTTGATACTCGGCCTCGGCACTGGAGCGGGACAAAGTCGACTGACGTTTCGTAGATCATGAGACCAAGTTATTACCAAAAACATACAATAGCCAGACGTAGACTGTCTGGTGTCCGGATAGCCACCCCAATCGGCATCTGTATACGAGACAAGTGTTGACGTCGATGAAGGATATAAATGCAAGCTATAGTCAAGTGTACCCTGAATATACCGAATGATGCGTTTAAGCGCATTCATGTGTTCAACCCTGGGATCATGTATAATCAAACACATATGTTGTACGACATACGTAATATCTAGTCTCGTGAATGTAAGTTACTGAAGGGCCCCTGCAAGACTGCGATAGCGGGTCGGATCCTCGTATGGTACGACGGCCGCAACACCAAGCTTGGGCTTAGTATCAACTAGAGTGGAAGTGGACTTACATGATGACATCCCAGCCATCTCAATGATCTCAACTGCATACTTCCTTTGGGATAAGCACAACCCACCTGCATGACGAATGTCAGCAATCCCCAAAAATTAACTCAATGGCCCCAAGTCTTTCATAGCAAACTCAGAACTGAGCATTGTCATGATAGACTGGTGTAATGCATCGGAAGAGGCAGTCATGATAATATCATCCACATATAATAGTATATAAACCAAGAAAGAACCACGATGATATATGAACAAGGAATTGTCCGACCTACTGTGAGTGAACCCAATAGTCGAAACATAGTCGACAAACCTCTTATACCAGGCCCGTGGAGACTGCTTAAGCCCATATAAGGACTTTTTCAACAAACATATATGATGAGGATATTTGGGATCCCTAAACCCCAAGGGCTGATGCATATAGAATGTTTCCTTGAGATCACCATGTAAGAAAGCATTTTTCACATCTAACTGATGAATGGGGCATGCTTTCGAAAGAGCCAAGCTGATGGTAGCTTGCTTGACCACCGGACTAAACGTCTCCCCACAATCCATACTAGCCTGCTGAGTCTTACCATCATCCACAAGCCGAGTCTTATGCCTTGCAAACGAACCGTCTGAATTGTCCTTATGAGCAAAAATTCACATAGACCTAATAATATTAATACCAGATGGACGGGGAACCAACTCCCACGTCTTATTATCAATAAGAACATTATATTCATCGGTCATAGCATTTTTCCAATTCGGGTCATTTAATGCAGACACAGGATTACGGGGTAAGGGTGATTTAAGAACATTAAAATTTAAATTAAAATGCCTTTTTGGTTTAAAAACACCCTGTTGACTACAAGTGACCGGTCTATGACTCAAAAAAGAATTGGACGAATTTTGGGAATTTTCTAGACTCAGGACGAACTGGCCAGCAGGCAGTGAGCCTGCTGGCCCAACTCGGTAACGGGATTGGGAAACAGGGACTGGAATAGTGGTGGTAATGGGCTGGGTCACCGCCCGATGGCGGACAGACCCGATTGCGACGCTGTAGCTAGTGGACGGGCGATGGGGCCAGCGGGCGATGGGCCATTGGCCCAGCGGATTTGGGGTGCAGGACACAACTAAAAAATGGTGAATAATATACGGGGATATACCATCATCCAAAATACTATACGAACTCAGCACGAGATTACTAACCTTAGCAAATGGAAATTGGGATTTATAAAAAATTATATGGTGACTAATGATGATTTTATTAGAGGATAAATCAAAACATTTGTAACCACGATGATTAGACGAAAAACCCAAAAACACATACGAAGTAGACCGGGCCTAATTTTGTTAATTGTGGTGGACTGACATAACGGATAACATAAGCATCCAAAGACCCTAAGATGTGAATATGAATGTGTCTTATTATATAAAATTTGAAGGGGGGATGAATATGTCAAACCTTTGGAAGGAAGAATGTGAAGGAGATATATAGCAATTTGTAGAGCATGGTGCCAAAAAGACGGGGGTACGGAAGCATGAATCAATAAAGTTTGGACAATGTTATTAATGGTACGAATTTTGCGTTCGGCTTTCCCATTTTGTGAAGATGTATGAAGGCAAGACAAATGAAAATTGATCCCATTAGTAGCACAAAACTCCCTAAACACCCCATTATCATATTCTTTTCCATTATCACATTGAATATTTTTGATTTCCCGTTCAAATTGGGTTCTAATGAATACTCTAAATTTTAAGAAGATGGAAAAAACTTGAGATTTTTTCGCTATCGGAAAAGTCCATAAAAACTTAGAATAATCATCCAAAAATAGAACATAGTACTGATGACCCAAAGAACTGAGAACAGGAGATGTCCATAAATCGCTATGAATAATATCAAATGACATTGAAGTGTGAGAATTAGAGTCTACAAATGGTAACCTAATAATTTTCCCTAAAGATCAAGATTGACAATTTGGAGTATTACGCGTACCCTTACATGAAATGAATTTATTTTTATCTAAGGAAGACAAAATAGATGACCCCGAATGACCTAGACGAGCATGCCACAAGGAAGGAGCAAGAGCTGCAAAGGTTGATGGCAAGGCTTGACACGAGAAACCGAAACTTGGCATGATATGATAAAGATCTCCCCTACTATCACACCTCATGAATAGCCTTCACAGAAAAATCGAACGGATCAAATTCAATTGAAACAGAATTATCAGTGGTGAATTTACGGGCAGACACCAAATTTTAATCAATTTAGGAGCATAAAGGGTATTTTTCAAGACAAGGGGTGGATGGGGGGAAGAGACTAAGTTTTATGACCATAACCACGAATCAGAATAATATTACCATTACCACCGATTATACCACGAGGGTTGCTCAAATTGGAATAAGACGAGAGAGTACCTGAATCGGATGTCATGTGGGTTGTGGCGCCTGTGCCCATGTACCAATTTGGGTCCGGAGAAGTTAATCCCAGTGTGTGCATTGCGGCTTCAATATCTGTTGGAGAAGGGATGAAAGTGGGCCCCTCAGCCGCAAAGGCCTACTGTGGCCGAGGCCCAAGCAGGCCTGGGGCTTGCCAAGGCCCAACTAGGCAAGATTGTTCTTCTTTGGCTGGGCTAGAAGCTGCGTATTCGCCGCCGAAGTGGGCCTGGGTAGGCGATGGCCCAATTCCCGTATCCAGTGCCTGGTTGTGAAGAGGGGACAGTAGGCCACTAGAAGTTGGCCTATGTCCAGTTTGCTGGTGGTCCAGCTGGCCGGGACCCTCCAGTGGCTCGTCCTCCGCCGCTGCCGCCATTACCACCACTGCCACCACCTTTATTTTTATTCTTGCGATTCTGACCTTTCTTGCCGCCACCGTTGTTACGATTCTGGCGCGAATTGTCATAAAATGCTGAAGAACCATTGGACGTGGCCATCAAGACGAAGTTAGCACCAGTAGTCACCTTTTTAGCCAAATCAGCCTCTTCTAGTGTAAGTATAGACCTGGCTTGATAAAATTATGGTAGAGGGTTACTTTGATGAAGTATCGAAGCAACGCCGTTATAGGCCTCAGACATGCCTGCAACCATCTGTAAAATGAGACGATCATTGCTAATAGGAGCACCAACATTGCGAAGTTGGTCTGCTAATTCCTTGAGTCGTTTGCAATAGGAGGAAACATTCAGAAAATCCTCCATAGTGACTTGGAAAAAATCATGTTCAAGGGTAACAATACGGGAATGCCTGTTATCTTAGAATATATCATGCAATATGTCCCAAGCAGCCATAGCCGTAGAGTTGGGTTTAATTATCGTTTGTAAGAGGTCGACGGAGATAGTGGCAATAAATCCACTGGAGAACTATAGCATCAAGAGTAATCCATAATTTAGGATTGTCCTCCATGGTGGGTACATCCTGTGTGCCAGGAGTCGGAGGAATTATGTGGTGGAGGACTTGATGTACAAGTGCATGAATTTTGAACAACTCTGCTCACGTCCTACATTGGACGTTTTCTATGTCAAGAACAATAGGAAGAACACTCTTGATGTTAGAAACTGTTAGGGCATGATGAAACATGTTCCTATCGGTCATAGTGAATAGAACAAAGAAATTTGGCCAAGAAAATTTTGAAGGGATTCTCGGGTTTGAGGAAGAAACCGAGAGAGAATTTTTGTTTTTAGGAGAGGAGCGGAAGTATATCAGTCCTAGACTTCTGATACCATGAAAGAAATAATCACTTGATTATTTTCATTAATTGAAAGAGTATATATACATTTTAGATAATAGGAGAATCCTATTCCTATTCTACTCCTAAAACCTTATTCTACTTGGACACTAACTATACAATTATGGTAATACAAATATTATGGTAAGTGTACAATAATAATTACACCACAACATTACCTAAACTAGGAGACTAAAGCCTTACCTAAACCGAGACTATATATACGGCCCATATACACTAAAACCGTGACTGCATATACATACGATATACACAACACGTGTATATCGTATGTATATTTAACAGATAATTTGAGGTATGATAATTTAGATTTGAGTCTGCCAATAAGTAGAATAACAAACAGGTAATTTTTTTTACCTAAGGGTAAGAATTATACATCCCTAATAGCTCAGTTGATTAGTTATCTGAATTTTTACCTTATTGGTGAAAATTCGAATACCGCATTATAATTCTCTCCATTTTCGTTACCTCATACCCCATGTAATAAAAAAATTATACATAAATAACGAAAACAGTTCTAATTGCATTAAATTATCTTAGATATGCTCGTCGGATACAAGAAAGATACTACTAAGGTTGTGGAAATATTTATTGGACTCTCAGTGGCCAATAATATGGGGGGGGGGGGGGGGAAGTGGTCAATAATATAGTTGATACACATGTTTTTCAATCTAGCCATATTTCCAACTCCCGTCTAGTTAGGAGCATAAATGTTCTCATATATGATCTTCAATGTCAATTTTAAAGGTTGGAAACCTTCGACTCTAATACAAATTAAACTCTACAGTGAACCATTATTTTGAGGGGACTGTATCATTTAACCTTAAAATATTTTCCCCTTCTCTTGTTTTTGACCTAAAATAATTAATAATCTTCTTTTCTACTAATTGACCATATTTTTTTTAATTTGAAAGGGGACATTTTCAATTATTGGAAGGAAAATGGATTCATGTTAAATAGGCAATTCTAGAAGAGGAAAGCGGAAAAATTGACACGACATCTAACACACAATTGAAGTATGATTGAATCATGCAATTAAAACAGATTAAGTTAATAAATGGTCGATGATATAATTGGCCTACAACTTTACTTGTATCAATATTGCAAAGTTATAACTCATTCCACGTAACAAGACCATGTCAAAAAATGTGTAAGTTGGAATATTTACTTAAATTATTAGCACAAGTTTATTCAAATTTACATGATTTTGATCTCCAAAATTGGCATTGTAACTTCAGGTTACACTATCTTGACCTATTTTGAGTAAATAGTTTAATTGGTCATTTTCGATTCAATTGGTTAGACTAAGTTAGCAAACCTGTTATAACCCAACAAGTTCAAACTTGAACAGGTTAGACGGTTATTTAAAGATAAATCAAAACTTCCATAGAAGATAAGTAAATGAAAGCAAATGAATGGCTTTTAACAAGCTAGATCATGACTAGTATGAATTGGTAACTGCTTTTAAATTTTCAAAAAAGAATTCAAATTATGTGAACACTTCATTTTTGAAATAGTTACGAAATCTCCGTGAATAAGATTAAACCTTATCCATGATATTTACATTCCTACATGTGTTAATATTGATCCATGAGTTAATGTTGTCATATCTGATTGTAGTGTTCAAAGTTCGTTTGAATCAATGGGTTAATTTTGTGACATCTAATTATAGCGTTTATAGTTGGTTTGAACTTTGAACTGGGCCAGCTAAACTATGAAGCTGGTAAAACAAGCGTTTGGGCCCCCCAAAAAGTTGGGGCTCCATTTTTTCCCTAAAAATGTATTTTATATATATTATTAAAAAATTATGATCTTAAATTTAAAGAGAAATTTTTGAGGAAAAAGTATAATAATTTTTTACTATTAATGTGGGGATCGTGGTAATAATTGCGGAATGAAATAATATAATTTTTAGGAGATTATTTTTGTAGGTAATTAGGTACCTATTTTATTGCTTCATTCATATCCTAATAATTAAAATGAGCGCACATTATTATTCTTATATTTACATTTTTCATTTTCCGTTTCAGTATTCCTATTCTCAATATTCTGAATTCTCAAATGGCTACAAAATTACTGCTTACAAGGTATAAAAGATCAAAATTTGCTTTTTGGTGTCTAGCGCAATATATTTTCGATATTATTATATCAACTTATCAAATTCTTGAGTCAGGTTTTATTATTCTATTTTTATTTTATATTTTTATTAAAAAATTGTCGTTATTGATATTATTATTTTATATTTATTTTGATATTTCCTTATTTAAAAAGAAATTCTTTTCAGGGCCTCACTAACGTTTTGATTTTTATGCCCCTAATCTTGTTGAGACGGCCTGCGTTTGAATCATGACTTACTATGTTGTATTTGCAGGACTTAGAGAAATCAGTAAAGTTCGCAAAAAGAGAAAGGAAACAACCCAGTATAAAACGGGTAAAGACAACGATGCATTTGTACCGCCCAAATCACCAATGGTATCATCTCAAAAAAATCGAAAGCACCGGCGTACACCAACCTATAGACCCATTGACACAACAAAAGCGACAGAAATCTAATAGTACCGCTACCAACAAAGAATCCATATCTGCGCTGGATTGGATGATACCTCTTGGCCCGACGAAGCGAAAGACAGGGGAGCGCAATTAGAAGATGACATAGAGTATTTTAAGCATCATAAGCCAACTCCATTGGCGGAAATGGAGATGGCTGATACGAGGAAGGAGATTGCAAGGGCGATCGATGCACCTGCCAATGCTAGCATTGCTTTCTATCCCGCCCCTGATGGCGGGGTGATGGTGTGGAGGCCGGAATAATTGGCCACTACTGAAAAGACTCTTATGAGGGCCGCGGAGATATGGAAAGAGAATGATATGAGAGGTGACCCTGATTCACCACAAGGAAGGATTCTTCGACAGCTTCATGGCGAGAATTAGTGATCCGTCCGATTGGCACAGAGGATATTTGGCTCTCTGTTTTTCTGGTTATTCCTGGTTTTTTGGGGAAGTAACTGAAAGAGAATAATCTTTTAATTATTTTTATTAATATAATTGATTTATATAAATGATATATAATAATAAATTTATCATATAATTACGAAAATCAAATATACATTTTTCTAATACAGAAGATTACTACCATAATTACATATGTACAAGATCACTAATAATATCACGATGTATATTCTATCACACGCTCGCAGTCATAGTGGACGGTTCTTGTACGCTGAGACTGTCCCTAAAAATTTCAAACAAAATTAAGAGAAGACCCTTAGTAAATTAGTCAACAATTTGATACCGTTAGGGGACATGCAAGACACGTACTTGTCCACGAGTTACCTTTTTCACGAACAAAGTGAATATCCATTTTAATAAGTTTAGTGCGCTGATGTTGGGTAGGGTTTCCCGAGAGAGATATCACACTAACATTATCGCAGTAGACCAATGTAGCTTTTCGAATAGGAAAATGAAGCTCTAAGAGGAGGTTATGCAATCAACAAGACTCAGACATCACATTGGTTACCGCTCGATATTCGGCCTCCGCACTGGATCGCGACAAAGTAGCTTGGCGTTTTGTCGACCAAGAGACCAAGTTATCACCAAGAAACATACAATTCGACGTTTGGTATCTGAACATCTTCCCCAATCAACATATGTATAAGACATGAGAGTATATACTGATGATGGATATAGGTGCAAACCGTAATCAAGAGTGCACTGAAGGTAACACACAATTTGTTTGAGAGCGTGCATATGTTCTTCCCTCGGATCATGCATGAATAAACACACATGTTGCACTGCATAAGTAATATAGGGCCTCATAAATGTAAGATATTGAAGAGCCCCCGCAATACTACGATAGTGAGAGGGATCCTCGTAGGGCGTGGTAGATGTAGCACTTAGATTCGATTTAGTGTCAACAGGAGTAAGAGATGACTTACAAGAGGACATGCCAACCCATTTAATAATCTCTGCTGCATATTTCCTCAGAGAGAGAAATAGATCACCTACATGACGAGTGACAGCAGTACCCAAAAAATAACTCAACGGCCCCAAGTCCTTCATATCAAATTCGGAAATGAGAAGAGATATGATAGACTTGCGCAGTTTGGTAGAGGAAGCAATCAATATAATATCATCCACATATAACAGAATGTATGCCATAGAAGTACCTTGACGGTAGATGAACATAGAATGATCAGACTTGCTGTGAGAGAACCCAAGAGTAGACACATAATCTGCAAACCTTTTTTACCAGGCCTGAGTGGCCTGTTTTAGCCTATACAAGGACTTCTTCAGGAAGCACACATGATTAGGATGATCGGAGTCTCTGAAACCCAAGAGCTGATGCATGTATACAGTTTCTTTGAATTCATCGTGTAAGAATGCATATTTTACGTCTAGATGATGAATGAGCCATGCTTTTGAGAGAGCCAGACTGAGAACAACGTGAATAGTTGTCGGTTTGACCACCGGACTAAATGTCTCTCCACAATCCATGCCAACCTGTTGAGTTTTGCCATCACCTACAAGACGAGCCTTATGCCTATCAAAACAATGATCAGATTTTTTCTTATGAGTAAAAATTCACATAGAACGAATCACATTGACACCAGACGGACGGGGCACCAACTCTCACATCTTATTTTTAATAAGAGCATTATATTCATCATCCATGGCCATTTTTCAATTCGGGTCACGAAGGGCAGACACGAGTTACATGGTAGGGGTGATTTAGTGACATTAGAGTTGAGATTAAATTATCGTTTTGGTCTAAAAATACCATGTTGGCTACGAATAATGGGCCATTGACTCGGAATAGAAGTGGGTTGGACCTGGGGACTGGTTCAGGTTGGGAGGAACTGGCCGACGGGTTGCTGGAATTTGGTGGGACAGTAAGTAGTGGGCTTGCTGGCAAACTGACTTGACCAAGAGGAAGGTCACGGGTTGGGCCAGCAGGCAGTGGGCCTGATGGCTGAGGGACTGGACCGAGAGGGGAGGGGATGTTTGGGACAGCAGGCAGTGGGCCTGTTGGCAGAGAGACTGGACCGTGACCAATTGGGCCAGCAGGAATGTGGCTAGACTGTGCCTGCTAGTTCGAATCCCGAGGAGTGGGCTTGACCAAATGGTGTACCACATACGGTGATAGCCCGTCATTCAAAAATTCATACGACTTGGATGCAAAATTATGCAACTTAGCAAACGAAAATTGGGTCTCATAAAAAAATGACATGACGACTAATAATGATTTTATTAAAGGATAAATCAAAACATTTATAATCACGGTGATTAGATGGGTACCCTAGGAACACACAAGCGGTAGAGCGGGTTTGAAGTTTGTTAGTAGTGGCGGAAGGGAATAGAGGATAACATAACACCCTAAGATGAGAGTACGAAGAGTCTTTTTGCTAAAGAATTTTGAGCAGGGATTGATATGCTAATCCTTTGCTAGGGAGTATGTTAAGGAGGTACATTGCCATTTGTAATGCATAATATCAAAAGGAAGGTGGTAACGATACATGGGCTAGTAGTGTACGAATAATATTATTAATGGTGCGGATTTTTCTTTTGGCCTTTCCATTTTGTGATGACGTATGTGGACATGAAAATCGAAAAGATATACCATTAACCTTACAAAATTCGCTAAATGGCCCATTATTAAGTTCCCTTCCATTATCACATTGAATATTCTTAATTTTTCGTTCAAATTGTGTACGGATGAATGCTCTAAATGATAAGAATGTGGAAAAAATCCAAGACTTTTAGAAAACGAAAACATCCACAAAAAATTAGAATAATCATCCAAAAATAACACATAATACCAGTGACCGGTAGAGCTTAGAACGGGAGATGTCCAAAGATCACTATGAATAATATCAAATGGCAACAACGTACTAGAATTGGAAGCCACAAAAGACAATTTAACATGTTTCCCAAGCGGACAAGAAGGACAAACATTAGTGCAACGATCACTATTACACTCAATAAATTTATTATTTTTAAGGGAGGAAAACTCAGACGCCCCCGGATGACCCAAACGCGCATGCCATAAGGAAGCTGCTAAAGCGGTAAACGTTGAAGGCGTGGCTTGTTTGGTGGTGGTGGTGGTAGTGATGGGATAGAGCTCGTCCCGACTATCACATCTCATTAGATGTATCCCCGTCTAGAAATCATTCACAGAAAATCCAAAAGGGTCAAAATCAACAGAAATTGAGTTATCAGTTGTAAGTTTTCGAACGGACACCAAATTTTTAATTAAGTTAGGAGCATGAAGGACATTTTTCAGGGATAAAGGTGGGTTCGAGGGAGATAATTTTGTGTGATCATAACCACAAATTGAAATTGAATTACCATTATCAATAACTATGCCACGATTTTTGCTCAAATTGAAATAAGATGAGAGATTACATGGTGCGGACGTCATGTGAGAAGTAACACCGGTGTCCATGTACCAATTTGTATCCGGAGGATTAAGTCCAAGTGTATGCATCGCTGCCTCGATATCCGTGTGGATCGGGGCTGCTGCTGGGCCCGCAGCGGTGAAGGCCTGCTATGGCCAAGGCCCAAGCAGGCCAGGCTAGCAGCCAGGTTCTGCCTAGCCGGTTGCTGCTAATGACCATTGGGCCTGACCCAATAATTTTCTGGAAATGAAAAGATGGGGTGGGCCACTGTCCACTGGCCCAACCCCACGGCCACCGTGCACTGGCGAAGGCTGCTATCAGTGGTGCTGCGGCCCAGGCCCTTGCTGGCCGCCACCCCGTCCTTCGCCACTGCCGCCACCGCGGCTGCCACCAACCTTTTTCTTGAAGTTGAAACTAATACCGTGATAGTTCTTGGTCGAGATAATCTTAGTCAACAACGAATGTGATTTATGAAATACCGTATAGTAATTACCGGGAACTAATTGTGCTAGGACTAAAGCACTACGTAACCATTTAATGAGAACAGCGTTTCAGCCAAAAAAAAAAAGAAAAACAGAACAACGAATGTAATTGAAAGTTCGAAACATGAAAATTACCTGCTATTGCTGGTTATCCATTCTTCAAAACCTTTTTTTTCCTTCTCCTATAATTAAGCATATGGTTACCGTCTCACTCCTCTAAATCCTCCTCCTAACTCAGTCTCTCCTTCAAACCTTCCTTCCATGTTTTAAACTCTCCTTTTTGTTTCTTGCAATGCGAAAAATGTCTATAAACTCTCAATTCAGAAATCTTCATTTCCTAAGGGGAGGATAATTATTCTTTCAGGATCCAATAAGTTACTTTGGTCCTAGACATGGCATATATAACTAACTATTGAATAGTGACGAAGACGACAAAATGACGTATAATCATCAGATCTGCAGAAAATAGTTACTATAAGACTAAAAAAAGAATAAATCTGTCCAACATGACTTTAAAACCTAAATGAAGATCAAACTACCACGACTTTTTTTATTTGGAATTAGATGATTACAATTTCTCAGCAAAACTGATCACTTTTAATTAGATGTGATTGATGCACTTATATAAAATTTTGATGCAGATTTATGATATTTGCAATTAAAGATGCTTCTCAACTAAAATGAAACAGAAAATTAAAATTTGTTTCATAAAGCATTCACATAGAAAATAAAGGAAACTTAGTATTTGATTTAACTCTGAAAAGGACACAAATTTGATTAACGCAGAAAAAGGAAATAAAAATATGATTACAGTATAAGTAGGATTACTTGTCTTTAATATTTTTCTCTAAATTCTAATTATAAAAGTTATCGTAATCATACTTTAGTTTACCTGATGGTATAAAAATTTTATTATACTGACAGTGCACAAAACTTAAACTCTTCGTAGGGATGGGCGCGTAAGTTGAAGCGGTGTCAAGACGTCGAAAATTTTAGTTGAAGTGGTGTCACATGACACGTCCAAAATTTTTATTAAATACACATATAACTTATGTACTTAAGCACAAATATGAATTAAGCGACACTGGTTGGCAAAGTTTACACCTATAATTTGAAGACAATGGGGGCATTATTAGGGGCGGGTACAGTAGTCGAAGTGGTATCACACTGTTAGATTTTATTAATTAAAATATGTGGCTCAATTAATGTAAAGCCCATACTTAATATTTAATGAAGAATAAATCTCGTCCGTTAGATCGATTACTTGATGGACGTACCGTATTAATTTACAAATCCTATAAAATGGTTCTCCTCCAACCATTAGGTTATCACATATTCTCTACACCTTTTCCATCGTTAACGGCTGTCCTAACGTAAGGTTAGGGCAAGGAGGTAGAAACCAGTTTCTACACGTCACGCTTCCTCTTTCGTGATAATGTCTTCTGCAACAGGTATGTTTTCTGTATTATCTCTTTGTAAGATTATTGTGTTCAAGATCCTGTGTGCATTAAGATTAATCTTACATGTGGCATTCGAGCCTGGATATTTTGAAGCGATAATATTCACGTAAAAGAGACAATATTATGACGTATGTGTAACTGTGTTAACGAGATCATTGAATTGCTTCTATTATCACAATTTTAATTCGTATTTGGTTAAACCTTTCCGGCGTCTGCTGTTTTTCAATACTAAATTGCCCTATGTTTGAATTGAAAAAGAAAACAAGGCTTTTTGATAAAGAGAAGCACAACAACTTTTGGAACTTGTGCTTACCGTGGCTGATCAATCATGTTTCTTTAAAGTTTTTAAGTTGTCCGTAAATGATATTTAATTGATTGATAATTAAAACTCTAAATAGATCTATTTTGTCCCGGGAATGAATATATCTGGAGACAATTTACTCCAAATCCCGTCACTGAAAAATCACTAGCCATCTTTTTAAGTTTGATTTCTTATGATCCTCTGAGAGTTAAGTTTTGTCCAATCTAATTTTGTTCAAGTGTTTGAGCTCACTGTTGAATCATTTTTGTAGTAACAGTATTTTTTGTGGTTGGACTGCTATGTTATGAAGTCCTATTAGTATAGTTTATTTTGCACAAATTCAAAATTACAGGTGAATTTTCACATATTGTGATGATTATGTTTGTTTTATATTGTGCAACAAATTAAAGTGGTCCTTATACTAAATAATGAATTATATGTGTGTGCTTAGTGTTGTATACTTTGTTAGTCACCAAAGTGGTCAAACTAGAAAGTTTGATGCTTGCACATAAATTATGTTCTTGTTTAATTCTATTCATGTATTATGTTTATAGTTTGTTAGTCATCGAAGTGGTCAAATTAGAATGTTTAAAATATTCACATGCATAGGGAAAAAGTTATGATATTTATTTATGTGTGCATTTATGTTAATATAGTTTGTTAGTCGTCACCAAAATGGCCGAACTAGTATGTTTAAGAAAAAAATATGCATACATAAAATTGTCGTTTATCCATGAAGCTAATAAAATGCCTATTATTGAAAATAAATTGATAAATGACTTTCACTATTGCTAGAACTTAAGGATTTACCCAAAGGTGAGTAAGTTATTCTATGAATAGTGAACATAATGAGGTAAATTAATATTCTTTAATTAAATATGTATTGTATATCCAAAGATGTCGTATATGTTTGATTAAAAATATTTAATAGTCCATTAATATTGAAAATGACATTTAAATTATGATAGTGTGTTGTGGTATCACCCAAAGGAGAATTACAATATACTTTTATTGTTTGCTCAATCCATATTATTTTTTAAATTGTGAGCATGTATATCTCTTTTGCCGCCATTCTTCTTCATTCGCTTGCTTCATCTGTTACCGTGTTCAACGGATTGAACTTCTCTGTGTGGCATGAACAAGTCCAGTTCCACTTAGGTGTGATGGATCTTGACTTGGCTCTGCTGAAAAATAAACCTAGTGTCCTTACTGATACGAGCAGTAAAGATGAGAAGTTTTTTCATAAAGCATGGGAATGCTCTAACAGATTGAGCCTTATGTTTATGTGAATGACTATTGCCAACAATATTAAGAGTACTATTCCACAGATAAAAAGTGTCAGAGAATACCTGAAGTTTGTGAACGTTTTCGTTCTGCTGATAAGTCTCACTGGTACACTAACGGCTGAACTCACGACCATGAAGTTTGATGGGTCGCTTACTATGCAAAATCATATCATCGAGATGACTAAAATTGCAGCAAGACTCTGATCCTTGGGGATGAAAGTGGATGACACCTTTTTGGTTTAGTTTATTCTGAACTCATTGCCTCCTGAGAATGGACCATTTCAAATTAACTATAACACTATTAAGGATAAGTGGGACTCAGGAGGAGTCAAGGCTTAAGAAAAAAGAAAGTCATTCTATTAAACTCATGGGATAAGGAGCTGGTAAAGGACTTAAAGTGAAGGCCAACAAGTTTATGAAGAAGAAAACACATGCTAAATACTCATAAGGAACTCAAGGAAGATGTGTGTCGTTTCAGTAGAAAGGAAGGGCATTATCAGAAAGATTGTCAGAAACGTAAAACTTGATTTGAAAAGAAAGATACGTTCGGTGCTTTTGTATGTTTCGAATAAATTTTAATAATAATATTTGGTGGCTTGATTCTGGTGCAACTACTCATGTATCCACTGTGTTGCAGGGGTTCCTTACGATCCAAACTACAAATCCAAATAAGGATTTCTTGTTCATGAAAAATCATATGAAGGCTCCTATTGATGGCATATGGACTTATCATTTAATCTTGGAGACTGGACTTCACCTTGATCTATTATAGACTCTTTATGTTCATTCAGTTTCTAGAAAATTGATTTCTCTTTCGAGACTTGATTATTCTTTATTTGATTTTAAGTTTGGACATGGATGTTTCAATTTATATAAGAATGTTGTTTTTTGTGGTTCTGGTGTTCTTATTGATGATTTATATAAATTCAAACTTGATAATATTTTTTTTTTGAATCATTTCTTGTTATTCATCAAAATGTTGGAATTAAACGTAGTTCACTGGATGATTGTTCTACTTACTTGTGGCACAAACGTTTGGGTCTTATATCCAAAGAAAGTTAGAAAGATTAGTAAAGAATGAGATTCTTCCGAATCTAGATTTTACTGATCTTAATATATGTTTGGATTGCATTAAGGGAAAGCAAACCAAGCATAGGAAGAAAGGTGTCACAAGAAGCACCCAACTTCTTGAAATTATACACACCGATATTTGTGGGCCATTTGATGTTCCATTTTTTATGGAGAAAAATATTTTATCACTTTTATTGATGATTTTTCATGTTATGGATATATCTATTTGCTGAAAGAAAAATCTCAAACAATGGACGCTCTCAAAGTGTACGTCAATGAGGTTGAAAGGTAATTAGATAGAAAGATGAAAATCATTAGGTCACATAGAGGTGGTGAATATTATGGGAAATATAGTGAAATGGGAAAATGTCTAGGTCCATTTGCAAAGTTTCTCGAGGAACATGGCATATGTTCACAATATACTATGCTAGGAACACCCCAACAACATAGGATTGCAGAAAGGCGTAATCAGACACTTATGGATATGGTTAGGGGTATGATAAGTAATTTCTCATTACCCAAATACTGAGGATGTGTGCTCTTAGTACCGCTGTATATTTATTAAACAGGATTCCTAGTAAGGTAGTTCCAAAGACTCATTTTGAACTATGGACTAGAAGAAAATCTAGTTTAAGACACCTGCATGTTTGGGGTTGCCCGACGGATGCTAAAATTTATAATTCATATGAAAAGAAATTAGACTCTCGAACAGTAAGTGGTTACCTTATTCATTACCCAGAGAAATCTAAAGGGTATAAGTTTTACCGTCTGAATTATAGCTCTAGAATTGTGAAAATCGGTAATGCAAAGTTCATTGAAAATGGTGAAGTAAGTGGGCGTGTCGAACGACAAAGTATGAAAATGAGGTGAGGGCTAATGTTCCATTGCCCATGAATGTGCCTATTTCCACACCAATAATAAATATTGCTCATGTTATCGAAGAATACTTTGACAATACTGAACAACATTTGAACAAAACACTCCAGGAGGAAACTAACTCACAAATATTTTATACGATAGAACCACAAACAATGTCATTAAGAAAATCTCAAAGGGAAAGAAGATAGGCTATTCCAAATGATTATGTGGTTTATTTACAAGAGTCGGATTTTGACATTGAATTTAATAAAGATCCGATTTCATTTTCACAAGCCATAGAAAGTACCAAGTCTGACAAATGAATTGATTCCATGAAAGAAGAGTTAAAATTCATGGAATACAACAAAGTATGGGATCTCGTTGAATTGCCAGAAAGTTCTAAAAGAATCGGGAGTAGATGGGTCTTCAAGACCAAGTGCGATTCAAATGGAAATATTAAACGATATAAATCCAGACTTGTTGCTAAGGGTTATACTCAGAAAGGAGGCATTGATTATAAAGAGACTTTTTCATCGATCTCAAAGAAAGACCCGTTAAGAATTATTATGGCTTTAGCTCATTATGATTTAAAGTTACACCAAATGAATGTGAAAACTGTCTTTCTTAATGGAGACCTCGAGGAGGACCAACCATAGAGTTTTGAAATTAAAGGAAAAGACCAAATGATGTGTAAATTAAAGAAGTAAATATATGGACTCAAACAAGCCTCACAGTAATGGTATAAAAAGTTTAATGATACCATACCATCTTTTGGATCTAAGGAGAACACTGTTGATCGGTGTATATACCAAAAGATCAGTGAAAGTAAGTATATAGTTTTAGTCTTGTTTATTGACGACATTTTACTTGCTGCTAATAATTTGGGTATATTGTGAGAGATTAAAGATTTTCTCTCTAAGAATTTTTAAATGAAAGATATGGATGAGGCATCCTATGTGATAGGAATAGAAATATTCCATGATAGATCACAAAAATTACTGAGACTGTCTTAGAAAGGCTATATCGCAAGAGTTCTAGAGAGATTTAACATTAACAATTGTTCAACAGGAATTGTTTCAATTCAAAAGGGGGACAAATTTAGTCTAATGCAATATCCAAAGAATGATGTAGAACGAACAAAAATCAAATCAATTTCTTACTCTTCTATTAATTTTGCGGTCGGAATGCTAGAATGATATCAAAGTTATCCAAAAATTAATCACTGGAAAGCTTCAAAAAAAGTATTGAGGTGCCTGAAAGGAACGAAAGATTACATGCTCGCGTATAGGATATCCAACAGCTTGGAAGTTACTGGATACTCGGATTCAGATTTTGCTGGATCTGTTTGACACTAGAAAGTACACTTCTAGTTACTTGTTCCTATTAGTTGAAGGATCGGTATCGTGAAAGTGCTACATTCACAATGTATGCAGAATTCGTGGCAGGTTTTGAAGCCACAATTCATGCATTATGATTGCGGAATTGTATTTCAAGACTTGGGGTTGTCGACACCAATACTAAGTCGTTGAAAATTTATTGTGGTAATGCTGCAGCAATATTCTTCTCCAAGAACGATAAGTACTCCAAAGGTGCCAAACATACGAAATTAAAGTACTTTACCGTCAAGGATGATGTTCAGAAACAGAGGGTGTCACTTGAGCCTATTAGAACTAATCTCATGATTGCAGATCCATTAATGAAAGGTTTACAATCAAAGACATTTAAAGAACATGTACATAGAATGAGTCTTGGTTGTACTTATGATTAATATTTTTATGATATTTTGACACTCTCCTCAATTATTTGTTTTTGATGTACATTAATGAATTTTCTATTTCTCATAATGATGTACACATTATTGTTTTGAGATATTACAGGATAAGTCTCAATGAGACATTATTGTGGACCATAACATTAAATGTTTTAAAGCTTATGAACCTTGTATGATAAGTTGCTAATGTTTTAATATATGAAAGGGAGTATGTAGCACACTATTATGTATAACTGCCATAACTTGCATTAGTGGCTTGTCATATTATAGTATGTATGATGAACATTATAGAAGAGAGTTATTTTATGCTCAACTAATATTTATGTCATAAGTATTAGTGTTATGTGGTCATTGGGCCAAGTGAAAGAATGTTAGATTTTATTAATTAAAATATGTGGCCCAATTAATGTAAAGCCAATAACTAATATTTAATAAAGAATAAATCTCGTTCGTTAGATCAATTACTTGATGTACGTACCTTATTAAGTCACAAATCCTATAGATTGGTCCTCTCTCCACCCATTAGGGTTATTACATATACTCTATATGAGCATATTTGAATCCTACCGGAATAGTGACCAAGAGGTATGAGTCCGGAGCTTTATTGAAAGATCCATTAAAAGCCTTTGATGGTGATTTAGGCTTTGACATATTTGATAAAGAAGATGAGAATGAAATATCGGATTAATGCTTTTCTAAGGTGGCTAGGGATGGAGATCTTTCACCTAGGCAGCAAAGGAGAGGATTCAAGACAAAGAAGACTCATGAAAGAAAATATAACTGGGATGGTAAAGTGCCTGAGGAGGTTGTTCTAAGGCAACTACCGATGAGAGTAGCAAAACAGAAGGAGACAAGGTTCAACTACATCAACAAGGTCCAATAGATCCATGAAGTATCAAGAGATTTTGGAGTGGTTGGAGGAAGAAGACAAGCTGAAAATCATATTTTTATCGGGCTACATCCCCTTGAAGATATCACAATTTCAAAGAAAAAAGGGTCTGACTTTACATTCTTGCTTATTTTAATTTTTCACTATTTAAGTATTATCATTTGTAATATCATCATAGAAGTGTGTTATAAACTCTGTGATGATCATAAAATATTTAGTTCTTTCTTCTTCTTATTTTTTACATGCATGTTAATTAGTAGAGGTTTTTTTTATGCCTCAATAGGATTAGTAAGGTAAGGCCTAGCCCCCCTTGCTTGTACTTTTTTCTTTGAATTTTGATTTTACTATATAAAAAAATATTATCTACATATTTTTCATCGCTGACGGCTGTGGTAACGTAAGGTTAGGGCAAGAAGAGTTTCTACACGTAACGCTTTCGCTTTCGTGATAATATCTTCCGCATCAAATATGTTTTCCGTATTATCTCTTTGTAAAATTATTGTGTTCAAGATCTTGTGTGCATTATGATTAATCTTACACATACAACATGTGTCGTTGCATATTATTATTAAACATACATAGAACTGATGCACTAATACATAAATATGTATTAAACACACTAGTTGGCAAAGTTTACTGTGTGGTTTGATGATTTTGACCTCCACTTTATATAATGCGCTCGCAAGATCAAAAATCACTACTTTATTGGTTTCGAGCACAGGTCGTCACACTCAAGCAGAGGTACTAAGCAACAACTTCGACCAATACTTTACTTAACCTTTCTATTTAGGGTGCCTATAAAATATAGGATCGTTTCTAAAGTATATGAACAACCCACTTTCTAACCTACCGCCCATACAAACTGCCTATCATGCCCTATATTAGAATGAATTTAAAGTTAAACTAAATTGCTAATACAAAAACGGCCCCCTTGCTAAACTAAATTGCCCCATATTAGGATGATGTTTACAGTGTAAAAATATTTACATAATCATGTTACTTATAGAGTAATTATAAGGTAAATTTCTATGATAAGAATTATTATAACGCGGATAAAAATGGTGCCTAAACTTGGAAAATTATAGCAACATAATATAACAAGTTAAACTCTAAACTAAATTGCTAATACAAAAATCTTTACGTTATCACTAAATATTTATGCAAACTTAAATCGTACTCAAAGAGTAATCAATAAGGGTGTCCAACAGGGAGGGACGGGTCCCGACGGAGAGGGATGGGTCCCGACGGAGAGGGATGGGTCCCGACGGGGAGGGAGGGTCGGGACTCGGGTTCCGGCGGGCTTGGCGGGTCGGAATAGGCTGGACGGTTGAAGGTCTCGTCCCACATCCCGCCGGAACGGGGTCGGGTTGGGGCGGATCGGGTCGGGTCTGGACTCGGGTTTTTTTCCCACTTAATTTTAAAAATAATATATACAAACACTTCAATAATTGAAAAAGATAGTGTAATAAAACATCACAAAGCTGATTTTGTGCCTCTTATATTATTTAATAGAAATATGATTTTTTTTGTAATACAATTTCAAAATTGCAACTTTGTGGTGTTGTTCAAAAATTGCAAATGACATAGAAATTTGCAAATAAAAAAATTACATATTCAACCACTCTTTCAAATTTCCTCACAATGTCTTGAGGATCTTCTGTTGAATTGGAATTTGTTTGTCAAATTCTTCAACGTCGCTTTCTGCTCCCTCGGACAAGATTTCGTTGTAGTTGTAGTCTTCTTCTTCGTTGGTCTCCGGTTGGGACGGGGTCGGGATGGGGCGGGGCGGGTCGAGATCGGGACGGGCGGGACGAACCCATCTCCCGTCCCGAGTTCGAACCTCGACCTCGGCAATTTTTTTTTATTTTGGGGGATCGGGACGGGACAGGCCAGGTCGGATCGATACGGGTCAGGATCGGACGGATTGGGATCGGGCCGACCTGACCCACTGGACAGCCTTAATAAAAAATGTCGTGGGCATTATATTTAGTCATATAGAGAGTAGTGACTTAGAAGATAAAACTCCTCGGAACGGTGCGGTAATCACACATGCAGTCTTCCATCAAACTCCACACCCATTGTTTTCATTATCTCTCTCATAGTTTTTCAACCCTTCACTATTGGACTATATCTTTTCAATTCCTCTCCTCCACGTTTTCCATGCAACTCTGTATTGTATTTTTGTAGTGCCACAAATAACTTGGCTTTTATTTGTTGTTCTTGTACATACTCAAAAGCTCATTTCCCCTGTTTCATATCTCCCCTGTTTTGTTGCAAAATTTTCAATTCGGAGCATTCTCAACATGGCAGCGGCAGTACTAATTTTCTTCAGCTTCAGTTTACTTCTTCTTTCATTCGACGTCCAACTAACTCGTGCCATGTCAACAATCACAGCAATGGCC
Source organism: Anisodus acutangulus (assembly GCA_029783415.1). Taxonomy (NCBI): domain Eukaryota; kingdom Viridiplantae; phylum Streptophyta; class Magnoliopsida; order Solanales; family Solanaceae; genus Anisodus; species Anisodus acutangulus. Next base: position 11,191,362 of record CM056502.1, read on the forward strand.
AAAGACCAAATATCATGCACAATGTGTTCCGCCTGTGACAATCCATGTCAGCCCATTTTCTCACCACCACCACCGCCGCTACCTCCGGTCCCAGCACCATCTTCAGACGTCTATAATTGTCCACCGCCACCATCACCACCACCTCCGGCTCCAGCACCATCATCACCAGACTATAATTGTCCACTGCCTCCTTCACCACCACAATCTTGCCTGGAAAACTGCTCTCAGCAGCCTCTATCACCGTCTTACGGAAGTGACAGTGGTGGTGGCGGCGATGGTAACTTCTACTATCCTCCGACGGACCCTTTAGTATACCCAACCCCACCACCTCCGAACCCCATTTTACCATATTTCCCTTTCTATTATTACAACCAACCTTCATCTAATAGAGTTGTCTCCAATTCCGTCCAATTCAAGGACCATTCTTTTATCACGTGTCTCATTCTTGTCGTGGCCATTTTCTTGTTTCTTTAACCACAAACAAGAATATAGCATTAGAATATGTTGGAAATTTGCCTTTGACGGGAGTTGCGTCCAACTATCTTTAATGACTTAAACATTAGTGTTCCGCATGTTGGAACCTTCGGTTCTTCACACGTGCATAATATACTAAGTAAGTAGATGATCGTAGGGCCAAGGATCTGTCGGAGTTACAAAGGATTGCAGGAACGAAAATTACAAGTAACTGCTAATGTAATAATTAAAAATTACAATTCAACTAGAAAAACTGAAAATTACAACGATAAACAAGAAAAACTGAAAGCCCGTGACCCGTGACCCAAAAAGATAATATCAGAAGGCCCACAGCCCGTGACCCGTGAACCCGTGAACCCGGAACTCGGAACTCGGAATCGGAATCGGACCGGACGGGCGGGCGGCGGCGGCACGCGTGTGGTCTTTCCTCGAACCGAAGCACATCTAGGTCCTCCCTCCTTTAAACACATGAGATACCCCTTGGGGTCCCAAACCCCAAACCAATTTCGAGTCTTATATACACAACAATTCTTTCTTCCTCTACCGATGAGGGAAAATTGAACACAACACCACACTTTTCATGCTTCAAACACCTCACTTCGTGGACCAATATCTCTTTCATTTCTCAATGAAATTTGACGATTCTTGGCCCTAAGGTTATCTACGTGCTTAGTAGATGATGCATGTGTGAAGAACCGAATTCTCCAACATACGTAACACTAGTGTTTAAGCTGTTAAAGTTGGTCGGTCGCAACTCCCGCCAAAGGCAAATTTCCAACAATCCCCTCTTGAAAGAGATTTTGGCGCACTCACATGATGCTTTTTTCATTTTCAGCAATATTTCAGCGGACCGATGTTGCATAAGGAGAGGTAGCTTCAGCTTTGAACCTTCCATAGTTGAATACCATCGGACTTACTTACTGCGCGGTGAACGTGATGTCTTGAACCGTCAGTGTTTAGTGTAAGCCAAGTCAATAGTACCAACACAACAAATTCTCTTACTCTCTTCTTCGTAATGTTTTGTCCGTTTTGGCCATGGACAACGTCTTGGATTCTTAAGTGCGTTCATTTTTAGGCGGCCCGTCCTCGCACTTAAATAGGTGGTCTCCTACAAGGTATCCTGTTATACCCCACTTCACAAGTGTTAGGAACCATTAAAAGTTTCCCAAAACCTAACATCAACTGTTGAGGAGCATTACAGGTTTTGAAAACTTAACCTTTACCCATACTGCAGATAGCACTTAAAGTCTATCGCGGGAACGGCTTTGGAGTCGGTGTTTACGTCGTAAATCACTATCTCAAGTGCTCATACTTCCACCGGCGATCAATCGAACCTTTACAACTTAGTTTTCCCATTGAACCAAATTAATGGATCTCCGCTAGTAAGGTTGGGTTACCAGCCGTATTGGTCCTTATATTTTGGGTTTTAAGCCCATTCCCCTAGACAGGCAAGCCATCTGATCTTTGGGTAAGCCCTTTGTCAATGGGTCTGCTATATTATCCTTTGACTTAATGTAATCAATGGATATTATACCCGTGGTGATCAGTTGCCTAACGGTCTTATGCCTCTATCGAATATGATGAGACTTGCCGTTGTACATAGCATTCCGTGCCCTTCCTAGAGCTGACTGACTGTCGATGTGGATCATTACCGAAGGTACGGGTTTGTTCCAACACGGAACATCCTCTAAGAAGTCATGAAGCCACTCAACTTCTTCTTCTGCTTTGTCTAAAGCGATAAACTCCGATTCCATTGTGGATCGGGCGATGCAAGTTTGCTTAGAGGATTTCCAAGACACATCCCCACCACCAATTGTAAATACATACCCACTGGTGGACTTGGTGTTCTCTATATCAGATATCCAGTGTGCATCATTGTACCCCTCTAGTACAGCTGGATATCTCGAATAGTGTAACCCGTAATTTAACGTGTATTTCAGGTATTGTAATACCCGATTCAACGCCTTCCAGTGATTATCACTCGGATTACGGTGAACCTAGCCAACTTATTATTGATCGTAAGCAATATCGGTCGGGTGCGGTTTGTTATATACATCAAACTACCGATCACTTGTGTATATCGCTCTGGTATACAAAGTGCACCAAGATTTTTATCAAGCTTTTGATTTGTATCCATTGGTGACTTTATCGGTGAACTGTCTAACATCTCAAACTTTCTCAAAACATCCTCGATGTAGTGAGATCGAGATAAGACTAGTCCGTCAGGCGCCTTAGAGATTTTAATCCCTAAGATGACATCTGCGATACCCATATCCTTCATGTCAAGCATTGTTTCAACATGTTCTTAGTCTCTAGGACTACCCTAGGATCGCTTCCGTGATTAACATGTCGTCTACATACACGCATATCATAACAAACGAAGTCAAAGTTACATTTCGTAAACACATTTATCACACTCATTAATGGCGAACCCCTTCGATAGTAGAGTACTATCAAATTTTTCGTGCCATTGCTTCGGGCTTGTTTCAAATTCGCATAAAGATTTGATAAGTCGACGGACTTTCTTCTCTTGCCCTTGAACCACGTACCCCTCGGGTTGGTCCATATAAATTTCTTCTTTCAAATCACCATTTAGGAAGGTCGCCTTAACATCCATCCATGTATCTCAAGGTCACGCAAAGCTGTGATCGCAATGAATACCCGTATGGATGTCATCCAGGATACCGAAGAGTATGTGTCAAAGTAGTCAAAGCCTTCTGTCTGTCGATAGCCCTTGACTACCAATCTGGCCTTGTACTTGTCTATAGACCCATCTTCCTTGTATTTTCGTTTGAGTATCCACTTACACCCTAACGGTTTATTTCCCGGAGGAAAATCAACCAACTCCCAAGTATGGTTATGCAGAATGGAGCTTATTTCACTCTCAATAGCTTCTTTCCAGAGCGGTGCTTCTGGAGTTGACAACGCCTTAGCAATTGTCCTTGGTTCATCATTAACCATATAAGCTACAAAGTCAGGACCGAAGGATTTATCCTTCCTGGCCCTTTTACTTCGCCTTAGATCCATCTTTGGAGTCTCCAAGTTCTGAGAATCTAGAACACTAGATTCCGGATATTCAGCCACCTCGAGATTCGCTAGATCTGAACCATTCAGATCCGGCCAGTCAAGGACTCCCGATTCTTGAGAGCTTTGTGCATAACTTCATTTGAGAGAGGTTATGTCTTTTTCCTTTCTAGAAAAGGTACTTTCAAAGAATAGTGCATTCCTTGATTCCATTATTGTACCCTGGTGGATATCTGGAATATCTGACTTATGCACTAAGAAGCGATAAGCACTACTGTTATTTGCATATCCGATGAATATGCAATCTATAGTCTTAGGCCCAATCTTGACCTGCTTTGGCTTGGGTACTTCAACATTTGCCAAACAACCCCACACCTTAAAGTATTTGTAGGTGGGTTTTTTTCCCTTCCATGATTCATATGGAGTTTTGTCCTTACCCTTATGTGGGACTCTATTAAGAATCATATTAGCGGTAAGGACGGCTTCTCCCCACATGTTTTGGGGAAGACCGGAATTGATAAGCAAGGCATTCATCATTTCCTTTAATGTGCGGTTCTTACGTTCCGCCACACCGTTTGATTGAGGTGAGTATAGAGCCGTCGGTTGATGAATAATGCCTTCTTGGGCACAGTATTCCTCAAAAGGCGCTACGAATGGATTTAATCCGTAGGCTAAGTAGATTCTCAACTTCTGTTTTGTAACGTCGAAACGCTTCAAAGGCTTCATCCTTACTTTTCAACAAGTAAAGGTAACAATACCTTGTGCTATCATCTATAAATGTCACAAAGTACTTGTTCCTCCCTCTAGTTTGTGCAAACTTCAAATCACATATATCTGTGTGAATAAGTTCTATAGGAGCGGTATTCCTTTCGACAGATCGAAAAGGAAGCTTAGTAAGTTTTACCTCTACGCACACCTCACACGTATGTTGAGGGTTTACGTCGATAGACGGCAACAACTCCATCTTTACCAGCCTTTGAATAGACTTGTAGTTAACATGTCATAATCTATGATGCCATAAATTAGAAGACTCAAGCAAATAAGAAGAAGGTTCAACTTTATTTCCTTGACGCAATACAGACATGGCATTCACTTTGAAGAGGCCTTCACAGACGAAGCCTCTCCCTACAAATGTGCCATTTTTAGTGAGTATAAACTTATTGGATTCAAACACTAGCCTAAAACCAGCATTAACCAATAAATGTCAAGAAACTAAATTTCTTCTAATTTCTGGGACGTGCATCACTTCCTTCAGAGTGAGTTCCTTGCCGGAAGTCATCTTCAGGACCACCTTTCCAACCCCTAGCACGTCCGAGGAAGCGTTGTTGCCCATGAACGACTTTCTTGCGGTGACCTGAGTGTGCGTGGAGAGGGCATCTTTGTTGGAACAGATGTGTCTTGTTGCACCTGTGTCCACCCACCATCAGATCGGATTCTCAACCAAGTTGGCTTCTAGCACCACGGCCGATAAATCCTCAATCAAGTCATCCAGGAGCGTGTCCTTGACGACGTTAGCTTGAGCCTTGCCTTCGACTTGGCTTTTGTTGCTCGCTTGAGCTTACGGCATTCCTTGATCCTATGACCAGGTTTCCCACAGTGATGACAATTACCTTTGAACATCTCCGTTGTAGGGGCTTTGCCGTCTTTCTGGAACTTCCGCTTCTTGCTTGAGTTCCCTTTGGCCTCAGCCAGATTCGCCTTTGCCTCAGCATGTTGTCTACCCTTTGGCAAGGTCTTCTTATTATCTTCCTGGATTTGCAGTTTGATAACAAGCTCTTCAAATGTCATCTCCTTTGTCTTGAGTTTCAAGTAACTCATAAACTCATTCCATGAAGGAGGTAACTTTTCAATCAGCGATGCAACCAAAAACTGCTCGTTTGGCTTCAGTCCTTCCAAATCCAGGTGATGTAAAATCATTTGAAATTCCTGGACTTGGGACATCACTGTCTTGCTGTCCACCATTTGGAATTTTAGAAATTTCCCAACGATGAACTTCTTAGTACCCGCATCTTGTGCGTTGTACTTCTTTTGCAGTTTTTCCCACAGCTCTTTGGCGGTGCCAACTGTAGAATAGACCGTGTAGAGAGGGTCTGCCAAGCAGTTCAGTATATAGTTATTGCACATGAAATCGCTATGATTCCACGCATCACGAACCATCTTCATGTCGTTAACGACATGGATACCAAGGCCCCCTTCACCCGCTTCAAAGAAAGTAAGAGTCCATTTCATCTCCACTTGTGGAGGATCTTCCGTAAGGAACCGGCCATGCCCATAATCATTAAGTAGAACGGCATATTTTGCCGCCATCTCTTAAATTCGATCCCATGAACTTTTCAGGCGATCATGGTGGTGTGAAGAAGAGGGTGGAGCTCAGCGGTCGGGAAAGCGGCGGTGTTCGCGCTTGAGCGATGCGGCGGCAGCTGCGATGAAAGGTGGCGGGGTTCTTTGCCTTGGCCGATGCGGCGATGGCGGGGAAAGGCGGACGCGTTCCTCGAGAGAAGCGGCGATGGCAACATCGATCATATTTCCAGCCATGTTATTGCAGTTATCGTAAGCAAATATTGTCTTAAATTGTCGGAGTTACAAAGGATTGCAGGAACGGAAATTACAAGTAACTGCTAATGTAATAATTGAAAATTACAATTCAACTAGAAAGACAGAAAATTACAACGATGAACAAGAAAAATTGAAAAAACTATTTTTGCGGAGTCGAGTGTGGCACTCTGTCCTTAAAACAATATTGCCCCGTATGTATCCTTTATACGTCTTGGACAATTTGTCTCCCAAGATAAAACAGCAATGGAACACTTGAGCAAAGGAAACTCAAGAGCTACCTTGAAGAATATTGAGCAAGAAATGATGCAAGGAAGGTGTAGGAAGAAACTGCTTTTGCTTGTGTATTTTCGTGTATATTGCAAGTATATTTTTCTGTGCCTCAACAATGGTGTAAGGGGTGTTTATATAGGTGAGGGAGGGCCATTTAACTGCCCCCATAACAGCCATTATTGGCCAAATAATGGCCATTATGGAGGTAGTAAAGACACCAAAATAAATGGTGAAAGACCAACGGATTTGTCCATTATAGGAGGAGTAATTCAGCCAAAATAAATGGCTGAATTGAGTGCTTGGCCGTTTATGCTTTGACCGTCGAAATTCTGACTTTCTGAAAACTTCAGGGACCAAACTATATATCTTGAAACTTCAGGGACCAAACTGTACATCTAAAAGAATTCTTGTCCAAACTGTACATCTGAAATGGGATCAAACTGTACTTCACAGCCCACGACCCGTGACCCACGACCCGTGACCCCGAGAACCCGAGAACCCGAGAACCCGAGAACCCGAGAACCCGAGAACCCGAGAACTCGAGAACCCGAGAACCCGAGAACCCGTGAACCCGTGAACCCGTGAACCCGAGAACCCGGAACCCGGAACCCGGAACTCGGAACTCGGAACCGAAGCACATCTAGGTCCTCCCTCCTTTAAACACATGGGATACCCCTTGGGGTCCCAAACCCCAAACCAATTTCGAGTCTTATATACACAACAATTCTTTCTTCCTCTACCGATGAGGGAGAATTGAACACAACACCACACTTTCCATGCTTCAAACACCTCACTTCGTGGACCAATATCTCTTTCATTTCTCAATGAAATTTGATGATTCTTGGCCCTACGGTTATCTACGTACTTAGTAGATCATGTATGTGTGAAGAACCAAATTCTCCAACATACGTAACACTAGTGTTTAAGCCGTTAAAGTTGGTCGGTCGCAACTCCCGCCAAAGGCAAATTTCCAACAGGATCGTCAAATTTCGTTGAGAAATGAAAGAGATATTGGTCTACGAAGTGAGGTGTTTGAAGCATGAGAAAAGTTGTTAAAGAGCAATCCTCCCTCATCGGTGGGGGAAGAAAGATTTGTTTAGTTAATAAGTCTCAAGGTTGGCTTGGGGTTTGGGACCCCAAGGGGTATCCCATGTGTTTAAAGGAGGGATGACCTAGATGTGCTTCGGTTCGAGGATAAGCCGTCGCGCGCCCGTCCGGTCACGGGTCGTGGGCTGTGCTTCTTCTGATATTATCTTTGGACCAGAATTATTTCATATTTATAGTTTAGTCCCTGAAGTTTCAAGTAAGTCAAAATTGGGAAGAGAACTTGGCTGTTGGTATTTGGAACGTTAATCAGGCTTAATTTGCGCTCAATTCAGTCATTTATTTTGGCTGAGTTACTCTCCCTAAAGGCCAATCAGTTGCACATCAATTCACCATTTATTTTGGTGAATTACTACCTCCATAATTGTTATTACTTGGCCAGTAACAATAATTATATGGGCAATTGGTAAGACTTCTCCTTCAACTATATAAAGGACCTTTTGCACAACTGTTGAGACACACAGAAACTAAAACGAAATCAGACTCTTCCTACATTCAATATCATTTCATTACTCAAAATTCTTCAAGGTAACACTTGAGTTTCCTTTGCTCAATTGTTCAGTTGTTGTTTTATCTTGGGAGACTATTGTCCAGAACGTAGAAAATATACATACGGGGCAATCTTGTCTTAAAGACAGAGTGCAATCACTCGACTCAGCATATCAAAACTGTCGGCGCCGCGGCGCCTGACGTAAAATTTTGTTTCCCGTTTTCATTTAATAAATATATTCAGCAGATTAAATCCAAAATTTAATTTTGATATAATTAAATAATTTTCATCTAATAGAAATTATCCCATAGTTATTATCAATTTAAATATCTCGATTCAAAATTGAATATTTAATACTTTCTCAATACACCCTTAGATTGAAGAGACAATCGACATAGTGTGACCCTATAGGCCTTCATATATCGACACTAATCCAATTAAGGTCCATACGGAACTCCTAGACTGCGCCGTACGACGAACTCAATATATGAAGTACGTTTACATGAATCCAGCAAACATAACCTTTATGTGAGATGATAAATTCCTTTCATTCGCGACACACTCGATCAAGATTAGAATTTGTCACGTGTCTATCCAAATGGCTTGATCACTTTATCTCATCTATATTAGTCGACAACTAGATAATATTCTAAATATGTCTCTTGCATTGGCCAATGACTTGGTCGACCTAATATCACTGAGAAGTTGAGTGCTCTCTCGAATATCCAATCGAGGAATGAATCATATTCTTGGCTCAACTACCACCTTAATTTACATCATAATGCACCCAACATAAATTGTATCTTATCATATAAGGAGTTTAACCTTAGGACAGGGTCAAAGTACATTACTCTGTAAACAAGGTGCGTATTGACATCAAGTCAAAGGACCTTCATCTCCCACACGCTGATAACACTTTACATGTATAACAAATAGTTTATCAGCAGGGTATACCAATACTTTTCAAAAGTATACATGTGTCCATCACTAGTAACCATTACTAGTGGCATGTGTGACATACTACATTCTCTAAGAATGTGACGCAGACCACATGTCGACTTATAACATATCATCGATATCCCATTCTCGATGATCATTAGTCGAGGCTATTTTAGAGTTACACTCTATCATAAATATCTCACTCTATTAATGACAACGTAAGCTCAAGGGATGCACATTAATGAATAATTACAAAAAATCAAATAATAATTCAATAATTGCAAATGTCATAAATATTAAGCTTATTAATAATACGAATGTGTTCAAGTACATCTGTCCCTAATAATGATTGTCTCTAGGACATACATACTTTCAGTAACTAGGTAGGATGTACGAACAAAGTCATCTATTAGAGTAAGCTGAAGGTAGTGAGAAATAAGGGTATATGGAATAAGGCGATGACCGCAGAGAGCAGTCTTCCAGGCAAGAACGGCATGGTGGGGGAGGAGGCAGTGGACAATTAATGACCGGTGGTGATGGTGGAGGAGTAGAGGGTGGAGGCGGTGGTGGAAGTGGTGGTGACGGTGGAAGCGGGCAGGAAATGGGAGGTAGTGTCGGTGGTGGTGATGGAGATAAAATGGGTTGACATGGGTTGTCACAGGCCTCACACATTTGGCAAGATATTTGGTCTTTGGAAATTGTTGTGATTGATGACATGGCTTGAATTTGGACATTGTTGAGGGAAAGGAGATGAAGAAAATGAATTGAGAATATGGAGGAACTCCCATTTTGAGAAGCTAGGTACTTAAAATTTCAATGTATCAAATGTGCAAATACAATAGGTTGGTGTAAAAAGTGGGGATATATATAAAGACAATATGCGTGTGTGGGGTTGATGGAATAGTGCCTGTTATTGAAGACCGCTCTATTCCTAGCGTTGCATCTTCTACGCTACCAATTTTATGTGACAAATAACAAATGCCCATTGCAACTATAAACTATGCCTAAATTGTATATATCTTAGTAGGTAATATAATAATGTAGGCGGATCTACGATTAAAATAGAATGGTTCTTAACTTTAAATTAATATTTTCTTTGTTCCAATTTATGTGGCATCACTTTCTTTTTAGTATGTTTAAAAAAGAATGTCATTTTTCTATATTTAGAAATAATTTAATTTTATGAGATTATTTACATCCACACATTTATATCAGGTTTATTTTGGACCACACATTTCAAAAGTCTTCTTTTCTTTTTTAAACTCCGTGTCAAGTCAAATGTTGACATGTAAATTGGGATGGATAGAGTATATAATAATAACTGGATTCATGATCCAAAATTCATAAATGTTTAGCAAATACTTAACATACAAATCTGAATAAAAGTGTTAACACTCAAAAATAATTTAAGTGTTTAGCCGAATTCAGTGACAGCCGAACTGTTTCAGAGTCGAATTTACTCCACTTCCTCCATCAACCCAAGTTGTGGAAGAATCTAGCCAATCTGAAGGTCCAATCATAATGACCACGTCTTTTATTAGACAACAGATCGACTTGGGCATCCACGACATTATGTACCAAGTTTCTAAACAGTTGGCTGACATTGTAAAGCCGATGGTGCATAACGAGGTTCAGCAAGCGATGGAGATGGAAACCAATCAAATGCACCCAGGAGAATGTTCGGCTAGTTCTGTCATCACTCTGACGAGCGATGTTGTTCAGTATGAGACTGTGACTCCCGGTGTTGTTCCTCAGCCGCATGAGCATCAGCTAGTACCTACTCAGGTGCAGCCTATAGCGCACCTAGGAACACAAGCCCAATCGCCTGGAAACCAGTACACTGCACAGTCGCCGCCAAACCATGGGGGGCAAAATGTACCACTTAACCAAGTGAGTCTGCAGTATGGGCAGATCAATATGACTCGGATATCAGTTCAGGCTCTAGGACACTTTGGATTGCCGCACAATTATGACATACGTTTCTACGAACGGCCCTACGATGTAGGCGAACAATGTTGGCCAGCTGATGGCCCCTGACTATGACTTAGCTCGGCTATCTTGCGACGCTGTTTAGAGCGGATTACCATTCCAATAGTCATTGCTAGTACCCAATCCATACCGTCTAGGAAGCGTAAATTTTCTAAGAACGGCCGACGTCCGAGGAGAGCAGCCATGAAATACTGTTCCACTTTATCCTCACACTCTATTAGCCTTTCCAGGAGCTCAAGTTGCAGGCTTTGGTGGCCATACCCAACAACAGCAATGGGGCATTACCCCACCTATTGGTAATGGCCAGCAGACCACCTACAACCTTCAAAACCATGTCCAACAAAGTGCAGAATGGAGGCCGCCAGTGCAGAATGCCTACCAGTCGAATCCAGTCGAGAATCGGTAGGGGACGTCACAACTGATAAACCCGGAAATTATTGCTAATACCATACGGAGGTACTTCGACATCCAACTGAAACCTTTGGACATGCTTGTTTATAAGAATCCTTACCCTGATTGGGTAGATCAAATAGCACCTCTGCCAAGGGCCTTCAAAATATCGGAGTTTGCCATCTTCTCTGGCGACGACGGTAAATCCACTATCGAGCACATCGGTAGATTTATGTCCCAATGAGGCGAGGCTCGCCAGAATGAGTACCACAAGTTGCAGTTATTCCCTCTCTCTAACGGGAATGACCTTTGCATTGTACTCCTCTTTGGCTTCTGATTCTGTGCAAAGCTAGGCTGACATGGAGGGTTGCTTCCATAATAGATTCTATTAGCCCCAACCTCAGGTTACCATAACTAATCTAACAAATCTCAAGCAGCAAGTCGATGAATCGGCTGCCGAGAGATTCAGAAAGAAGGTTGGGAAATGTACCGTACACTTCTCCGAGTCTGAGTGTGCCCACATGATAATCAATAATATGCACCCTCAGTTAAAGAAGAAGTTGGTAGGACAATCCTGCTCTGACCTGTGCCAGTTAGCCGAAAGGCTAGCCAAATAGAGTAGTACATCCAGGAAAATGAGCAGAGAAGAGCCAGCCGAAATCGAGGCTCCTACTTGGTATCCATCATTGTAGCAGATGAGTCCGACTTAGAGTCAGCCGACTGCACGGCAGACGCAATGGTGGTCGAGATTGTTAGGCATAAGGTCTACTCTTGCCCAATTTTGAAAGTCGTAAAAGGCAAGGAGACGAGTTCATCTGATGACAGGGTCGATTACTCGTTTGACATCACGAAGGCAGATCAGATCTTTGATCATCTGCTCAAAGATAAGCAGATTCGGCTGCTTGATGGTCATATGATTCTGCCTGCCGAGGAACTCAAAGATAAGAAGTATTGTAAGTGGTATAATTCATACAGTCACTCTACTTCTAATTGTTTGGTCTTCAGAAAGGCGATCCAAAAGGGCATCAAGGAGGAGAGGTTCAAGCTAGCCGACAAAAGTATGGCTGGAATGTCCATTGATACCGATCCCTTTCCCGCGGTACCAATATCTATGGTATCTTTTGCTAAGTCCGATGAGTCAAGGGACACCAAAGGGAAATAACCGATGAAAAAGATATGAGTCCCAAAGAAACCTACCAAATGGGAGAAGGCCACAAGGACTTCTGTGTTCAACCGGTTAGGTAGCCTATATGACATTCGTAATGATAGGCAGCCAGCTAGGAGCAAATTTCATTGCCACCTTAAATACTCGAGGGACGTTGAACGAGAACTTCAGGAATAAACCAAGAGGTTCAGAAGGGTCCCTATCGATGTCAGGCATAGGCCTGGGGAGCAAGTATGGATGCCAACCAATCGGCAGCCGAGCATGCCTCGAATAGATGAAGAACCGCTCTCTAAAACCAAACAGAGGGTGGTCGAGTTTAACGTGAACGAGGGTGTTTTGTCCTTACGTATCACAGCGAGAAATGAGGACCAGACGAGACCCTGAATAATGATTAAACCATCCGCCAACACAGAAGAGGGGAAGTGGTCTATCAATCAGGCTCCTAAAAAGAAGGAGGCACCACCGAGAGTCGCATCCAGGACTCAGAAAAGAAGGATGCAACGTACCAATGCCTTACGTAAGATGAAACAGACATTGCATCTAATTTCTAATACCAAGGCAGCCAAAAATTAGGAGATTCCTGAGTCTGCCGTAGCCGAGGCTATCGAGTGGGCATTCGGCTCAGTTGCTTCAGGGGCAATGTCACCTAAAGGAGAGACGTCGGGTCAACCAGAACTGGATGAACAGCCTACCAACAACCCGATGGAAGAACCCCGATAAGAGAACATGGCACCGGATGGACCTCTAACTGAGGCAATCCCACAGATCGTGCAGAGGAGTCAGTCAGAGAATCCCCAGCCGATCCCCATTTGTCTCTAGGAAATGAAAGATATGAGCTCCTGGTCAGCCGAATTGAATGAATGAGGGAACTCCATCCTCGACTTATTTAGCCATGACTTGGTTGATGAGATGTGGGCAGATATTGAAATGATCACCCTAATCCCATGTGAGTTCTGGGCCAGCCGCTCCACGTTGGATAGCCTAGAAGGTGATGTTTGCGTAGAAGATGTAGAATGGGCAACAATAGCCGATACCAAGGCTATGGACACTTTGAGCACTGTGTTTGGTGCACCTACGGAAGAGATGGTTAAACACCTCAAGCCCTTCTATGTGAAGGCTTATATCAACGGCAAAACCATTAGTCGAGTGTTCGTCGATAATGGGGTTGTGCTGAATGTGATGTCGTTGCTTACTTTGAAAAGCCTCAACAAAACTAGAGAATATCTCATCCTAACTAACATGAAAATGGCTAGCTATATGGAGAGGCTTCTGAAGCATTGGGGATTTTAGTGGCAGAAATCAATGTGGGTCCCAAGACGGTCAGGTCTGCCTTCTTTGTAATAGATGGCAAGTCGTCCTATACCATTCTACTGGGCAGGAATTAGATTCACACCAGTCGATGCCTTCCTTCTACCATGCATCAAAAGCTCATCTTTTGGGAAGGAGACAAGATAGAAATCATCCCAACGGATGATAACCCGTTCCAACCAGGGGTTCAGAACATAGAGGTTGTCCTCTATTCACCCAATGTGGCTCCCATAGCCGTCATGGAGCAGCATGAAGAAGGATCTTGGGAATCCTGTAACCTTACCTCACGAAGGTTTGAAATAAAACAAGTAGCCGAACCACGGCTTACCTTGGAGGATTTAAATGGTTGAGAAAACCCAAATCATGTGTGAACTATGGCATCGCCTGACCGCCCTAAGTTCTGAGGCAAGGATAGCCGAGGCATCGCAGATGGGGAACCACGACAATGAACCAACGCTTGCAGCCGATGAAGTTGAGTTGCCGATGGAACTTAAATCGCTCATAAGAAGGGCTATGCCCAGTTTTGAGTCTCATTATCCTTTGGAAGATATCAACTTAGGAACCGAAGAAATCCCTCGGCTGACACATATTAGTGGTTTGCTGAAGGAAGAAGACAAACAAGACATAACGGCCCTGCTACTGCAGTATAAAGATTGTTTCGCATAGGATTATCATGAGATGCCTAGGCTGGCACGTACTTTGGTAGAACATAGATTACCAATTAAGGGGATTTCAAACCCCAAAAACAGCCCCCCAGAAGGTATCACCCTCAGCTGATGCCTCAAGTCAAAACCAAAATCGAACGACTACTGAAAGCCGGGTTTATCAGAACGGCTAAGTATGTGGAATAGTTGGCAAATATCGTACCAGTCAAGAAGAAGAATGGCAAGGTTTGGGTATATATTGTTTACAGGAACCTAAATCTAGCCACTCTTAAAGATAAGTACGTCATGCCGATAGTCGACATGCTAGTCGACTCATCAGCCGTTAATGGTGTATTGACCTTCATGGATGGATACTCTGGTTATAATCAGATATCGGTAGCCGAGGAAAACATTCACAAAACCACCTTCAAATTTCCAGGAGTGTTGGGCATTTACGAGTGGATAGTTATGTCGTTTGGTCTGAAGAATGCTGGTGCCACTTATCAAAGGGAAATAAACACCATCTTCTATGACTTGATCGGTAAGACTATGGAGGTTTACATCGATGATGTAGTAGTAAAGTCTAAGGACTTCAAGGATCATTTAGCCAATCTTGAACAAGCATTAAAAAGAATAAGGATTCATAATCTCAAAATGAATCCAGCCAAGTGCATGTTCGGAGTAACGGCTTGCAACTTCCTTGGTTTTTTGGTACACAAGAAAGGAATCGAGATAGATCGTAACAAAGCCAAAGCAGTAATGAGATCTGCACCACCTAAGACAAATAAGGAGTTACAAAGCTTATCGGGAAAGATCAATTTCTTAAGGAGGTTCATATCTAACTCGGCTGACAAGATGAAGGCTTTCTCACCTTTGCTCAGACTTAAAGAGTCAGAAAAGCTAGTATGGGGTCCGGAACTGCAAGAGGCCTTTGATCAAATTAAAAAGACCTTAGCTACTCCCCTAGTACTGGTGCCTCACGTGCTAGGGAAGCCGTTGAAATTGTATATTTTGACTGCATAATTATCTATCGGCTGCTTGCTAGCACATGAGGCCGATGATGGAACTGAAAAAGCAGTTAATTAACTTAGTCAATTCTCAACGATGCTGAAACTAGATATACTCCCTTGGAAAAGCTTTGTCTGTCTTTGTTTTATACTTGCACAAAACTTGAGTATTATCTAATGCCTCACGTTATATACGTTTTGTGCAAAGTGGATATTGTTCGGTACTTACTAAATAGACATGTCTTTCAAGGTCGGTTAATGAAGTGGGCAATCAAGCTTACGGCATTTTCTCCCGAGTATAAGCCACTCAGGGCCGTCAAAGGCCAGGCGATAGCCGATTTCTTGGCAGAACACCTTGTGTAGATGCGGAGGACCCATGCGCCCCCTCTACCGCATATATAGACGTCGTCCTTTGGACGTTGACTTTTGATGGGTCAAGAACCCAGAAAGGAGTCGGAGTCTGGATAACGATAACCGGTCCTAGAGATGAAACATGGAGGTTCTCTTATCGGTTAGATTCTGACTTGACAAATAACCAACCTGAATATGATGCTCTCATCATAGGACTCAAACTCCTAGTCTCTATGAAAGCAAAATACATCAAGATTCACGGAGACTCTCAGTTGGTTATCAAGTAGCTGGCCGGGGAATATGACTGCAAGGATCCAAATTTGTTGGCCCGACAAAACGGCTAGCACATTACTTAGTAAGTTCACATCATCTACATTAAGTCATGTTCCCAGAGACATGAATGTTGAGGCTAACGACTTAGTGTAAGAAGCTTCTGGCTTTATAAAGTCTCTACTCACTTTAGAGTATGACGAACTGCCAGCCGAAGTGATAGCCGTTGAACAAATTGACTCATGGAGGCAGTTACTAATTGACTACCTAAAAGATGCCTCCGGTTGCAAGGACCTCAAGGTTAAAAGAAGAGCCTTGAATTATGTGCTCATTAACAATGACCTCTATAAAAGGAGCGTGAATGGGGTACTGCTCAAGTGCATTGCCAAAGCAGAGGCCTTGAGAGTCATGGGAGAGGACCATGAAGGAATATACGGATCACACAGAGCGGGGCCAGCGATGAAGTGGTTGATCTACCGCCATGGTTATTATTGGCCTACTATCACAGCTGACTGCTTTCAGTATGCAAAATGATGCGAAGAATGTCAGAAACATGGACCAATCCAACGGGTACCAGCCGAGTTGCTGCACCCAATAGTAAAACCTTGGCCCTTCAGATGATGGGTTATGGACCTCATCGGCAAGATTCACCCACAATCGGCTAAAGGCCACAATTTCATTATCGTGGCTACCGATTACTTCACTAAATGGGTGGAAGCTCAGCCGATGAAGAGGGTCCATCAGACAGATGTCATTCAGTTTATCCAACACCAGATCATATATAGATATGGTATTCCTGAGGCAATTACCATCGATCAAGGGACGATGTTCACTGGTTCTAAGGTGGCAGTCTTTGCTGAGAAGTTCGGTATTAAGATAATCGCATCTTCGCCTTATTACGCACAGGCGAATGGGCAAGCCGAGGCAGCCAACAAACTTCTTGTGGACATAATTAGTGAAAACATGGAGGATAAACCGGGAATGTGTCATCTCACTCTGATTGAAGTCATTTGGGCAATCATGAATTCTAAATCTACAGCTACCGAGACGACACCGAATCGGCTAACCTATGGCTAAGATACAGTGTTGTCGTTGGAAATTAATGTCAAATCATTACGGGTGATCAAACAGAACTCTCTAAGTTTAGAGGAGTATCAACATGCCATGCTAATGGAGTTAGACCAGCTAGATGAAGATCGACTGATGGCCCTAGAGAAAATCGAAGCTGGTAAACGTAAAATGGCTAAAGCATACAACAAACATGTTAAGCCTAAGAGGTTTACCGAAAGAGACTTAGTTTGGAAAACCGTTTTAGCAATTGGGATGAAAGATCGTAAATTCAGCAAATGGTCACCAAATTGGGAAGGACCTTTCGTAGTAAGCCAACGGATCGCCGGTAACGCATACCGACTAATAAACATGCATGACGAATAAATGGACAGGAATGTAAACGGCAAGTATCTAAAAAAGTACTATCCTTCGATTTGGAGCATGCATGACTAAACGACAACCATAGACCGGTTGCCTGGTCGCACAAAATAAGCTAATTCCCTCCGACGGGAGATGTATGGCTAAATGACAGCCACAGATCGACTGCCTGGTCATAAAATATAAAGCCATTTCTTTCACACGCTTGTGTCGTAAGGTTGGTCGCACTGCTCAGGCGAAGAAATGCCATCCCAAGTAGTCAAACATAATGGCCCATCAAATCTACAGGGTTTGTTCTAAATTTGCTCAAGGATGCCGAGAGCAATGCTGAAGTTAAAGGGTGGGATATAGATTCCCACATCCAAGTAAACCAAGCATAAAAATAGAGGCGTTGCACATACCCGAGCCCAGCGTTACAGCGGAAATCAAATTCCGACAGTGTGGCGGCATCGAAAGGACCCAAGTGCCTCCATTCGGCTTCTGTGACCAACTTCACTCGGTCCAACCAACCCGAATAATGAGCAACCTTAGTCGGCCAAGTACGAAGGTTAGCCAAACAGCGGCCACCGGTGAACCAGTCACAAGTAGAAAAAAGTCATGGTTTATTGGGCTGAGGTATTGAAACAAGAGAGAATCACCTTGTTCCGGTCCATCATACGGAGTCAGAACCAGATGTTCATCAACGAAGGCCAAGGCAGGGGTCAGGTCACTATCGGCTAGAATGATTTTCCTGATCTTCGAGATGAAAAGGATGAAGTCATAGTTTTCGACTAAGAAAAGGGCCAACGATTAGGTGAGAAACCTATGGGGGGATGCCTTTCCTTAAAAGTCTTTAGAGGCGTGACTGAGATTAATTTATTATTTTCAAAAGCACGGCCGAAAATCATCAGAGCCAATTCGTGGTAACGGAGACGCCTCGATTAAAGGAGAAACCCATTTCAAAAAATAATCATCATTGCATGCACTGGAGACGAGACGATTGAAGTGACATGCGCGGATGTCAGACTGAAATGACGGCTACTTTCGGATTCATTAACTCAACAGTTACACTTGAATTAATGTAGGGAGGTAATTTTTAACACTCAAAAATAATTTAAGTGTTTAGCCGAGAGTCTATTGAAAACAATCTCTCTACCTACAAAGATATAGATAAGGTATGTGTTCATTCTACTCTTCCCAAATCTCATTTATAAAAAATACACTGAATATTTATTGTTGTTAATAATTTGAAAAAAAAATACAATCTAAACTTATAAAGTTTAAATTCTCATCCCACGTTTGAGTATGGGTGAGAGAAACTTCCAAGAACTCAAAAGAAAAGAATATTGACGAGGATGAATTGAATACAATTTCAGTTGAGAATTGAAAGAATCATTGTTGATTGTCAGCAGGGAACATGCACGAAAAAAGGACAGAGCTGATGTGTGGATCTAAATGAGAAATGTATGGAGAGGGGTATCAATATGGGATAGCAGATAACAAAAGACTATGTGTATTTTGTTTCTTACTAGGTTTGTGTTACTATTGATTTGTGCACGTATCAATTAGTTCATATGATACCTATTACTTTTCACCATCACCAACACAAATGCAAGGCTATTTTTTTCACCAATAAGTAATTAAACAGATGATCTCTACTGCTTTAAGCTCAAATAAAATTTACTTACCATTAGTCCACTAGCTAAACTACTGATTTGAGTTCTCTTTAAGCTGTTTATGACCGAAATTCCGATGCTCAAGAGTTAAATATTATCGTATACTTTTAACTTATTTAGATTTTTCTTTTTATTGAAGAAACGACAAAATATTTACCATAATTATTTTTTCACTTCTGAAAGTAAACCAAATCCTTCTTTCTTGGCAAATTGAAAGTCCTTCCATTTCACACAATAATACAATAGTATTCGTAATATAGTCACTGAAGAGTCTTGTTTATGGAGATGTTTGTTGGGTGTGCGAAGAAAGACTCATATTGATAGTTGAAAGAAAAAAAAAACCCATATAAAGTGTTGAATACTCTTAATGGTGTGATGTCTTTTGGAAAAATCGGACGAGTTTGGCCCAAAACGGACAATATCACACTGTATCAAGAGTATTCATCATTTAGCTCAACAACTAGTATCAGAGTCAATAATTTGACGAGACGAATATGAAGATGGCGGAGTGTGGCATGGAGCCTGCCTTAGTGCCTTTGCCAGTCTATGAGCTTGTTTATGACATTTACCCATAACTTTGAAGATGGATACACAATCTTTGGGCTTCGGTGACCGTAAATACTACGACGGTGTTGGGTGGTACACAGACACGTTGAATCTCTGACCCGTGAATTATTGCAATGAGTCATGTGGAATTTAGTTCGACGGGAAAATTATTGGGTGTGTGAACAAAGTTTCACATTAATAGCTATAAAATTTAACAATGCTGAGATAAAATCTCAAACTTTCTCTGTGTATTCATAACAAATAACCTGTATATATACAAGTATTTTGTACAAAAATAAAATAAAAAAATGAAAGAAATATTGTACACTTGCCTTCCTATTTGTCTACGTTGTAACAAAATAACTAACTAAAACTCCCTCATGTGCTGACCGTGTGAAGGAAGGTTCCTAGAAGGCAACATCTGGCTTTGCAAATCAACGTTGTAATTGCATCTTGGGCTTTAATGATCAATGGCCTTGATGCTGCCACATGTGAACTTGAGCAATGTGTTGCTTTCGTTGTTTTGTCCGAAATAATTTGGACTTTGTCGGAGACTTCATTTGTGTCATCGTCTTTCACCTTCTTCTTCTTCAAAACTTGTTCTCTCATATCAATGGAAGAAGAAGGTGCAATAGTGGCTGAAAAATAAAGTGTTGGATACTTTTAAGGGAAAATGACACAGGGTACCTATTTAAGATTTTTTATTACAAAATATATAGATAGTTTTTTTAATTTACAAAACATAACAATATATTATGAAACATGACGAATGTTCATATTTTTTTGTTTTCTTAATTTTAATTTAAAAAATAATATTTAAAAAAATAAATTTTAATTTTTTATAAAATATAGTTTTTAAATTTTTTATAAAATATAGTTTTAAAAATTTTCTTTAAAAAACAAAGTTTTTATTGTTTTAAAAAAAATTGATTTTTTTAAGAAAATTATTTTTTATTTTTAAAAAAATATTATTATAAAATTATTAATTTATTAAAAAAATTAAGTTTTTTTTTGCTAAAGGATTACAAAATTAACTCATTTTTTTGTGCATGAAAAAATGTATGAAAATTGTATATGTGAGCGAATTTTTCAATATAGTCTGTTCAGCCACTCTATGAAAGTTTGGGAAAGAGTCGTGGAAACGAGAATGAGAAGAGGCGTATCTAATTCCGAAAACTAGTTTGGATTAATGCCGGGGCATTAACTACCGAAGTCATTCATCTTATTAGGAGGTTGGTGGAGCAGTATAGAGAGAAGAACAAAGACTTACATATGATTTTCATCGACCTCGAGAAGGCATACGACAAAGTCCCTATGGAGGTTTTATGGAGATGTTTGGAGGTTAGAGGTGTACTTGTGGCGTACACTAGGGCGATCAAGGATATATATGATGGAGCCAAGACTAGAGTACGGACAATAGGAGACTCGGAGCACTTCCCAGTGATGATGGGGTTGCACCAGGGATCAGCTCTTAGCCCATTGATGAGACTCACAGTGGAGTGAACATCAAGCTGGAGTTTGGAGATAGACTCTGGAGTCTAAAGGGTTCGGGTTGAGTGGGACCAAGATAGAATAATTGGAGTGCAAGTTCGGCAACGAGAGCGACCCTGAGACAAGCGTGGAGGTAAGGCTTGGTACCCAGGTCATTCCAAAGAAAGGAAGTTTCAAGTACCTAGGGTCTATTATCCAAGTGAATAAAGAGATTGATGACGATGCCATACATCGTATTGGGGCAGGGTGGATGAAATGGAGGCTCGCATCTGGAGTCTTGTGCGATAAAAAAGTTCCAACAAAACTTAAAGGCAAGTTCTATAGGGTGGTGGTTAGACCGACTATGTTGTATAGGGTGGAGTGTTGGCCAATCAAGACTTCGCACATATAAAAGATGAAAGTTTCGGAGATGAGGATGCTGAGATGGATGTGTGGGCGTACAAGGAGAGATATGATTAGAAATGATGATATCCGGGAGAAGGTGGGAGTGGCCTCGGTGGATGATAAGATGCGGGAAGCGAGGTTAAGATGGTTCAGGCAAGTGCAGAGAAGAGACACAAATGCCCCAATGCGGAGGTGTGAGAGGTTGGCTATGGACGGGTTCAGGAGGGATATAGGTAGGCCAAAGAAGTATTGGGGAGAGGTGATTAGACGGGATATGATGCAGGTGCAACTTACTGAGGACATGACCTTAGATAGGGGGTTGTGGAGGACACATATTAGGGTAGAAGAGTAGTAGGTACCCGAGCATAGTCTTACTTATGCTTATAAATTGATAGTTGTAGTGTTATTACTGTAGGCCCGATTATCCTATCACACTTATAGGCACATTATTGCTTTATAATCCACTGTATTTTGATTTCTGCTACTATGTGTTCTTTAGTGTATTTTGTTTAGCTTATTTAGTTGTGTTAGTTACTGTTCTCTTTTGTTCGAATGCACTTTATACTGCTTTAGTTCTTTATCTGAGTCTGACCGTTTCTCTTGCTTTACTCTTGCTTGTGATTATGCTTTGTCTTGAGCTGAGGATCTCCCGGAAACAGCCGCTCTACCTACCAAGGTGGGGCTAAGGTCTGTGTACACTCTACCATCCCCAGACCCCACGGCGTGAGATTTCACTGGGTATGTTGTTGTTGTTGTTGTTACACAAATTGTGAGCAAATTTTTTATGCTTTGAACATTTTATGGAAGTTGTATACAATGTTGTTGTATATCTCGCACAAATGTTTTGTGTATGAAATGTGTATATCGCGCTCAATACTTAAAAAGTTCGCTCAAAATTTATTGTATGAAAAGCATATATCTCGTTCAAGACTTAAAAATTCGCTCAATTTTTTGTGTATGAAAATGGTATGAAATTTGTATCTTGCTCAAGGCTTAGAATTTCGCTCATATTTTCGTGTATAAAATTCATGTGTTAGTTTCTGTAAAATTAATACAACTACAACAACATTGTATACAACTTTCATACAACATTCAAGACTTAAAAATAATCGCTAAAAAGTTTGTATGAAAAATGTATGGAATGTGTATATCTCGTTCAAGGCTTAAAATTACGCTCAAAATTGTATGTATGAAAAATGTATATCTCGCACAAAATTTTGAGCGAACTTTTTAAGTCTTGAGCGATATATATACATTTCATACACAAAAATTTTGAGCGAATTTTTAAGCCTTAAGTAGAAAAAAAATAATTTTTATTTTATAAAACATAATTTTTAAATAATTTTTTTTAATTATAAAAAAATTTAAAAAAATAAAAAAAGTAAAAATTATTTTTTTTAAAAAATAAATATTTTTATAAAAAGTTAAAAAATTAATTAATTAAAAAATTATTTTAAAAAATTAAAGATTGTATTTGTATAGGGTTTGTAATGTTAAAAACATTAAGTTTGTTCTACTACTGGTGTGTTTTTCGGTTATCCATATAATCATCGTGGTTATACATGTTTTGATTTATCTTCTAACAAAATCATCATTACTCGTCATGTTATCTTTGATGAAACTCAATTTCCGTTTACTAAATTGTGTAGTTCCGTGTCTAGTTCATATACTCCTTTGGATGATGGGATCTCACCGTATATTATCCACAATTTGTTCGAGATGTCCAGTGACTCGAATCCGCCAGCAAGCCCACTACCTACTGGCCCACAAATTGCCTATCCAAAGTCTCGCCCAGCCTTGCAATCTTGTTCGCTCCAAATGACACATCCCACTACTCATTTCGATCCGATATCTCATCGCCACTCAGCTTGTTGGGCCAAGAGCCCATCAGACGCTGGGTCACCCACTGCCAACTCGAGAAACGTCCAACTCCCGTCCAATTCTACCCCACGTCATGACAACTTACTCGTAGCCAAAGGGGTATTATTACACTAAAATGGCACTTTAATCTTAATTCTAATGTCATTAAATCTCCCATACCACGTAACCCAGTGTCTGCCCTTCATGACCCGAATTGGAAATTGGTCATGGATGACGAATATAATGCTATTATTGAAAATAAGACGTAGGAGTTGGTGTCTCATACACCTGGAATTAGGGATGGAAAGTGGGTACAATCTTGCGAATTCCGCACCGCATCCGCCCCAATTAGGGCGGGTATTTGTATAACTTTAGCGGATAGTAGGCGGGTATGGGTATAACTTTGGTGGGTAGTAGGCGGGTATAGGTAGGTGGTGGATTTATAGTTATACCCACCTGCCCCACCCCGAATCTAACCGCCCGCCCCAAATCCACCTGCCCGCCTTATACCCGCCAAAGTTATACTCATACCCGCCAAAGTTATACTCATACCCGCCTACTACCCGCCAAAGTCATATCCATACCTGTCCCAACTGGGTAGTAGGCGGGTGGCGGATATCCATTTGGGTGGTGGAACGAGTGTGGATTTAGGAATATACTCGTCTAGGCGAATATGGATGTTGAAAATGTACCCGTCATGGGTGGAGGGTATAAAATTTTCTGGCGGGTACGGGTGCGGGGGAGGGGTACCCGCACCCACCCAATTTTTATCCCTACGCCTAGTGTTAATATTATTCGGTCTATGCCACGAGAGGCATACGGTCGGTTTTGTAGGTGATGGTAAAACACAACAGGTTGGCGTGGATTGTGGAGAGACATTTAGTCCGGTGGTCAAACCAGCAACCATTCGCACTGTACTCAGTCTAGCTCTCTCGAAGGCATGGCCCATTCACCAGTTGGATGTGAAAAATACTTTCTTACACGGTGATCTTAAGGAGACAGTTTACATGCATCAGCCTTTGGGTTTTAGGAACCCCAATTATCCTCATCATGTCTGTTTGCTGAAAAAGTCCTTGTATAGACTTAAGCAGGCCCCACGGGCTTGGTATGAAAGGTTTGCATATTATGTGTCTACTATTGAGTTTTCTCACAACAGGTCTAATCATTCACTGTTCATCTATCGACGTGGTACTTCTCTGGCATACATTCTGTTATATGTTGATGATACTATATTAACTACCTCATCGGATATTCTACGCAATTATATCATGTCCCTTCTCAGTTCAGAATTTGTTATGAAATACTTGGGGACCTTAAGCTATTTTTTTGGCATAGAAGTCACTCGTTATGCAAATGGTCTATTTTTATCTCAGAAAAGTATGCGACAATGATTATTGAGAGAGCTGGCATGTCATCTTGTAAGTCTACTTCTACTTCGGTGGATACCAAACTGAAGCTGAGTGCTACGTCTGGCACCTCATACGAGGATACACACGTTATCGCAGTCTTGCAGGAGCACTTCAGTACTGACTTTCACGAGACCTGATATTACTTATGCAGTGCACCAGGTGTGTTTGTTTATGCATGATCCACGAATTGAGCAAATGCATGCGCTCAAACGCATTATACGATACATACAAGACACACTTGATTATGGATTGCATTTATAACTTGGTCTCTTGGTCTGCAAAATGTCAGGCTACATTATCGTGATCCAGTGCAGAGACCAAGTATCGAGGGGTAGCCAATGTGGTGTCTGAATCATGTTGGCTGTGTAATCTTCTATTAGAACTTCACTTTCCAATTCAGAAGGCTACCTTGATCTATTGTGATAATGTTAGTGCAGTCTATCTTTCTGGAAATCCGGTACAACATCAGCGCACTAAGCATATCGAGATGGATATTCACTTTGTTCGCGAAAAGGTAGCTCGTGGACAAGTACGCGTCTTGCATGTCCCTTCCAGGTACCAAATTGCTGACATCTTTACTAAGGGTCTTCCCTCGGTTCTATTTGAAGATTTTAGGGACAGTCTCAGCTTACGACAACCGCCCGCTATGATTGTGGGGGTGTGACAGAATGAGTATACATGTGATATACACGTGTATCCGAGTTCAAGTTTTAGTGTAAACTTACCATAGTTGAAGAATTTTTGTACAAGTATAATTAGGATTTATTGTTATAATAGGAATAGGACTTTTCATTATTACGGATTGTATATTGTATATAAATACCTTTTCATTAATGAGAATAATGAAAAGATTATTTCTTTCATTCATAAATCGAAACAAATTCTATTTCTAGAAATAGAAACCAATTCAAATATAGTTTTCCTGAAGTTAACATTTTTCAATTCCATTTATATATTTTTCGTTTGGATCTTTCGGTTTTGATTGTTTTAATCCATTATACTAAATAAAGGATTCATGAAATTAATTATTATATATTCCTTGTATTTTATTTTATGTAGTAGTATCTGAAATACAAGGGTCAATTTATTTATATTTATGTGAAATTGAACATAAATTCGTCATATTATTTGAAATAGAATTTGTATATTTAGAAACTACGTATAAATAATAAGTATTAATATAATTCATATTGGTTAAATATACTTAGAAAAAATAATGTAAAAGAAATAGTAGTATCACGTGAAATGAAATAGAGCAGGTACATGATATTAATTTTAAAAAAATACCGTAAATAGTTGCACGCGAAATATCACGTGAAAGTCGATAAGGCATAATAATATTAATAATTATTATTATTACTATTATTATTAATAATAATATTATTATTATTTTATTTAGTGATGTAGTTAAATGTGTTAAAAGGGGTTTAATTGAATTTCCTTTGTCAGAAAGTTGTATTTGGCAAAATAAGGCAGAAAATAATAAAAGTATGTAATTGAGTAGTTGAAGAGCTAGTTTGTTATTGTGTACTGGTAAAAGTGGCTCAAAGATTGCGTTTGATTGTAAATTCAAAATCATTCTTGTATTTTTCTAAATTTTCTTGTGAAAATTCGTGATTTTGTTAGTGATGTTGTTAGTAAGGCACGTACTAACAATAGAAATCCCTATGAACCTAAGGGTTAAGTAACAAAAGTTCGACAAAAATTGGACTTGGGATAACTGATTTGCCGAATCTTCATCCCTAAATATATTATTGGTGTAGTTTCATGATATATGATCGTTTGGTAGGATGTATAAAAATAATTTTAAATAAATATATTAATAATATTGTGATTAGTTATATTGAAATTAGTTATACTTATATTATTTTTTATCGATTGTTCATTTTTTTGTATTATATAACATGCCTTGCCTAATTTTTAAACAATACTAAATAGGATGTGTTAGAACAAGAATCGTACTTGTATTATCAATGTCATGATTTAATATGCATTAGAATAACATTGAATATGATGTATAAGTAATACCGATATTAGGTGTACCAAACTTAAATTTAAAACCAAAATATTACACTAAAATTTAGTACCAACATTATTATATGAGTGACCTAATAGTGGTCATCCCTAATTCATTTCACCTTTTAGCTAAGACAAAAATAAAAGTGGAGTTATGATTTAAAATTTATAAGTTCGAAATTCTACTCTTTTAAAATTAATACGTAAGTACTAAGTAAATAATCTGGATTTATTTAAAAGATTTAATACAGATATAATATTTTAACTATCGTTAATGAATTTAGCTAAACCCGTAATCAAAGCGCTTAACTCCGACCAGAAGGTTCCACATGTTAAGGGAGAAAAGGTCCGACAAAATACAGTGGCTAATAGGGTCTCTAATTGAAGCATGAAAAAGACCCCTAAATGGTACTCTCCAATAATTTAATTAAGCTTTCTTAATCATCTATTCTTCTTCTTCCATTTGCTCATATGCTGATGTCCACTAATATACACTGAATATATATAGTACTACGGCACCAAAGACTATGACCACTCAACGGCTACCTATAGTATACATAATTTGTTGTCTTCTCCTTCTTGCTTTATTAGCACAGATAATGGTCTGTTTTATTTTATGCAAATTCATTATATTGGGGAGAACATTCTTTTTTTCCCTCAAAAATTGAAACTTCTAATATTTTTAGGTAGATTGTATTTGTCGAGACAAAGTTGGACCAGAATCAATAAATATTGGTATTACGAGGGTGAAGCAAAAATGATTCAGTGTCTCTTGATGTGTGAGGTCAAACTTTGCGACTGAAGCAATAAAAGAAAGGATTATTGTATGATTTTACCAATCTGTTTGCCCTAATCACCCACAAGATTCCTCAATTCCGATAAGGGATTTCGATTTCGAATAATAACTTTCGCATGATCCCATTTACCTCCATCGAGATAGCGAACTAGTAATAGTTTCTTCATATTTTTCAAGTAATTGATGGATGTAGTGGTATTTGAATTCTCCAGCTACACAATGAGAAAAACAATCGTGAACTTCTTGCTAACAGTTTCTTCATCATAAGATATTCGTGAATACAGTAAAATTATTAAATAAAAATTACTCTTTTCGTTTCAAAAAAATTATCTGGTTTTGATTTAAAAAGTTTAAGAAAGTTGAGAATACTTTTGAATCTTGAGATTTTAAATTAAAGATGTGTTGAACGTACAAAAATGACTTTTAATTTTATGGATTAATGTGAAAAGTTGGAATAAAATAGTTGATAAAAAAAAGACATATTTTTTTAAATAGACTAAAAAAGAAAGTAAGAGAAATATTGAAACAAGAGAGTAATGAGTTGAATTGTTTGTTATTTGAACAGATTAAAAGAAAAGGGATGTCACAGAAATTACAATAGAGAGAATAAAGTATTCCTTTAATTGTTGTATCTCTATTAAATTACTATGCAAATAGTCAATGGTGATAGTAGAAGAGTGGAGTGGTAGCTCGAACTACTAATGCCAACGGCAACGTCACTAAAAAGGTGAAGTGGACATGTCATGCGTATTAGTAGTCTGAAATCCAACAGCAGATTCAATGCTCCGACTTAGATTGCTAATAATGGTAACAACTGGCAATTCAGTTTGAATGCCAATGTTGTAATTCTCTTTTTATTTTTCCTATCTATTATGTAATAAAAAATACTTATATTCAAGTGAAAATTTTATAAAGTATGGTTTTGGATTTACTCATGAGATTTGATTTGTTTACGTACTAGATTAGCTGATGAGATTACGTTTAAGTAATTATTCATGGAAAATTTTGCCTACACATTTCTCAATTTCTAGATTCAATTGTTTTCAAATTACAAATTATTATTGCGTTTTTTGGCTCAGTGTAAGTAGCAACTCAAAGGTAGGAATGTTATTTATTGGTTGGTGAAAGGGCAGAGTTAGAATATAGCTGGGAGGTTCTGCCGAACCCAATAGCTTCAATTCAGATCTTATAATCTTTTTGCTCTCATTTATGTGATATAGTTGAAATTTTGAGAGTCAATTAAGTTTTTTTTTATCAAAATTTCTTTATATGTCTTTTAAATATTCTAAATTATTAATTATTGCAATTTATAGTACTTTTTACTAGGACTGTCCAGTGGGTCGGGTTGGCCTGATCCCGGCCCGCTATTCGACCTGGCCCGATCACCCTAAAAAAATATCAGTGTCGAGGTTCGAACTCGAGACGGGGCCTGGGATAGTCCCGCCCATCCCGATCCCGACCAGCCCCATCCCAATCCCGTCCCAATCCAGACCCGACCCATCCCGACCCCGTCTCGTCCCGCCCCCGCAGCCCCTCTCCCCCTTTTCAAAAATAGTTGTTGCAACAATGATCAAATTTTGATTTTGGTCGTGCAACGGCTATAAATGCCATCCCCCCCCCCATAAACCCCCTACCCATTTAATATTTATTTTTAACCCCTAAGTTAATATATTTACACTTTAACCCTATTTCTCAACTATAAATACATCATTTTCCTCTTCATTTTTCTCACAAATCTTCCTACAATCTCTCAATTTATCTCTCTACAATTCTACATTGCCTACTAAATATTATATTTATTTTGCTCATTTATATCAAGTTAAAAATTTGGGTGTGAAGTTGACAACTAGCTTGAGGATCATTCATCGAGCAAAGTTCCAATTTTCAACCTCGATTACACGTCAACGTTACGTCGATGTTTGGTACCTTCGTTCCTTCTTTAAATTATTATTACTTTATTTTAATTATCGCACTTAATATCATTATCTTTAATTATTTATTTAAAATGGAAGGATTAAGAGGTATGTTTAAGGGTAAGGGTGCTTCTACTAGTAGGGGTAACAAGGACAAGAGTACTTCTTCTAGTAATCATATTCCTAGTCTCAATGATTTCACTCATAGATGAAACTGCTTTTTTTAATAATATACCATTAGATGATGAGGTAGATGAACCAAACTTTAATTTAGACGATAATCTAGATGACACACCCACTAGTGCACCTCAACTTCAGGCTCAGACTGAGTCTCAGCCTGAAACTGAAATAGGAATGCCTCATATTCCCCCTAGTATGAGTTGAGGGCCCACACAACAAAAATTAAAATCAGCTGCATAACATTTTTTTGATAGGGACCAAGAGAATCAACTAGCTAGATGTAAAATTTGTAAAAATATTTATAAATTTAAAATCGAAAAGGTCAAGGTGAGACGGGAGGTTTATTGAGACATGTACAAGGCGAGCACACAACTAGGTGGAATCAATACCAGGCTAAAAAATTGAGTGTGCCAGCTGAGTCGGAACAAGGTTCACATAGTGTCCCCGACCAAGTACAGGGTCAAATTAACCCGACGACGGGGGAATTTTTGGTCCTAAATATGATAAAAATAAAGATAGGAAAAATATGGCAAAATTAGTTGCGATAGAGGGTTTACCTTTTTCATTTCCTTTCTCTCCTGGTTTTATTCATTACATTCAAAAAATATATAATCCTGTTTTTAATGGTTTTCCTAGATCAACTGTTATAAGGGATGTTTTTTAAATTTGCAAGTGAATATCAACAATATTTACGTTATGCATTGTATCATTTTAATGACAAAGTGACTATCACTTCTGACATAGGCCGTAGTACTAACGGTAATGATTATTTAACGATAACATGTCATTGGATAAATCAAAATTGGTCTATGCAAAAACATATTTTAGCATATAGATATATTGATGATATGCACACTGAAAGTTTTATTGCACAAAATATTAATGAAATTTGTAATTATTATGGAATAAATGATAAAATTATGACTATTACATTATATAATGTTACTTCTAATGATTATGCTATAAGACTTTTAAAAGTTTGATTAACTCCATGTTTTCCTGGTCATTTTCATATAAGATGTGTGTGCCATATTTATAACTTAGTTGTAAAAGATGGTCTAAAACTTTTTGAAAACATTCTTGAAAAAATTCAATTTGCTATAAATTTTATTTTTAAAGGTAATAAAATACAAAGACGCAAAGAGTATAAAAAAAATTGTCATGATTGTGGATTACCTTATAGAAAAATTCCAGAGGAAGGTTCGACTAGGTGGAATGCTCTATATGAGCAACTACTTGTTGCTTACGAGTATAGACAACCTATAACTTTATTATTTAACGCCCATAATAAAAATCTAAGGGATATGCTTGTAGATAATGATTGGGAATTTTTTTTTAGAACTTAATGGATTTCTAGAGAAATTTTTTCAAGCTACTAAAGAATTTTTTGGTATTTATTATCCTACTATTTTAAATATGTTATTTTATATAGCTCTAATATTTTTATTACTTAATGAATATATGCACAAACCAACTTATAAGACATCTATTGAAAAAATGTTAAAAAAAATAAAAAAATATTTTTTTCCTATTTCCACTATTTTTATATTATTAGTGTGGTATTAAATCGGACTATTAAAGTAGTCAGTTGTAAAATACTAATAGAAACGATTTATGATTATATGGAAGTACTTTCAATAGACCCAACTAAAGAATCAACTCACAAACCAACGAAAGAAGAAGTTACGTCTGTCCCTCGGGGCATAGCTGGATGACAAAGGAGGGGAACTTAAAATCCAACTGAAGGCCTGCAACGGGGGTTCGAACCCTGGTGGGAGAAATTTGCTCTCTTTTGGGGTAGGACATTGTAGGTGATATCAGTTGCTCTGTTCTCAAACTCTGGTCATTCATGCACATCCCACGATTTACTGGTAGTAGTGTTGAGGGACCGAGACAACTATCTCCAGGAATAGTCTGGCGTAAGCTGGGAAGCTGGATATCAAAAACAAAGTTACGTCTAGCATACACATTAAACGTAAACAAGTATATACGTGTTACCAACAACAAAGTGCAAATAATCAACTAACTTCTGTACCATCTTCTACTACTTCGCTGCAACCTTATAAAAAATATGCGGTTTCTACTGCTAGTATTCAAGAAATAAAATGTTTAGTGGTTCAACTTCTTCACAAGTTAGCGAATTTGATGTTTATGTTTTGTATGGTGTTGTACCGTATGAATTAATTAGCAATGGTGAAGGACATGAAGACTTGCAGAAATACTGAAGGCAAAATGAGAATACATTTCCGACACTAGCAAAGATGGCCCGAGATGTGTTGAACATTCAAGCGTCATCAACAGCGTCTGAAAGCGCTTTTTCTGCTGGAAGATTTCAAATAGGAGAGCATACACATTCATTGGCGGGAGACGCATTGGAAATTGCATTTATATTCAGAGATTGGATTCGAGCGGAGCGTAGAAGGTGCGGTCAACCAGAGATCAATGAAGAAGAAGACAACAACTACAACGAAATCTTGTCCGAGGGAACATGAAGCGACGTCGAACAATTTGACCTACAAATTCCAATTCCAACTGAAGATTCTCAAGACATTGCGAGGAAATTAGAAAAAGTATGGTTAACTATATAATTTTTTTAATTGCAATTTTACTATGTGATTTGCAACTTTTGAACAACACCACAAAGTTGCAATTTTTGAAATTGTATTACAAAAAAATCATATTTCTATTAAATAATATAATAGGCACAAAATGGTATTGAGATATTTTTATTAAACTATCTTGTTCAATTATTGAAGTGTTTATATATATTATTTTATTAAATTAAGTGGCTAAAAAAATCACAAATCCCGATCCCGACCCGTTCCCCCAAATCCTGGCCCCACGGGATGTGGGATGGGATGGGACCTCTTCCCGTCCCGCCTATCTCGGCCCACCGGAACCCGCTTCCCGACCCTCCCCCGTCCCGCCGGGACCAGGCCCGCCCCGTTGGACAGCCCTACTTTTTACATAGTTTTCAAATACATAATTTAATTACAAAAAGTTTAAAGCTTCTATGTCCGAATTTACGGTCAAAGTTTAAAAGTTTGAATCTCAAAATTTTAACTGTGTCAATTAATTTGCAACAGACAGAGTATTTACTTTAGAAATTTATTAAAAATATATAATTTATTAATTTAAAATTTAATAACTTTAAAAGACTAGAATTTTAATTTATAAATTTTAAATTATGGCTCCATCTGTGATTGATGTTCCACTCAGTATTATGGAGAATAAATTAGTCGTTCTGTGTTCACCGAATGGGTTAGCCCGCGAGTAAGGGAGTGTTGATCGTGGGTCAGGTCCATGATTCAATTCTGATTGTGAGAGTTTTCCTTAAAAAAATTAAATCATACTCTATCGGCAGAAATATTTATTATGCTATTAATGAATTTTAATTCTTAATTTTTAGGTTAGTTACTTCCTCCATCTCAGTTTTATGTAGCACAATTCGATTGAGTACAAATTTTATTTTTAAAAAAGGAGGATTTCTAAAATTTGTACTCCATCCGTCCTATTTTATATGAAGGTCTTTGACTTGTCATAAAATTTAAGAAATAAAAGAAGACTTTTAAAATTTGTGATCTAAAACAACTCATAGAAATTTGTGTGGCTATAAATCATTTTATTAAGGGTATAAAGGTAAATTTAAAGTTGAATTATTACTAAATATAGAAATGTCATTCTTTTTGGGAATGACTAAAAGGAAAAAATATCATATAAACTGAGACGGAGGAAATAATTTAAAACAAGCTTTAGATATTTGTGTCATTGTAAAACATCTTATTAGTGATAAAATAATGAGTCTAATTATTGTTAAATATAAAAAATGATATTTTTAACATACTAAAAAGAAAAACGTATCACATAAATTGAGGCAAAAACTATTTTTATTCAAGTTATATAGTAGTAATATTTACCTTACAAAATTTATCGTTATTTACTAATTAAATTAATATAACTTTTTTATTCTGAAGGTACAGAGATTTGAACTCTTTCCATGTAAATAGTTTAGCTAGTTTTGACGTGGATACTCTATAAAACCGCTATAAAACGTATACTGCAAATTGTTAAGTTAGAAGAAAAAGTGCGTTGTTATACAATTCAAATACTCACATCATGTACTTGTTGATAGAGTATGTTAAGAGTAATAATTACTGAATTAGTGTAGATGCATGTACAAACATTTATAATTATACATTTTAGGCCTAAAGTCCAATTACGTTTTACTATAATATTGTTATTGGATTAGATAAAAACTGTTACTTCTCATAAGTAACATCATTTTAATCTTTACGTGAAAGAGAAGTCATGGTACTAATGCCATTAATTAACAACAATCAGTGATAATATTTAATTCTCCTATTTTCTAATTTCATAAAAAATACGTGTAGGAATTATAATTTAATTATACTTGATAATGAGTATACATCATAGGAGGCACACGTATGGAATTTTCATAGTATAAAGTGTATAAGTGTCTGTTCTTAAAATATTGTTGGTGTATTCAAAATATAGTCATATTACAAGGATTTGTAGTGCAATTAACTCTAAATTTTATTGTGCAGAGTTTATCAATATGTTCCTCAGTAAACTCATCTCGTGTTAATATTATATAAAATAAAAATTAAAACAAAATATTTAAAAAAGTTATATTTTCTACTGACGGATAAATATGTGAAAGACTAAATAAATCATAGAAAAGCATTAGGTATAAATTAGATGCTAGCATGACTAAAGCATATTCCCATATACAAATCTTTTTCGCCCATATTATATTAAGTCTGCATGGATCCTAAAAATTGTAGGTTCTTTGAACTGACTTCCTTCTAAGTGTTTTTAAATATATCCTTAGTGAAAGATAGAATAATTTCCCTTAAGAATTTTTTTCATTATTCACAATATATATAGATGTACAAGGTTGATTCTTAATATGGTACGAATCCTAACTTACCTTACAAAGGTTGATTCCTAATACAATTAGAATCCTAAGTTACCTTAAATATACATTTATCATAATTACAAAATATACGACGAATATTCGCTAATACTCCCCCTCAGATTTTGAGGGAGGAGGCCGAATGCTATACCGGATCTAAGTCGGTGAAGAGTCGCTACTTAGTCCCTTTGAAAATATCTCGTGATACCGATATTTATGCGGGAAGGCACGTGTAAAATTTTGACCTCACTACGAGCAACCTTCTCTTCGCACAAAGTGGATATCCATATCAATATGCTTAGTTCACGATGTTTGGATCAATTATGAGACATATAGATAGCGATATGTTGTCACAATAAACTATAGACGCCTTGGCGTAATGGACACACCGGAGCTCCAAAAGAAGATTTTGGAGCCAATGTGATCTCGCACGACATTAGCAACTCCGCGATATTCGCCAAGACTGAATCGGAAATCGCGGGCCTGGCCGCTACGGACTACGAGATAAGATTATCCCAAGAAATACACAAGACTGGGCGTGGAGCGACGCAGGTGTCGGGCATCTCGCCTAATCTGCATCCGTAGGCTAGCAATTTGGTCAAAGAGGTATAGATGTAAGCCAAAGTCAAGTGTGCCCTAACATAGCCGATAATACGCTTTGAGGGCGGCAAAATGGGACTCTTGGTCGTGGCATGAACAGACACACATGTTGAACGACATATGCAATATCGTGCCTAGTGAATGTAAGATATCAAGAGCACTCGCTAGACTGATATAGAGTTGGATCAGAACCCGGGACCGTCATCGACACTAAGCTTGATTTTGAGTCCACCTGAAAGTTGGCATAATTTTACAATTTGCCATCTTCGCCCCTGTGACACTATCTCTTCGCATACTACCGACATAGGAACATATTGGCAGCAGATCTAGTCAACGATATACCCAAAAATAACTTAGCTTCCCCAAGTCACCATAGCAAATTGGGCTGAGTAGAGCAATGATTTCATTCTTCAACCCGCCGATGAGGGCAAGAAGAACAATATCGCCGACATATAATAGCAAATATGCAAAGGTTGCCTACCTGGAAAAGTGAAGAGAGAGGTATCACACCGCTACATACAAAACCAATTTGCGTAAGATACCGCGAACCGATCATACCAAGAGCGGGGCCTGCGTTTCAATCCATACAATGACTTCGAGACGACACACAAACCGTGGAGCTCTGGATGAACAAAACCAGGAGGCTGATGCATGTACACCCGCCTCTTTCAAATCCCCATGAAGAAACGTGATTCTGACATCAAACCGATGAATCGCCAACGCAAGCCCATAGCAATACCGAGAACATTCGACAGTGGCCGGCTTAACAACCTGATCAATATCTCACCACAATCAATACCCTCCCGATTAGTGTCATTTGCAACTAGTCTTGCCTTATATACCTCTCAAGTCACCACTGTTTCAACTTTATGACGAAATAGCCACATACACCTGATAACATTCACACCACCGGTCTAGGTACCAAATCCCGTGTTCGCGCTGGTTGCGTTAAACTCTTCAGACATGGCCGCATTCCAATCAGTCCGGCTTTAGCTAGTTTTGGATTCTTTGGAAAGGGTGATAAGGTTTGTGTGGAGAGATTGAAGCTGAACTCTGGTTTGAAGATCCCGTGTCGCGCACGCAGTCTCCACGCTGCGAGGGGCCGCAGTCGGGAGGTCGGACTGTTGTCGGATCGCAGGCTGGCCGACTGGTCGCGCAGCAGTGTTGCCGCATGCGAGACTCACAGGTTGTTGGATTTGCCGACTGGAGGCAAGCGCGCGTAGTGCATTAGACTCAACAGTGCACGGTGGCGCGGAGTCGACTGGTGGTAGCATTGTCGCGAGGGTCGATGACATCGCTGGAGTGCGAGCGGCGCTTTGAACAGCCGAGCTATCATTGCTGTACATTTTGACGATCGAGACAAACTCGGTTCATCGAGAAAGATGTAATTCCGCGGGTCTAAAATTTCCGTGAGATTTGAAAGGAAAGGTTGTCTCGTTAAAGGTAACGTGGATTTTCGGAGACGATGATTTTGCGAGTAGCAATGTCATAGCACAAGTAGCCCCATGATTGATTAGGAGATAGACCACAGGAAGACATGGAAGAGCGAGGGCAAGTTTGCTGGTGCAGCTGAGGCTATGTTTGGAGTAGCATAAGCATCCAAAAATACGTAGTGATCATATGATGGCCGCCACAGATAAGATTTTTGTAGGGGTTTTGTTTTGAGTGTGCTAGTTGGTAAAATATTTAGAATGAATTTACCATTTTGACAAAGATAGACCCAAAAGGCGTGGTAGGCGTACGAAATGGTAAGTGGGCCATGTTATTCGATGGCACGTGATAATTCTTTCACCTTTCCGCTTTGGGAAGAAGTATAAGGACAAGGAAAAAGGAAAACCATGCCTTGTTTAGAAAAGAAATTGTGAAATGCCGAGTTATTAAATTCACGCCCATTATCACATTGAATGATTTAATAGGTTTTTCAATCATTGTGTCTTAATGAATTTTTGAAACTCGAGGAATTTTGGCAAAACTTTGATTTGAATTTCAGTGGTAAATCCAGACATAAAATGTGAAAAATCATCCAAGAATACTAGATAGAATTTATGACCCAAAGAGCTAGCACCTGAGATGTCCCATAAATCAAAGATGAACAATATCAAAAGGAGAAAAGTAACACTGCTTTGATGACATAAAGTGGAAGACGAGTATGTTTGCCTAGTGGACAAGAAAAAATAGCAGTTGGGCAATTTTCCCATTATTACATTGAATACGCTTAGAAGTCCTAAGAAAAGTAAAAAACGGGTCTCCTGGGTGTCCGAGCTCTGATGCCAAGTGGAGAGATTGTCGCAAGCGGATAGAGGTGCTAGCGTTACGCCATTAATGAAGATTGAGTGAATGAGAGGTCTCCCACACTATTAAATGTAAGAATTTTCTCTCATTGAGTTCCTTCACGTAAAACCAAAAGGGTCAAATTCGGACGCATACGCACTATTGCTAGTGAATTTTCTAACAGAGAATAAGTTTTAATGATGTTAGCGGTATAGGACGTGGTTTAGGAGAAAGGTGGATGTGGATGTTTGGTGTGTGTTACGTGAACCTTCAATTGGAATGCGATTACCATTGCCGGCAGAATAAATTGAGGACACTTTAGCCGACGTGAGTCAGATAGGTTACATGACGGATGAGGCAGATGTGGCTCCTGTCCATGTACCAATTGTCGCTGGCCGCTGAAGGTTCACGGTATGCAGGCGCCTGGCCCAACCGGGCCGGGGCCAAAGGTCACTGGCCGCCGCAGGTGTTGCCGCAACGGGTCAGCTGCAGCTTGCCGCCGGGCCGGATCGCAATCAAAGCGGGCTCGGCTGCCGCCAGGGTTCGCTCAGAGCCGGGCAGGCCCAACAGTGCCGGCCGACCAAGGTCAGCTGGAACTCGGGCCCTGCACAGCTGGTACAGCATGCAGCGAGGCCCGCCGCCGTCAAGCCATCGCCGCCGGGTCGACCATCGTTGCCGCCGCCCGGCCGGTCGTTGTCCATTCCATCGTTGCGCGGCCCTTCTCGCGCCCTGCCTTTGTTGTTGTTACGATCGCCACACTCCGGCCGCTTCGCTGTTGCCGGCATCGAACCGCTCGTTACCGCTGGGCCGCAGTGTGCTATCCCGCCAATCCGCTAACGCCTTTTGATTATGTTCCTCTTGTTTAGCACGCCTAGTTTCTTCCAACAATAGTTGTGAACGTGCCTGTTGAAACTCTGGGAGAGGGTCGGTCTTGTTGAATCATTGTTGAGCAGTGTGTTATATTCACCTTCGTAAACCCGCAAACAAGTTGAAGCACCATCTTGGTTTCAAAAGTCCCTACGCTGATAGTTGATCACATGAGTTTCAAGCTTACAATATTCGACATGTTGTTAAAATTCTCGGCGTATTGTTGAATTGCTCTTCCAAATACACACCGAAAGTATTTTTATTGTCCTGAAGATTTCTTCTAGCTCGACCCAAAGTTCACGTGTCAGAGCACTGCTTTCATGATAGTGCATAACAAATCTTTGAGATGGTGCCGTAGATCCATTGTTTGACGATGGCGCCAAGACGACGCCAGATTAGAAGTCCAGAATATCGTGGGACGAGGAACAGATTCGTCAATGTGATCGAAAGCACGTATGCACATGCATGAATGTAGAATAGTTCCATCCACATGGAATATTGATACATTTTCTTGGTAAAAAATTATAGGATAAAATTCTTGATGTTGTTAACGGCTAATGTTTGATGAAAAGAAGTTATCAACGCCGAGAGGGGTTTTCAAGTGTGCCAAGGATGAAACGGAATTTGTGGGGAAGACATGGTTGTTTACCGTCGAGGGAAGGGAATTTTCTGGTTTGGCCGAATATGGAGGAAGAAGTTTAAAAATTTGCGGAAAGCGTAAAAATCTGATTTGCCTGAATGAGGATTTAGGTTTTAGGCTCTTGATACCATGAAAGATAGAATAATTTTCCTTAGGAATTTCTTTCATTATTCACAATATATATAGATGTACAAGGTTGATTCCTAATATGGTACGAATCCTAACTTACCTTACAAAGGTTGATTCCTAATACAATTAGAATCCTAAGTTACCTTAAATATACATTTATCATAATTACAAAATATACGACGAATATTCTGAGAATATTCGCTAATACTTAGATTCTGAAGGATGGGACTATGTCCATTCTCAGTTTTTCTTCTGTTTTGTAAAACTCACTTGGTAATGAAATGAAAATTTAGTTACCAAAAAAGAAATATCACGTCTCTTTTAAACAACTTCACACATTATGATTTCACATATATAAATTCGTTGATCTGACGATCAATGCGGGACAAATAATACAAATCATCTCAAGAGATATTCACTCATTTTATCTTCGATGTGTGCTACTTAAACTTTCTTGCGAATGTTGTCATTTCTTATCGTGTTTAGTCTTGTTTGTAGCATCCACATTTATGTGACAGTCATTTTGTGGATGTGTTGACCTATAGTAACCCTAACATTCAGTATTATGTAACATTGTTTATCTTATAATCATTTTATAAAACTTACCATTCACTTTAGTGAGTACCCTTCAATCAAATAACACTCGATAGATTTTGATTCTTTTTATAACATGTTCATCTATCATTCAAATTTTTTTTTAAATAACAAACATAGATATCTAAATCGCTTGCATTTAGACACCAAAATCCTGCTAAATCTCGCCTCAATTTCGCTTTTCTTATGTTAACTAAACGTTTGTAGCGCATATATCTTATTTCTACTTATCCTAGAACTCTTACTATGTTGAGTAATTCTTCTCCACAATTCAAACACTTACCTTCACTAGTTTCTCAATTACCGCAAAGTTATAAGCAAATAACATATGTTGGTTATTTCATCAATCACAATGGTAAACGAGTACGGGATCAATGTTGACCCCTAATGTAAATCCACGATTATGAAAAACTCTATTGTATCTCCTACTGATGTTTTTACATTAATGACCAGCCCTTTATACATTTCTTTTGTGATATGTATACATTTAATATGATTTGTTTTCTTCTACAACACCTACCGAATGATTTTTCTATATATGTTGTTTTGTGATATGCTTTTTACCTGTCAATAAATTAATGTATAAATTTCTCTTTCTCTAGTGATAAATTATATCAATATCTTAAGTTTACGCTTTATCACTATGTTACGAAGCAGTTTCTCTGTCATTTTTGTTGTGTCCTTAAAAATATTGCTCTATAACTCTGTTCCAAAGTTTCATCAGATGGCTCATAAGTTTGATGCCATGATAGTTTGCACGACTTTGTATGCCTCTTTATTTTTATAAATTGGAATCACAGTACTATTCCTTCACTTGTCGGACATCCTACCTCTTCTCAGTATATTATTAAATATCTTATGATCTAAATTAATATTTTTTTCTACATATGTTGTTTTTTAATATGCTTTTTCTTGGTCATGTATAAATTTTTCTTTCTCTAGGGATAAATTATATTAATATCCTTAAGTTTATGCTTTATCACTATGTTCCGAAGCATAAGTCTAAGTTGTTTCTGTCATTTTTGTTGTTTCCTTAAGTTTACGCTCTATAACTCTCTTATGAAGTTTCGTCATATGACTCATAAGTTTAATGCCACAATAGTTTGCACGACTTTGTATGTCTCCTTATTTTTATAAATTGGAATCACAAGTACTCTTTCTTCGCTTGTCGGACATCCTACCTCTTCTCAGTATATCATTAAATATTTTATAATCTAAATTAATAATTTATATATATTTAATGAATATCTTAAGATAAATGCAGAGTTTGTACCAAAACTATTGTGTTAGGCCAAAACCGTAAGTTGCACTTTAACTCCCCCTTTGATTTAGACTGCATTATTTTTCAATCCTCATATTTTTTATGACATCCTGTACCTCTACCTGCCTAATTTTATGAGTTTAGCAAAAGCGTCTGTCATGCACATATGTTATCCAGAGAGTCAAGATCATGGTTCGAGTTGAATAATTGATCAACTCTTTATTGCTCCTTGATCTCATTATCTCTTGTGGTATCACTTATATAGATTTTTCTTTTCTAGTGTGTTCTATCTTTAGCTATAACTGCATTGATACCAAAGATTTGTAGGTCTTGTGAGACAACTTCATTCCATGTAATTTTTAGGTCTATCCCGTCCTTTTTTAACACTTTCACTTATCATAATTTCACACCTATAATCGGTGCATTTTTAGGTCAATGCAAGACATTTCTAGCCCATCCCAAATGACTTTCTTGCATTTTATCCCCAATAAGTGATACTTACACCTTTTGGTGAATGTGGTCACTTTTTATATTATCTAAATCTTGTATTATCACACATCATCACAATATTCTCATATTTGCAACAATCATCTTATGAATATGTTGGACTTTAGCGGCCAACATTAGCTCCCATTTAGCATTATCAATCTTATATTTGTTATATTGAATTTACATTCACTTTAATAGCCATCCTTCCATCATATAACATTCCGGTAATGATTCTCCATTTCAAACTATTAGCGAATATTCTTCGTATATTTTGTAATTATGATAGAGATATATTTAAGGTAACTTAGGATTCTAATTGTATTAGGATTCAACCTTTGTAAGGTAAGTTAGGATTCGTACCATATTAGGAATCAACATTTGTACAACTATATATATTGTGAATAATGAAAAGAATTCCTAAGGGAAATTATTCTATCTAACATGGTATCAAGAGCCTAAAACCTAAACCCTACTCTTCTCCCTTCTCTTCCTCATTCTCGGCCAAAACATAATTTTTTTCCTCGAGAATTTCAACAACATGTCTGAATATTGCAAACAACTAAAACTCATAGCCGACCAACTTTCCAACGTCGGAACATCTGTTTCTGAAACCAAGATGGTACTCCAATTAGTTGCGGGTTTACCGATAGATGAATACGATACTCTTGCAACAATGATTCAATAGGCCGACCCACTACCAAGTTTCACCAAGGCACGGTCACAATTATTGTTGGAAGAAACTCGACGTGCCAAACAAGAGGAACATAATCAAAAGGTGTTAGCCGTTGACGGGATGACACCACCCCGCCACCATCGCATGTCCGCCAATAGCAACAAACCAGCGACGGAGGTCGTGGCGGCAGAGGTCGCAACAACAAAGGCAAGGGTCGCGGCAAGGGCCACCCAACGGTGGGTGGGCGGCCAGGCCAACTCTGCGTATATTTTGGGTGGCTGGACAACGATCGATGTGGCCCAACCGAAGCGGGCCTCTTTGCGCAAGTCCATACCCAGTGCCAGGGCCCGATTCAGCTGACCTTGGTCGGCCCAGCCTCTTGGGCCTGCCACGTCCACGACCACCCGCTGTGATGGCAGCCGAGCCCACTCTAGTTGCGGTTCGGCCGGCAGCCCGGCACCTGCTGCACAGCTGGCCCGACGATTTGGGCCAGTTCTGCAACACCGTGAACCTTAATGACTAGCGAAAATAGGTATATGGACACAGACCACGTCTCACTTTCACCGATCGTCAGGTAACCTATCTCAACTACGTCGGTTAAAGTGTCCTCAATTTATTATTGTCGGCAATGGTCATCGCATTCCAATTG
This sequence comes from Anisodus acutangulus, assembly GCA_029783415.1. NCBI lineage: Eukaryota > Viridiplantae > Streptophyta > Magnoliopsida > Solanales > Solanaceae > Anisodus > Anisodus acutangulus. The sequence continues at coordinate 11,234,130 of CM056502.1, forward strand.
AAGGTTACGGCAACATACACACCAAATATCCACACCCGCCTTTCTCCCTAAACCACGTCCTATACACACCTAACATCATTAAAAACTTAATCTCTATTAGAAAATTCACTAGCAATAATTCTGTGTCTGTCGAGTTTGACCCTTTTGGCTTTTCTGTGAAGAAACTCAATACGGGAAAAATTCTTACACGCTGAAATAGTGTGGGAGATCTCTACCCATTCACTCAATCTTCCGCTGTCAGACCGCAAGCACCTCTATCCCTTGCGGCGATCTCTCCCTCAACTTGGCACAACAGACTCGGACACCCCGAAGACCTAGTTTTTACTTTTCTTAAGGACTTCTAAGCGTATTCAATGTAATAATGGGAAAATTGTCCAACACTTTTTTTCGTGCCCACTAGGCAAACATACTCGTCTTCCATTTATGTCATCAAACAATGTTACTTTTTCTCCCTTTGATATTGTTCATGTTGATTTGTGGACATCTTCGATTGACTCTTTGGGTCATAAATTCTATCTAGTATTCTTGGATGATTTTTCACATTTTGTCTGGATTTACCCACTGAAATTCAAATCTGAAGTTTTTGCAAAATTCTTCGAGTTTAAAAAATTCATTAAAACACAATTTGAAAAATCTATCAAATTATTCCAATGTGATAATGGACGTGAAATTAATAACTCGGTATTTCATAATTTCTGTTCTAAACAAGGCATTACGAATTATACGTATCATCAATAACATGGTTCGCACACTTCTGTTTCATGTCTGTTTACCACCACCTTTTTGGGTATATGCTGTCAAAATGGTAGAATCCCTTCTTAATATTTTACCAACTATCACACTCCAAAACAAGACCCCTACCGAAATCCTATACCGTAGGCTACCATCCTATGATCACCTACGTATTTTTGGATGTTTATGCTACCCAACATAGCCTCTACTGCACCTTACAAACTTGCCCCTCACACAATGTCATGTGTCTTCCTTGGTTTGTCTCCTAATCATCGGAGCTACTTGTGCTATGACATTGCTACTCGCAAAATCATCGTCTCCCGTCACATCACCTTTGACGAGACAACTTTTCCTTTTTTAAATCTCCGGAAATTTCAGACCACCGACTACTTCTTTCTCGATGAACCAAGTTTGTCCCCGGTCATCCAAAATCTATACCAACAGCAGCCCACTGTTCCGACAGTCTCGTCCCCTCCACTGTCCGGCACCACCCCAACAACTCCCTGCTCTCGGTCAAATACCCAAACACTACCCCTGCCGTATCCAGTCGAGTCTCCTGCACCACCCATACTGCCTCCATTCCAGCAACCAATCGAGTGTCCTGCACCTCCAACAACACTGATGCTCATCAGTCCGACAACGATCCAGCCCTGGCACCTCGATCAACAACGTCCCGACCTCCCACTGCTGCCCTCTCACCGCATGAAGACTCGTGCACAACACGGGATATTCAAACCCAAGGTTCACTTCAATCTCTCCACACAAACCTTATCACTCATTCCAAAAAATCCAAAACTATCTAAATTGGACCCTATGTGCGATGAGTTTAACGCTTTAACCAAGCAAAAACTTGGGATTTGGTACCTAGACCAGCTGGTGTGAATGTTATCTGGTGTATGTGGCTATTTCGTCACAAGTTCAGAGAAATCGGTGACTAAGAGAGGTATAAGGCAAAACTAGTTGCAAATGACACTAATCAGCAGGAGGGTATTGATTGTGGTGAGACATTCAGTCCGGTTGTTAAATCGACCATTATTCGGATTGTTCTCAGTATTGCTATGGGCATGCATTGGCCGATTCATCAGCTAGATGTCAAGAATGCATTTCTTCATGGGGATTTGAAAGAAATTGTATACATGCATAACCTCCTTGTCTTTGTTCATCCGGCAGTTCCGCAGTTTGTATGTCGTCTCAGGAAATCACTGTATGGATTGAAACAGGCACCCCGCGCTTGGTATGATCGTTTTGCCAGGTATCTTCTGCAGATTGGTTTTATATATAGCAGGTGTGATAACTCTCTATTCACTTTTCACCGAGGTAGCAGCACTGCATATTTGCTATTATATGTCGATGACATTGTTCTTATTGCCTCATCTGACGGGTTGAAGAATGAAATCATTGCTCTACTCAAAATTGATTTGCTATGACTGACTTGGACAAGCTAAGTTATTTTTTGGGTATATCGGTGACCAGATCTGCAGCCACTATGTTCCTGTGTCAGCGTAAGTATGCAGAAGAGATAGTATACAGGACCAAGATGACAAATTGTAAAATTATGCCAACTCCGGTGGACTCAAAATCCAAGCTTAGTGCCAATGACGGTGCGCCAGTTTCTGATCTCACTCTATATCGGAGTCTAGCAGGTGCTCTTCAGTATCTTACATTCACTAGGCCTGATATTGCATATGCCGTTCAGCAGGTGTGTCTGTTCATGCACGACCCCCGAGAGTCCCATTTTGCCCTCCCTCAAACGTATTATCAGATACGTTAAGGGCACACTAGACTTTGGATTACATCTATACCCCTTTGCCCCAATCAAGCTACTTGCCTACACGGATGCAGATTGGGCAGGATGTCCAGACACACGTCGCTCCACCTCAAGGTACTGTGTATTTCTTGGGGATAATCTTATCTTATGGTCCGCCAAGCGGCAGGCCACACTATCCCGTTCGAGTACTGAAGCAAAATATTGCGGTGTTGCTAACATAGTTGCTGCGATCTGTTGGCTCCGAAATCTTCTTTTGGAACTCCAGTGTCCACTCCGCAAGGCGTCTATAGTCTATTGTGACAACATATCTGTCATCTATATGTCTCATAATCCGGTCCAACATCAGCGGACTAAGCATATTGAGATGGATATCCACTTTGTGCGAGAGAAGGTTGCCCGTGGTCAGGTCAAAATATTACACGTGTGTTCCTCTTATCAGTATGCAGACATCTTCACAAAGGGACTACCGCGACAGCTCTTCACCGACTTCCGATCCAGCTTTAGCATTCGGCCTCCTCCCGCTCCGTCTGAGGAGGAGTATTAGCGAATATTCTCCGTATATTTTGTAATTATGATAGATGTATATTTAAGGTAACTTAGGATTATAATTGTATTAGGAATCAACTTTTGTAAGGTAAATTATGATTCGTACCATATTAGGAATCAACATTTGTACAATTATATATATTGTAAATAATGAAAGAAATCCCTAAGGAAAATTATTCTATCTAACACAAACCATCCAATTTTAGTTTTACGAGCAACACCTTCATTTATATTTTGTTCTTTTGAAGCAACACACCCAAGTATCTTAATTATTTGTATTTTAGGAAGGTATTTAGTATTATTTAATTTGCAATAATAGATAGTATGAAGAATCTTACACACTCGATGTAAGGTTGATTAGTTTCATTAAGTAACTTACGATCACTTTCCAGTTATAGGAGTAACGATTAAGTTAATACATACTCCTATATAGTATGTACTCTAGTTGATTGTTAAGTAACATGATTGTGTATAATCACTGGAAAAAAAACAGATTTTCAGATAAAAATAACATTGAAATAACCACTTGTAGAGAAGACTTGAGACAGATTTTTTTCCTTATATATTTATTGTTGTAGCCCAAAGAGCAAATGAACAGGAAAAGAAAAAAGTTAACAATCTAAAACATATCTGAATTTATTTTTTTATGAATTTCACACGTCTATCACCTACTTTCTCTTTTACATGTACTATCATAATTTATGTATTAATATATCTTAATTATTAATTATTCATTTTTTATTTAAAACGAATAAGATAGATTGTGATAATTCAGATAAAAAATTAATATTAATAGTTAAGGTATGAAAATATATATAATTAATTTTTTGTCATTATCTCAATTCTTTTTAAAAAAGAAGAAGATAGTAGTAGAAACCAAGTCCGTTTGTTGCGAGATGCGAGTTGGGAAAAGACGTTGAAAAATAGAGAGAGAGAGAGAGGGGCTAAAAACCTAAATTTTCCCTTTCTCTCTATTTCATTCTCTCTCTCTCTTCTATAGAGCTGTTGAGAGAGAGAGAGAGAGAAAAGAGTAGTGCAACGCACGTCGCCACAGAGCAACGCATGGATTCTCCAATCGAACCTCGCTTCGTATACCAATAGACAAACACAAGCAAACAACCCAAAAGCCAAAAGGGGTTAAAAACAAAGGAAAAAGACCATCTTCCAAGATTGGATTTTTTAGAAGAACCCTAGCATTCCTCTTGAAGAGGAAAAGGCGATTGTACCCTGTAAAAATGTTCTGGGTTACCAAGTTTTCGGGGTTTTTCGCTGCGGCAATGGTAATGATTGTTCTTTCTCCATCCTTACAATCATTCCCACCTGCTGAAGCTATTAGATCCTCTCACCTTGAATCTTATCTCCGATTTCCCAGTCAAATCACCAACAATCTTCCCCTTAATCGCTTCTCCTTCCGTAAATCCCCTGTTTTCCTAAATGCTGGTGAATGCTTCACCTCTAAATTGGGGAAAACTGGCGTTTGCGATCCTTCACTTGTTCATGTTGCGATTACTCTTGATGTTGAGTATCTTCGTGGTTCAATTGCTGCTGTGCATTCAATTTTACACCATTCCAGATGTCCTGAGAGTGTATTCTTTCACTTTCTCGTATCGGAAACCAACCTCGAAACCCTAGTTCGATCCACTTTCCCTCCATTGAAATTTAAGGTGTATTATTTCGACCCGGAAACAGTCCGAAATATTATCTCTACTTCCGTTAGACAAGCACTTGAACAGCCGTTAAATTACGCGAGAAATTACCTGGCTGACCTTCTAGAACCTTGTGTTAGTAGAGTTATCTACTTGGATTCGGATCTCGTCGTTGTTGATGATATTTCGAAGCTATGGAGTACGAGTTTAGGGAAAAAGACAATTGGAGCCCCGGAATATTGTCATGCGAATTTCACGAAATATTTCA